>VZTB01013904.1:185841-205152 GCA_013397245.1 Thryothorus ludovicianus | reverse complement strand
GCCCCAGGGCAGCCCCAGGGCAGCCCCAGGGCAGCCCCAGGGCAGCCCCAGGGCAGCCCCAGGGCAGCCCCAGGGCAGCCCCAGGGCAGCCCCAGTGCCATAAACCACGGCCCCAGGGCAGCCCCAGCCCGAAGCAGAGATGGTGCAAGTGTCCATCTGGCACGTGTCCAGCAGATCTGGGGCTGGAAATGCTTTTTCCTCCTGCAGGGCTAACGGAAGGGCAGCACACCACCCTCAGCGTGGGAGACTGGCTGCAGGTGGAGCCCTCACCTTGGAGCACCTGCCAAGGGTCTGTGTGGAGTGGGGAAGAACAGGACAGGAAAAGGCAGGGTTGTGGAGAAGTTAGAAAAACAAAACAGTTTTGTAGTTCATCACACATTAAATAAGCCTGAATTATTTTGCCACCCTCAGATTGAGTGGGAATATTTTTTCCGTATTTCAGAGGTATTAAAAATAGTCATCACAGTTTACCAATGCCTAAGCTCTACTGCCTCAGTTTTAAACAAATATTGGCACAACTGATGATTCAGTCAACCTGTTTCTGTCCTCTACACTTGACTTAGTAACAAACAGTTGGACAATCAATAATTACTTAGGCATTTAGGCTGAAGACTCCTAAGAGCAAGAAAACACATTTTCATAACATACGGAATAATGTGGATTTTGCTTAGGAAAAATATATGCAATTGATATAGTGCAGGTATACACATGTTAGATGTCCACCAGACTATACAAATCAAATTCACTCAAACTCAAACCCAAAATTCCTCAAGCTTTGGGCATTGTACATATATATATGTGTGTGCGTGTATATATATCTATCTATCTATCTATCTATCTATCTGTATCTCAAGGTTTTGGTATTGGCACATCACAAAAAGCTTGCATTAAAATGAGTCTGTATTACTTTACCATTTATAGTTCAAGGCTTTAAAACTCACAGATTTTCTATGCAGAAAGCTTAAGAGTTTTAAAACTCCCTGAGTCTCTACTTTCTTTAATGCAGATCTATGGACACATTGCAAATAGCAATCAAGAGCTGTCCCAATAACAAAGCAGAACTAATTTAAAATAGGTAAAGTGGTTGTGGTTTAGAAAGTGCATCAATAATTAACATAAAACCTGCAGTTTTATTGGCTATTAGGAGCAAGTCAATTCTTAAAGCCAGGCAAATAAAAAACACATTAGAAGTTATTTGAACTGAGTTTGTTTGAACACAAAAGGCCATAACTTAACCAACAGGTTCTTGGATGTTTTCACCTTTAGCAGTGAAAGCCTCACTAGAACACAGTGTCCTCAGTGTCCTCTGAAAACAAATCCATACCTTTAAATCAGCTCACTACACTTTGCCTTTAAAGGCACAGCCTTTTTATTTTAGTATGTGTACATTATTAATGTGATTTTTATTATAATTATTTATACAGCAGTGACTATTTGGAATAGCTTTTACCACAACTTACATAAGAAGTCTGGTCTGGATTACTGTTACTGCTAACCACATCTCTTTTTAAAAGAAGTTGCTCACTATATATATTGTGACATTATTTGCTAAAACCACTAACCACCATTTCATCATCTGCACAACAGTTCCAACAAGTGCAGCAACCTTAGAGTGATGCTTGTAATTTTAGTGAATTTAGGATAATTTATACATAAACCATGAGCTGAAGATTTGGGGATCCAAAGTTATTTCAAGAGAAATATGTATCATAATTACTGTCAGCCAAAAGCCAAACCCTTTGCTCTCTAGACATAACTGTGTTGCTGGAACATCAGTAGGAGTCACTTCTTAGAATAGTACTTGTTTTGGAGTTTGCTGAGTAACTGCCAAGTGAAAACAGCTCATTTTCAGGTTAACAAGATAGTTTTGTAATTTAGAAAAAATTCCTGTCATGCAAATTGGTGAGCTAGCATAGCAGTTATCAGAGAATCTGGACCACTGCCCTGGAACAATAAATTGCAGCTAACTAGCACAGCAAAACTTCATCTGCTAAGTGCCAAATAAACAAGACTGCTTGTGTGCAATACATATAGATATATACACTTTAGAAGGATGTCTTGAAATCCTCAGTTATTACAGATTCAGCCTTAGCTCTCATTTTCATACATTGCCTGTGCAAGTCAATACAGCATAGTGGTTGAAAACTTTGAATTGTGAAGTGAGATTAAATCTCCTCATTTACTGCTTTGAGAGTGCAATGCAATGAGAGCTGTCCTCATGCCAGCTACAAACAGCAGCTGGAACACAGCATGGTTCTTTTTACAATCAATAGATGCAGTCTGCAGAGTCATCTTCCAGAAATGTCTTCATGCCCTTCAGCAATAGCACATGGGGATAATCCTGCTTGTATTGTAAAAATACATTAAACAGAAAAATAAATTTTTTACAGAAGTCAACTAAAACTTTTGTTAGCCTTAAAACCCTTTGAGCAGATGGAACTGGAGTTTAATAGAATTTGACAGCTTCCTGGAAAAAAATTCTGCACAATTAAAACAAGGACTTCACCGAGGGGTTTCAAAGACTCATCAACTTGATGGTCCACATGGTACCCACATGTTTTGCACAAGCTACTCTTTTTTTGGTTTTCAATACTTCTAATCCTTACATAGAGAAAACAGCTACAACTCTTGCTTCCCTCTGTCAACAAGCTCACTTAAAAACAAGAGTTTCCACCTCACCCAATTTTATTAAGGTATCGCTTTTTACTGCCACTGACAATACAATGGTTATGTAGGAGAGAAAGCAGAGCCCAAAGAAACAGGACTTGGAATCGCTGCAGAAAAAAATAACAACTCTAGAAAAGATGAAAACTGGTAAGAGCAGGAATAGAATGAATAAAGGAGGGGAGGAAGTCAACAGTACTTCTGAAACAATAACCCTGATCCCCCATTTGGCACCACTGAAGGAGGTGACTGGAATGCTACAAGTGCAGAGGCAGTGGTTAGATACACACAGGGCACCCATGGACATCAGGGACCAACAAAGGATGTGTGATGCAGGCTGAAAAGAGCACACAGAACACAGAGAGCTGGGGGCTGGGTGGGGGGAGCTGTGTGTGGGTTTGGTTTGGGTTTAACTCTCTCATTTGCTGACTATAAATAACTGCAAATAGCCATGATTCAGCAGCGGATAAATATGGTAACATCTGGCAGATACATTTATGACAAAGTATTATTTTGAAGGTCTTAAATTTTTTTTCTTCAAATCTCAATTACTCAGGATTGTGCCACACAAAACCCCCCACCAAAACCACTCCCTCACAGCCTTGCTGTATGTCAAGGCAAACCTATCTATAGTGCAATTCATATTGAAATTTCAGCAGAATAAAAACCACATTCAAAGTACAAGAAACTTCTTTTGCAGCCATGACTTACAGGATGTTTCCAGGCACAAATTTATGGCTGTATTGGTGAAATCACAAAGATTTTTTCTTATACTTTGATGTGGGATATCTTTAAAACAGGATTACCTAAAAGGCAGCATCTAAAGCTTTGCATTCATCATTTATTTTCCCTAGATGTTTGAGCAGGTGAGAATATAACACATTCTCATTCTTCAGATTCTTTCTAACATGTTCCTATTTTAATACTTGGTATGAACAATGAAGCATGAATTCAATAGTTGTGGTTTGGGGGTTTTTTAATAACAAAATTCAGAAGCTTGCTGTTGTGGCAATCACAATATGATAAACTGGTTTTGTTAGCTCGGAAGGTTAAGGAGCCAGGACACAAATGGATCTCTCGGTGTCTATGTAGAGATCCACACAGCACTCTCTAATGGCATTTTGTAACTCAAACTCTAGCTTACAAAGACTTCTGTAAGTATAATAGAAAAAGATAATTTAAATTAAGTTATGCTGCACATAGAAGAATAAAACTTCTAAGTATAATTTGTAGAAAAAATTCTAAATATCATTGTATAAAACCAAAATACTGGCTTTAAAAAGATGGTAAAAAATGGTATTCTTCAAATATTGAAGATACAGAAAGTAAAACAGTTACAATTTTTCCTGGTTTTGAGAAGTGGTACCCACCACAAAGCCGCAGAAAAAGGTCATAAAAACAAAGCTAAAACAATGTATTCTTTAACACTGCAATGAAGTTCTTACAGACTTCTACAACAGGATTTGAAAACAGGACTCAGGTTACTAGTCAATAGACCACACCTCTGTCCTTGTAAGTAAGTTTGTGAAAGGGCATGTCTCTTTTATTAAAAAATTTCTCTTAGAATTGAGAAAACTGCTTAAAAAAATTAAATCAAAAAATGAAAACAAAAATTCTATAATCTAAAAGTACTGATGGAACTGAAAACCTGAAATATTTTAGCAGAGAGGCAGAATGACCCAGACTATGTTTGGAGGTTTTCTGCGGCATCCTTTCAAGGACTGCAACCTCTGGCATTTAATGAAGTTCACATTTATCACCAAACAGGATTTGCAGGAGGTGTGTACCCAGCTCATGCTCCTGTCTCTTTGTTTATTCAAAGGGTGTGTTGCTCTCACAAAGTTCTGTTTGAATAAACAGAGAATGTGCACAATCAAATGCAAACCCACCCTTTTGACGTCAAGTATTTCCCAGGATAAACAGTAATGGTTTATGTGTTTTTTGAACCTGCATCTTCTCCGGTATTTGTGGTCAAAAAAATAGAGAAATACTAGATTTTTTACTTAAGCACAGCTCACTTGAAAACAAGATAAATGGAAGCTGATGGAAAGTCCTACCTTGAAGCACTTCCATTGGAAGAACAGTCCAGGCATTTTCCAGATACGAGATGTAGATGTAGCGTGCTGTATTACAGGCAAGGCCAATATAAAGCACTCTAAAGGAAATAAAGAAAGGAGAAGTCAGGAGAGTCTGCACTTTCCCTTTCTGGTATGTTAGAATATAGCTTACTGATTTAGAAGTTATTTGCATGCATATAGTTTGCCAGTCTAAAGCACTTGCTCAATACAAAATATATCCTTTAAGTCGTGCATCCAAACATAAACTATAGTCTTGCCCATTCAACACATTCAAAATTCTAATAGGAAAAAAAAATAAATTAAAGAGACTGCAAACCCACTGAGCTTTTAACTGAGCTCTGTAGTTCTATGCCACACTTTAAATGGGATTGTGTTTTAGAGAAATCATTTCTGAGTGCATTCAACATCCTTTCCAAGTAACTTTCTTTTCTAATCATCCAGAGATTCATTCTGCTATTTCAATGAAAGCCTGGAGCAGGTTTGTATTAAAGGAATTAATTTTAACCCAATTAATATAAGTTTATAGTCCCAGTATCTGCAAACTGCTCAGAACTACTCTAAAACACATCCCACAGAAGCAATATGGTTTATAACAACATGCCTCAGGATAAAACTTAGCCATCCTGTTGAAAAGCAGCAGATGCTGCATCTCAGAATTTAGAGAGAAAAAAAGCTCTTACAACAGCTTTTTAACAATGAAATACAAAGACTATTTGTGAAGTGAATTTCCCATTGCACACTTAACCTGATGACTCTTCCCTTCCAGTTTTTAGATTTAGCCTAGCTTCCCTCTGGGGTGCTTATTCATTCAGCTATCTTCCTCTTATTTTTAGATGGATCTTGGGAAACAAAGACTTAATTGAAAACATGTTTATGGCTTGAGAAAGGGCACTACTGCAACCTTTAAAGATTTTTTTTTCAGGGACAAGGATAATCTATTGTCCAAATAGGGCTTGTTGTTTGAACCCTGGTTTGGCATAAGTGAAATAAATGCAATTGATAATTAAGGTGACCTTGTGAACGGGCTCATTATTCTAAGTGCTGCTTTTCCAGTTGGTTTTTCTACAAATGCACCCTGAGATTTAATTAAATGGTACAGAGCCATTGGAAAATCTAGAGTGAGACATCATCACAAAAACACAGCATCTTTTCAACATCTGAGGTTTCCAAATACATGTGCTGACAGTGAAAAATCCAGTACCATAGTTTTCATCATGTCAGAGATATCGAAAAAGCCTTGTGCATTTCACAACAACATGAATTTACTCTCAACAAGCAGGGCAAGCTGGCAGGCATCCCCCCTCAGTCATACATCAAACCAAGCTGTGTTGCTTCCAGATACATGTGAGGTCCATGAATAGCTGGTTTTAGCTGCCTTTAGGCAACACAAGCCCAAGCATTCAAGCAAGAAAACATGGGAAGCCATGAAAAGGTTCACTATTATACAATAATGAGAACAAACTTGTTCTTTGTGCTGTGAATCATAAATTTCATCTCATGCTTTAATTAATGCCTCCTGTTCCAAACAAATAACTTGGTTCCTTTCATAGCCACAATTTAATGTAGTTCTTATGTACAACCACATTTCTGAGATGTATTAGGACACACTGGCCTCAAAAGGTAACCAAGCTCACTGCAGGCTCGTGTCTTCATTCCCCTACTAGAAAGGCCCAGGGTGATGCACACTCTCAGGAATACAAAGGAATGGCCTCACCATGTACATTTGTTTTCCCTCAGCAGCAGTACAGATGCACCTCTCTGTTTAGGATGAGTTCTAGACAGCTTAATTTCACTTTTGTCTAGCAAAAACTTTGTTCATCAAGAACTCTCTTCCTACCTCAGCAATTCCCTAGCACAGCCAGACCAGAGATGTGACCTCCTCCTGTTTCAGAGCTTTTCCATCATCACTAACTACTCACCTACCTGTGTTTTTCCAGCATTACATTTGCAGAAAGATTTGGATTCAGAGTTTAAGAGCAGCAATTTAGACAGGTTCTACCTCTTAATTTCTTAAAACATAATATACAGAATTTTAAGTAAATTACAGTTTATGAAGATTTCTATAAATATAGTTTTGGAGGGGTACATCACACAAAAATTTCTGTGTATTTAGAGAGTCTTTTCAAAAATGCATTTATAATAACCACTTAGGCTCCTTATCAGACCTAAATGGAAAATGTAAACAGATTTTCCTTATGAACCCTATATGGAGCACCCACAGAGACACCACACTCAATTCACAGGTTAAGCATTTAAAGCACTGAATCTATATTTGTGTCAAGGAGTGTAAGATGTTTACAGCCATGACAACCAGTCCCTGCTTCCCATAAAAACTCACACTCTGGAACTGTGGTCAGACAAACACATTCAAGCTTAACCTCAAGTAGGAAGTTATTTTCAGAGCTTGACATCATCTTCTTAAGTCACTGGCAGTTTTGAGAGCTTCTACACCAGGTGGGGTCTAAATATTTCATAACCAGTTTGGTAGACTTTTTTGTCACAGTATCACAGAATGGTTTGGGTTGGAAGGGACCTTAAAGATCATCTCACTCCAACCCCTCTGCCATAGGCAGGGCCACCTTCCATCAGGCCAGGTTGATCAAAGCCCCATCCAGCCTGGTCTTGAACACCTCCAGGGAAGGGGGAACCACAGCTTCTCTGAGCAACCTGTACCAGGGTCCCACCAGTCTCAGAGTAAAGAATTTCTTCCTAATATCCTCTCAAAGAAACTAGAAGCATACATCACTGCACAAGTGTATAATAGTAGAGCTAATGAAATCAGAAATTGGGCATTTTAACCAGCACTTATTTAATACGGTCATGCGTAAAGTGCTTGGATAATTGAGTACTAGTTTTAAAAAACTGTGAAAATGTGAGAGGTTTCAAACTATTTGTAAGTGTTTTATATGCCACCATGTACAATGGTAGAAACAAAGACTTACAAGACCTGAAAAGGGAAACTGAGCTTCTGTCTGATAAGGTGTAAAAAGCCTGTTTTCTTGCAGTTCTACAAAGGACATTCAGTAGCATTTTCTCCTGCCACTGTGACAATGCATGCAATTCTGGTACTCATGCCTGTCTTCAAACAGCACAGAAAGAAAAACTGAATGATAAATACTCAAATACTGCAGAAAGGTTGTCTACATCTAGAAGTCCAACAATCCAGAAGAAAGGAATTTTGAGCTATTAAAAATAGATAAAATATAAATGCTAAATGCTTCTGGCTAAGGATATGGACTTGGAGGCTATAGGCTCTTATTAATAGGAAAATTATTAACTGCACTAGAAGGCAGCAGACAACACATATACAGAACTGTCAAAGAAGATGAGCTATGAACTCCTATCCATTTTTCTTTGGCGGGGAAAAAAAAAGAAGAAAGCTTGCCTCCTCTCAAACACATGAATTTCAGAAAGTACAAGGCAGCAGGCAGCCAGGAGGAGTCATCTCAAACTGTGATGACTGAACACAAGTAAGCATTAGATAACACTAAAACATGACTAATGTGCATTTTCCAGGTGTAGGTATGTAGAATGCTGTTTCATAGCAAATAAGGACTAGTGTTTAAACAATTTAATCTTGATCCAGTGCATTTTCCAGGTGTAGGTATGTAGAATGCTGTTTCATAGCAAATAAGGACTAGTGTTTAAACAATTTAATCTTGATCCAATCTTGGCTTCACAGGCCTAGCAGTGCCACAAAAAACAAGGGAGTTAATCTCGTACATCATCCTTCTTTTCACTGGCCAATGCTCTCACCTCTTCTATTTCCTCTTATTCACAATCCTACCACTCTTTTGGTTTTCATTCTTGCTTTAGTTGAAGTCTAAGCCTGAATTTTGTACTATACTATACACTGAAAAAGCATACCCAAGCTATCTTTAGCTATCAAGACTGTGATCTGTTCTCACCACTCCTCCATCATCATATCCTTCCTCCAGGCTTTGCATGCAAGGTGTCATTTTCTCTTACTAATTATTGTCAAATTCAGAGACTAAGACTGACTCTAAGTAAAGAGATCAGTTTAAAGTGAGAAAGAACTCTGTCTTTTAAGTAATCTATCAAATTATTATGCTAAACATCTCAAATGTTTTTAGTAGAGGTCAAATGAATAAAAATATTCCTCTCAATAAAAGCAAAACAAAGAGTAAAACCTTAGAACAGAACACACAAAAAGGAAACAGATTAAAAATACTTACATCTCAATGACTATATGATTATAAAGTGGGAATTTGGAAAGGATATGATACTAACAACACACGGCTCTGTGCTTGGATGCACAGAATACCTAAGTAAACATGAAAATCCCCACCTTTGCAGCTTCATTAATTCAGGTTTTCCCCATCTTTCCTCCCCTGCACTTTATTTTTAAAGAGTAGTAGAAGGATTTAGAATATGTGGAAATTAAGTCAATTTAGTGAATTTACTGGAAACCAATGTTCACTAATATGCTGGAAGCAGTCACTTTCACTTACACAAGGCAAAAATAAACAGGACAAGCCCTGTAGCTATCTCACTTCATAGCTGACACACACTGCTGCAAGTGAAGGAGGAGAGCAAGCCCTGAACTGGTAAGTGACACTGCCAGGCTGCAACCTCATTCTGCCAACACCCAGGCTCTGATTACGAGGCCATGTACACAGGAGGTGCTCACCTCGTTTCCTCAGCTCAGCTTCTCCCCACAGCCTGCAGCTGACACCTTTCCAGGCTACTGTGGGGGCAATGACCTGCCCTGTGAGAGGAATCAGGCTAAAGCAGGAGGTTTGCAGAATGCTGCTACTGACAGGAAAAATACCGAAAAACTAATGGTATTTGTATGTCAAAACAGACAACCCTTGAGTGGGTGGCAATTTGTAAAGATCTCTAACAGAGAGATACATCAGGGAACAAGGATATCTTCTGGAACCATCTGCAAAAGGTTATGGTGCCAGGCATAAAGCACATACTAACGTGCAACTCAAATGCAAAGCAAGCATTTAATTTTCAACTCTTAGAGATAATGAAAAAATCTATCATGTGAGCCACATTACTGAGCAGAACTTGGAATTTAAAAAAAACCAAAAAACAAAAGGATTAGCTTAAGTTTCACTTTGTAGCACAAGGGCTGAGCCTGAGAGCCATCACAACGCTTATTTTATACCTCTTTAATGATTGCTGCCATCTTACCTGATGTGACCAACCAATTCAATGAGTTTGTGGCTGAAAAAGTAGGCAGTCAGCTCAGACACATGACTGAGCACAGAACAAACTCCAAAGAGAGTGGTGGTGCCATTTAGGTCTTCCAAGTGCCAGTACAGAAAGGTGAACACAAAGCCATATCCAAACCCCATGAACCAGGCCACGAAGAGCACGGAGCCATACTGGATACTGCACAGCAGTTTAATCAGGTCCCAAAAACTGAAAGACTGTGACTGGCTCATACTGGTAGGAGTGTTATCCGAAGATTCATTGGAGGCATTTCTGTCCACCTGTGAGATCTCTACCTCTTTTCTCTTATTTTCATCTTGCTTGAAGTGCGCGTAATGAAATCGAAACTGGGTGGCCACAATTAACGCCATTGTCATGAGGACACCAAAAACAATGAACACGATCCTGTAGTTCTTGTACTCTGGAGCTTTACATCCTTGACCTTCAATGGCAACTTCTGTGTGAGTATAGTCAATGCCAATTCCCACGGAGAGCATGGCCAGCCCCCAGCCCAGAGAGCCCCACATACGCTGCAACCCATACCGGTCCCTGTGCTTGCCGAGGTACTGCAGAGTTATGGTGTCCACAATGGTAACAGAAGAAGCACTGAAAAATTCTCCTATTATCACAACCAGCAGAATGAGCAGAAAGATGGCCTCTACTTCTTGTTGATCATAAACGAGCACAGCTTGGTCAGAAGGCATCGGCTTTGTGCTGCTGGAAGCTGGGGTGGTGCTGGGAGTTGTGTTCCCTGGTGAGGCTGGGCTAGTGGCGGTGCTTTTCAAAATCAAATGGGTACTGTTTTCCGAGGTGAAAGCCTCATCACTGCTCTGTGTAGGTACCAGGAATGTTATTTCAGGATTAGATGCCCCTGTTGTTTCCAAAGTGACTGGACTGGAAGTGGCCAGGTCTCTCCTCACACGAACTTTTGGGGGTGCAGCACTCACTGTGGTTAGTGGAGAAGACATCGAGGCGTTTTGTGGAATTGTTGTTAAAAGGCTGCTTGCGTTGGTGGGATGTGCTGGGGGAAGGCCCTTTGGTACACATCTTAAGGTGGCTGGTCTCACAAATCCAATGCCCAGGTTAAACAAAACCCAGCATAAAAGCGAAAACAGGAGGACAATCTTGCCTTTCTTGAAGCGATCTGCCACCACACCCCAGAAGGGAGCACTGCAAAACTCAATAAAGTACCTGATGCCCACCAGAAGTCCGCTCTGGCTGGGTGTCATACCCAGCTGCTTGTAGTACACGGGCAGCAAGGGGTAGAGAGAGCCATATGCAGAATAGAAGAAAAAATAAAAGACTTTTGAGATCAGGAGATCGTTGTTAATTTTGACACAGTGCTTTTCTAACCAATCCAGCTCTTCATCTGGGACAGTGGTTGTCTCTGTCGAAGGGGATTCGTTATTGGGTGGCAAGTCTGGATCCTTGGAAATGCCATTGAAAGGATCAGCAAGCACATACTTCCTCTTCTGTTCTTCTTCATCGTCGGTTAGAATGGCCACCTTATCATCAGCTGCCATGGTTTACCACAAGCATCCAATATCTGGTGGACTCTCAAGGAACTAGGGCTACCCTGGGAACAAATAAAACATAAGGTGGTTAGGACACCACAGGGGAGCAGACCTGCAAAGCCAGCCATAAATAACAAAGTTTCTTTCTTGTAAGTAACATTCCTGAGCAACAAATGCAGCATTCAGGGTGGGGAGGGCCATTTGTCTAGACTAGTGGTACATGGTAGCATCAATAAAAACGTGTTTTATGACCCATTCTGTGAAGTTCTCCCAACAGTAGCTTTTATATTGTGCAATAAAACATCTTTCATGTTTGGGAGAGAGAATAACTTATATATTCAGAGTTACTGTGGCAATTTAGTGCTAGCATTTGCAAGTCTCTTCTTTCAAGTTGGCTTTTTTCCCCCAAGGCTAACTGCTTTATTTCCTGTATTCCCTCCTAGGCCAAAGGATAATCATGATTTTGTAATTAAGCAATGCAGCCAAATATATCTGGGTTATTTTGATCATCAAAACAAATTATTATCCAAAGCCTCATGATGGCCTTCAAAAGGTTCATCAGTCTCCTCTTGAAATACGTTTTTCTAAGCACTACACAACTACAGCAGAAATTGATGGGAAGCTTAAGCTTCTAGGCTGAATGGGAAGAGAGGTGGGAATTAGGATGAGGATTTAAGATCAAATTAGTATAACAATTTCAAAGACATCAAAGACCTGGGAGCAAAGAAACAGAGACAGGCACTCTAAAGGTATCTTCAAGTCAAATTCTGAAATTGAAAAAAGATGGACTGGGAGCTAACAGCACTGCAGTTGCCTGTGCTTATTTTCTGCAGAAGATCCTGCAAAATTGATAAGCAACTCTAAAAAAATTAACCACTCCTTAGACTTTGGGCGACCAACCAGCTTCCACATTTGAAAACAACCCATTCCAATAAACTAGCCTATCTAGTTGCTAGCTAATTTCTTTTCAAAGAATAAAAACCAGCTCTGCCAGCAGGCCATCAGCTCCAAATCATTATTTAAAAACTATTTTTGCTCTATTGGCACCTTTAAATTTAACCTAATAAGATTAGCTCACATTCATTGTGAGAAAGTTAAACATTTAATATATTTTGGTTTTGTTATCCCTTTGCTGTTTGCATTAGTATTACTATCACAGAGGAACTTTTTCAAGGATCAATATTTTAAAGGAGAACCAGAAGAATTTGAATTTCTCGAAGAGCACTCAATTTATGATCTGGACCTCGTCTAGAAATTCGAAGTTGGACAGGATGACCCTACTGAGTTCCTTCCAACTCAGGATATTGTACCATTCTATGATAAGTCATTTTTTGAAGGTCTGCACTTCATTCCAAGAAGAAGAGGACAATGAAATAAATCTTTCATTACTCATCTGAAAGCACAATATCATCCCCTTAAAATTAGTCATGCAGCTGTATATTCAGTGCCTTTAAATTAATTAATTATAATTCATCATTATTTAATACTGACAATGGATTTGGAATGGATTATTCAATACTGACAAAGGCTAATAAGAGAAAAGAGACTAACATTCACTAGTATGTTAAATTAATTGTTTCCTATTGAGTCAACATATATGTAACAGCTGACAAGACATGGATATTTTTGAAAACAAAAGTTCAAGAAAATAATCTAAACTTTCTACAGTTTAGTGAAAAACATGCCTAAAAACACCATCATTAAACTCCCAAACACTCATAAGGTTTGTGTATGTTTTTCACTTTTAAATGTGATTTCTATGGGATACTGTCTACGAGGATCTCTGGTTTCACTTAGGAAAAAGGGCACATACAAATCTTGGAACCTTAAAATATTCATGTATTCAAGGTCAGAAGTAAATGAAAACCATGCCAGCACATACACAGAGACTTAAGTTTTTCCTCCAGTTTCTTCAGAGACAATCCAATTAAATTTAAAAAAAAAGCATTTCAACTGTCAAAAGATTAGACAGTCCTAATTAAGTTGTTAGAACAGTCAAATGTGAAAGCACATTTTCTTGCTCTTACCTGTTACCATCAAAAGCCACATGAACCAAAACCCAGCAGCTGTCTAGAGAGCTCCTGCAATTTTTGATTCAGCCAGCCACATCCACCTGACAGGTAGAAAAACTGTGGGGTTTTTGCTCATTTCTATATCCATAAAACAAGCCCTTCTTAATGAGTAAATTAGATCAGTCATCATCTGCACTCTTATTTTCTTTACATCTTGCCTTTCTTTCACAACAAAGACTCCACATCTTGTGCAGGGCCCCACTTATGTCAAGGGATGTAACTGAGCTTTCAGTATATGCTTGTCTGTTTACAGCAACTTGCTTGTGTGCTGCATCAGAGCTTTACAGCACTTACTTCTGAAGAATAGATTTCCTGTTCCCCAGACACGACAAGATAGAATTCACACTTTAACCAACATTTTATATGGATATTTTAGGACAACTTCTTTGTAAGTATTACTTGAAACCATCCTCATTTAAACAACCATATTCCTATATATGAGCTCTGAACCATCTGGTTTCATATAAATTATACTGAAGGCTTTTGGAGCAATTTGTATTCAATCTTTTTTAATTTCATTTCCCTTTTCTATTGAAGTGGAATTTCAACTTCCCATGTTGTATGAATAGTGAGTACATAACAAATTATGATACTGTTAATCTTTAAACACTTCCGTTGCTGCATATTCTCCCCTCCATAATTTATATCAGCCTCAGCATCCATCTTATAACACATTGCATTTGCACAATCCAGAAGATCCACTCCTTCTGTTCTGACTAGAACATCCTAGGCTAGAACACTATGAAAAGTATATTTCATAATAATTTCAGTAAATATTTTCCCACACTAAGAGCTTCATTGAATGTTATTAATAATACAGAATATACTCTTTAGAAATATAACAGCATCAAGAGTGGTAGGAGCCATATGGCATTCTTTATTGTTTTGATCACTAGTTTGTTTAGGAGTCAGGTTTTTGAAAGTCACATTAAACAATGTTTTAAATGCTAAAAATAAATGACTGAAAAGAAAAAAATGAACAGACAAGTATTGTTACTGAAAAAAAATCTACAAAACCCCTGAACTTATGGGGCTTTCCTTCTACTGACAAAAACCCCAGGGCAGTCAGGGATTGAATGTGCAGCAAACGAGACAGATGGAAAAAACAATATACTTCTCAGTGATAAAAGACTAATTCCCTACTGGTTATTTTAACCATTGCCTTCAAATACTGTATCTTTACTTTGCAAAAATTTTTTCTAATGCATGAGACAATAGGAGGACAAAAGACAAGCACAGCTGGCAAGTTTAAAATAAACAACAGAGAACAGGAGTAAGGAGTTAAGAGAGTTAATAAATGGATTTCAGAGTGAATATAAATTTTAACTCATTTGAAGAGAACACAACATTCTGGCCTAGGCCTGTTGAATGTAATCAGCTCAGCCAGGACAAATTTGATCAGAGAGGCTGCAGAGTGGGACCATCACTCTAAAAACAGGAATAATGTTTTGGAGGTATTTCCAAACTTAGGATTCGGAAACACACAAGGAAGCCCTAAGAGATATACTGGAAAGAAATTCTGCAGGAATCCTGAGAAAGCCTTGTAAAGGGAAAGGGAAGAGGCGTAGCAAGGCACAGAAGAGGAGCACATGTGTGTCACGAGAAAGCACTTGGGTCCTCGAACTGACAAATGAGCTTTTATCTCGATGGAGGCTGACATTTCCAAACCACTACAGAACTCCGAACTAGAAACCCAGCCCTTGTTTCCTCACCATCCCATCAGCCCTACAAGGCCACAGTGGGAAAAGACCTCACCGACCCCGGCAGGGGCGATTTCCCCGCAGCCCGTGGTCCCACCGGGAGCGCACATCCCTCGCTCACAGCTGCTGGGAAGCCCCAGCTCCCCCGCCCTGGGATCAGCACTGGGATCACGAGTGCTCTGAGCCCTTTTGTGACAAGTGCATGTGCTCCTCCTCAGATACAAAGAATGCACTTGTTAACCACAAGGCTCTTCTCCCTTCAAGATCTGCACAGATAGGATGTTTTTTTTTTATCTAAGTAGAAGCTATTATTTTTTCTAAGTTTCCTAACACAGATTGCTGTCACCTGCTTTACTATTTATTCCTCCAGCAAGTTAAAATCCACTTTCAAGTCCTTACACGTAGAACATGTTTTTTAAGCAGTCATCTCCTGCAAACAGATGCAACAACTTCCCTGCAGACTTGCACCTTTGAGCAGCTATCTTGGGAATGGAGGAAGAAGCATTTGTCCCAAGAAATTTAGTGATGACAGTGCAGTGGTCATTGTAATGACTGTAATGAGCCTCTTTGGCAGTTAGTAGAAAGAGGGTATTCTACATTTAGTTAAGTATCTTCTTGGCATTCTTGCTTTTATTTCTTAAATTGATCCTCATTTAGTCTGTCTTTTCTAACAATTAACAGGATTTCAAGCTCAGAAAGGATAAAAAGCTAATCTACTCAAAACAACCTGACATTACAAGAATAAAAACAAAGAAAACAAAAGAAACAAAGAAAAATAATCATATTGTACACTAAAAACTCAGCTCTCCCCTTGGAGTCACTCTTCCAAAAACTTCAGAGAAAACCCCCCCTGCTTTCAACTGTATCTCAAATGAAAAAGAAAGTGTCAATCAAGAGATCAGACTGGAGTAGCAAATCCCTAAACCTCTCAGAGAAAATACCATAGTACTTACAGAACCAGGCACTGAAACTTCATTTGCAGACCAACAGAAAGTTAGATTTGAGGTAAAACTGTACTGTTCTTCTAAAATAAAATTTAATTCAGCATAAATATTCCATTCACTAGGCTTTGAGAATTAAGGTATAATTAAGACTCACAAAGCAGTGACTCAAAATCCGAGTGTGGATGCATGTGAATGTTAAAAGACAAACCACCAAAAAAACCCGTGACAGTTCATGAGAAGACAGTGCAAACGATCAAGAGAGACTTAACCCATGAAATACCTAACAAAATGACTCACTGTAGGAGATTTACATTATACAGTCTCAGAAAACATAGTCAGAAGAGGAATGATCTATTAATCTCTCAAACGACATGACATGCAGCTGTAGGAACAGAGCTTGCTGTTTGCATTGTGCAGATAAATCAAAGCCAGCCAGAATGGCATCACATTTTAGTTGACCCCTTCCAGCCTTTCACTGACTAGAAAACTCACTTTGTAGCAAATACATTAAAGCCCACGTGAAGTTTTCATTCAAACATTTTAAAATCCGTTAACAGAAAACACGTTTCTTCCAAACACTTTTTTTTTTTTAAGTCACTAAGTATTGTTTGATCAAGAACAGGTCTGCTAGAGAAGGAGACTTAGAAACTCTAGGAAGGCTCACCTCACTCACCCCCCAGCTGGTGGAACTGCCATGAGTGCATCCATCACACAGTTCATGCACACTACCTCCTCCTCCACCCCCTCTGTCCCATCAATCCGAGCCACAAAACCTTTGGGTCAAAGACTTTCTGCTTCAGCATCCGTGCAGTGCCTCCAGAACGAAGCCCTGCATCCAGCAGGCCTACATGGCACCGCTGCAATAGCCATAAATAATAGACCATGTTTTCCATTTTCAAGCAAGTTTCACTCCTAAGGAGCAGCCTGGCGCTGTCGCCTGCATCCAGGCCAAAAAGGAGGAGAATGTTATGCAAACAACTCACGTCATGACAGAGAAGTGCCTAGACTTCATTCCCTCTTGCATCACGTTCCCAAGCCTCTCCCAGGTAAGCCAACCTCCAGGCGGAGCCCTTGAATGGGCTGTTCCCTGCCAAGCCATCCAGAACAGCTCCCACAGGCTCACCCACCTGCCCCACATTACCCCCTGCTCTCTAGAGGTAAGCAGTTCCTCCTGCGAGGCCTCAGCATGAACACCTGGCTCTGAATTTATAAAATCAGAAATAAATCACAGAGTGAATTAACTTGGTGCTGGGAAATGTACTTGTTTCACCTGTAAAGCAGGACAAGTGTTGTGACATTAACCAACGTAATTAAGGTTTCCATGAAAGTGAAACCACCTTGTTCTACAGCACTTAACAGTTAAAATAGCTTTATTTTGTGTTGCTGATATGCACTTACTTAATGTGTTGGGCTGTAGGTTTTTCTGCTTCTTCAGTATGGATATAAAAACCTCTACACACTGACATTTAGTCGATTGGGAGATAACAGCATGTCTGAAATATGTCAAGATTAGGTTTATAATAGGTTTAATGTACTTAAGATAGGTCTGGAGTTACTACAAAAGTGCTAGTATTAACATTAAAGTAAAGAACACTATGAATCCTCCTCTATGAAAGAAAAACCATTAAACTCACATCATAGGACTCCTGCTTTCCAATCTTGTTTTCCATTTAATATGTGCACATGAAGATGTCCAAGTGGATTCTATTTGTTAAAAGAGTTTGTTTTTAGCTGGTATCAGCCTCCAGTTTTTTTAACCAGTTTTCAATCTGTCAACTGCCTCTAAGGTTTACACTTGATTAATGATGGTAATTTCCAAGTGAGCTCTCAGCTACAAACCAGGCAAACCTCCAGAGCTCTCGAGGAGCACACTGCTGCCAGCGCTGGGGAGGGACACGGGCACCCACTGCCCCACCAAGCCTGGCAGGACAGCACGGCCTTCCTGGCCATGCCAGCCTCTGGGACCAGCTGGCACAGCTGCAGATGGATCATGTCACCAGCTCACCATTTCCCACACTGCTATACAAACTCAGGCCCATTGTACTGTAGCTGAAGATTAAGATGAATTTTAGGCTGCATTCAAGCTGTGCCCTAGTACCAGCTACGTTAGTGATAAACCACAGCTTCCTCCTATTAGCTGCTCCTACCATCAGCTTCTACTCTCATGCTCCCAGTCCACCTGTTTTATTTTTTTTTAAAGTCTTCTTACGATTTTTATTGGATTTTTGACTACTACCACAAACACCACCCTTAAAGGGATGGTTGTTTTCCTTTCTCCCATTCTTTAGTGGGTCTTCAGAGAATACAAACAACAAACATGACACCTTTGTCCACTATTTCTACCCAGCAAAATAAAAAACATACACAAAAATATAACCAAGCTAGAAAACTAGCATTTTGTAATCCTTTTCCTTGGACATTACTAACTAGTGGACAATAAGTAAAGTAATAATGTTTGGAGTAAGTTTTTGCTGAAATACTTTAGTGCTATGTTTATTCAGCTGTTCTCTCCTGCCCTAGTTATCAGTCCAAGTTTATTACTCCTCAACACTGCACTTTTCATTAACACAACATTTAAAAAGAACCTGCTGTTAAAACTTTAGAGCTGCTGAACAGACACGGATTTTAAACTCCATCTAACTTAGAACATCGCAGGCATCCGTAGCAGCTATGGCACCTTCAGCACTGATTTCCTAAATAAGTATCTGTTCCTACGCTCGTTCCAATAAACACAACCGACAACCCGCTTACTAAAGCCCATGGTATTTTAGGGAGGTAAGAGCTCTGGATCCGAGTAACAGCCACGCGTAACGCCACGCCTGGAGCCTGGCGGCACGGAGAAGTGCGGGGATGCCTGTGCAGGAGCTCCCGCGGGACACGGCCCGGCCGGCGGCCACCTCCGGGACTACGACCCTGTCACCGGGGAGGGCAGAGGCATTACACGGCTCGGCCGCAGCACGCTCCAACCGAGATGCTGAGCTTCAGGAGAAGCGGGCCGGCCCCAGCACAGCGGCCGTCAGGGCTGACACAGCCGGCCGGCCCCGGCGCGGCAGGAAACGCCTCCGGGAGAAGCTGCGGCGCGGGCCCACCGGCAGCATCCCGGGCGGCTGCGGGGCCGAGGCCCGCCGCGCCGGTGGGAGGGCGCTGGAGCCGGA
>VZTB01013904.1:169512-185643 GCA_013397245.1 Thryothorus ludovicianus | reverse complement strand
GGCGCCGCCTCCGCGGGCCCCGCGGCCCGGGCTGCCCTGGCCGGTCCCCTCACGGGCTGCGTGCGCTGCCGGGTCCGCGCCTCTGCCGGGGCACGGGCAGAGCCTTGGCTCTAAAAACACTGCTTGGGCAGCCCCAACAGCCGAATGACATCCATAGCGCTTCCTGCTCCTCACAAGTTCCGAACGCGTATTACAGCAGAAAGAATTAATTACCGTAGTGCCTTTCACAGCCACTGGCATCACCTCTTCTAGAAACACTGTTTCTAGACTTGCACACGAATAAAATTGCTTGAATGTTTAAAACAACAACACCATAAACTTCCCCCCACACTAATTACTGAGGCAGTAAAAGGGAGGGAGGAAACTCCTGAGCTGAGTCGTGCTGCAATATCAAAAGGTCAGTGGTGTTAAACTATAGACGGGGAATAGTCACGAAGTGAAAGGCCAGCCCGAGATTTGGGGTGTTTATCAGCCGTGACCCGAGCAGGAGGTCCTGAAGCTGTTTGAGGATCAAGCTCAAATGATGATGTTCTTTACACAAGAGCTCACGCTGGGCCCTGTTCCAGGCAGGTCGATAGAGTGAACAAGCTCCGCTGGCCATCCCTGCCCGGGACAGTGACCTGACTGCAGACATCATTAGCTGGGATACCACAGAACAAACACACACACCTGCATCTTATATTGCACCTCCCTTTTCTGACAGAGCATCCCCCTTTTTTTTCAAAAAATAAAACATAATTTGCATTATTTTGCCCAAGGGAAGAAATTGACAGGAAACGAGAAGTTTCCGTGGTTGAGGCAGACGAACAGGAACAGAGAGGCAGGACAGGGATTGGACCCATTTAACGGGAGTTCTCACCGAAGTGAAAGGGACTCCATGCGAAATGGAAGGCGCTGCTCTCTCCGGGCTGTTCCCCTGCCACAGCGACACACCAACGAGGCACGGATGTGGATTCTCCCGCCATTCAGGACAGAGTCCCATTAAAATCCTGTCTGCCTCTACCGTAAAGGCTTCTCCTGAAGGAGGCAGGAGACAAAAGCTGAATTTCCATGGGGAGATGACCTGGGGCAGCAGAAGGTTTGTTTATCATCTGTCTCTGGAAGGACTTTCAGAGCTCATAATCTCTGAGAATCTCCCCCACGGCTAATTAACCACAAAGAGAAACCACGTCTGAGACCAGGAGTGCAGGCCTCCTGTAATCTTGCAGATTTCAGAGACAGACAATTATCAGCTCATGTAGTGGAGGGTTTATTACAAAACGTCACTGTAATAAACCAGATCTAAGCTCCAAACAAAATTATTTCATCTTGATGGAGACTATTCTGGCAAATTACTACAAAAGCTTTTAGGGCGAACATGTAATTCAAATAACTTGCAGTTATTGTTTGTCAACTAAAAAGGAAAAGCAGATCTGTAGTCACAAACTGCATTTACTGCAGCCTTAAAAGCATTTTTCTCTAATCTCTGATAATTTCACTATTGCCCATCACACTTGGAATGCGACCATCTCTGCAGCCTTGCTTGGAGCTGTGTATTTTCCTTGTAGCTGTGTTTTTAAGCACTCGCATTGTGATAATCCCCCTTCCTTCTACTTGGTCTCAGAGGTGCCAGGGTCATTTCCTAAATAAAATTTTTTAAAAATTAAATATTTAAATGCTCTTTGAATAGAAGAATTAAGACCAAATACATAGCATTTCTTTGTAAGCTGCTGCATAACCTGGTACGTGAACAAGAAGTTACAGCTGAAGACCAGAGAATAGAATATGACCAATAAAGAGTGATGTACAATGTTTTTATACACATATATAAAAAATGGTTTCTTACTGAGTTTAAAAGCCCAATCCATCCCCATTTGAGTGTGGTGAGGTGAGCATTGTGAAAAGCCTGAGCACAGAACAGCATTATTCTAGCCTGACAAGCTACTCTAGCCTGGGCAGAACTGAACATTGTAGGGGCTCTGCATGGTTTTTTCTTTCAGCCAAGCTGTGTGTAAACATCTGGATTGCAGCCTGTTACAAATTACTACACTGGCTCAGAGAGTCCTTTCAGCAGTGAAAATGAGGATAAGGAAAAATGGACTGCTGCACTGCTTACACTGTCCTAATGTATCTTTATCACATATATTTCGAGTCAAAGCAGTCTTCTGAAAAAAGGAAATGTAGTTTTAAGTTACTTGAAGTATAAAGTTGTTTCTTTTTTAAGTAGTTGCTAGTATGAAACAAAATAAAAAGCTGAGTCAGATGCAAAATCCATCCAAATTATTGAAATACCTATTTTTCAAAAACCTCAAGCTCTGAATGACAGTAAAATGGGATATATAACTGTGATAAACCAAAAACCAATCTTTTTCTCTTAGCTAAGAGAGTGACACTAATAAATATGTACATGACCACTAGATATTGAAAAATTCAGAAGTAATACTTTCTAAAATGAATATAAGTCATACATAAATATGCCATATAAAAACCTCTGTACTATAAACATATACCTGGGTTAACTTATCCATGCCTATGGGTTTCTGTGGGATTTTGGTTCAATGCATATGTTATTTTATAAAGGTTTTGGTTTGTGTTCCCCATACAACTTTATCATATATCATGGTGAGAATGCTTGCCAAAAATAGTTACAAATGTTTAATGGCTTAAAAAGAAAATAACCAAATTTAATGTCTAAAAGAATGTACCAAACAAACTGAAAAAATAAAGCAAAGTTATCTTTTAAAAGTAAAATAAACAAAATTAATTACAAATACCTGCTAGGACTGCACATAGCTAACCATAGTAGACTTTGCTTGAAAAGGACAAGGTGGTGTCAGCTGATTCCATGATTTTTTTCTTAAGTTAGAATGAAAGTAAAGCAAATATGGTTTCTAGGAGCTTAAATTTTCATGTTTAGAAAAATTTACTTTAATAAGCTGGAACTGCACTTTGAAATCAAGAATTTCTTGTTGACATAAAATATTCTGCTGTCCTTTGGCAGCTTTTAACGCTGAGCCAAAAAAAAAAAATAAAAATTTACATGAGTCAGATTAGAAAGGTTAGTTGAAGGTGAGATTTATGCTGCTAGCACTTGTTCCAGAATACAGTGAAGTCAACAGCAAAGCTTTTCTTTCCATGAGACCTTTAATATATTTTGCATAAGACGAAAACTACTTTTTTTTAGTCAATCCTTTGCTAGGTGAGGCATTGCATTAAGGCTACTATGACATTAACTTCTTCCTCTTGTGGAAGTTCTTTATAATACAACAGTTTGTACATATCCCAGGGTAAGTCTGGGAGGACTTTAAGTTAGTATGGGAACAGTGTGACTTTTCCTCACTTCTTCAAAGACTAAAAGCACTTACGTTACCAGTTAGAGAAAAATCCCAACAAAGGAACTGAGAAACAGTCACCAAGAGAATCAGCAATCATACATAGCTGCAGCAATGTTAATGGTAAACAAGGACAAAACATTCACAACTGCAAGACAACAAGTGCAGTGGTCTGTCCGGTTTGGCAGGGCAGCAGAGTAACCTCTCCCTCTGAATTTTAATCCAACACTTTTAGAAGCATTACATTCATTAGCAAAGGGAAAGCAATGCAAAAACCTAAGAAAGAAACTGTGTATACTGTGACTGTCTTTACTGTGTGTGTATACACCAGCTTTTTCTTACTGGATAGGCCTTTTTTTGTTTTCCTTGATTTCAGATTTGTCTTTGCATGGTCTCATGTCTGCTCATACAGTAATCAACCTTTCCTCACCTCAAGACCTTTGAACCCACAGGCAGATATTAAATTTGGTGGGCACAAATATTAGTTTCTACAACATAGTGCAGAAAAGAAAGGCAGGACAGTGCTCTCCATGGGAGGAAATTTGAGGACAGGAGCTCCACAGTGTCCAGTGTCCATTTGTCCAGTAAATCACTGTTTGTGCCTGAGCAACAGTGAAGAATTTGGAGGCAGGTAAGGGAATAGAGGAGGGAACTAGAGAAAAAGGAGAGGGAACAGGTGAGATGTTTAAAGTGGTCACACAAGGAACTGCAAGGAATTTGCATTTGTAAAAATACAAACACACAAACCTGTACGAAATACAGCTTCATTGGTTTTGCTGTCCACAGAGTAAATGTTTAAGTTGGGCTGCTGACAACGTTGATGCCTTTGAATAGAAGCAAAAATATGATGTCCTTGATCCTGTCATGACCCTCCAGACTGGGAAGTGTGCAAAGCCCTGCTGATCCTGTACTCCAGGCAGGAGCTAGAGACAATTTATGCAATTTATCCACTGAAGCTGCAATGAATTCTGCACTGGCCTGTCTTCACAGAGGGAAGGAAACTTAACCAGCCAGAAGCTTAGAGATGGATCTACTTAGACCCTTTGGGGTCCCCAGTTGGGGGTCCCCAGGAAAAAACCCAACTTTTAAAACTTAAAAGGGTAGCTCCCACATACTCGTATATCTTATTCTAAATAACACGAGAAATATTAAAATTAAAATGCAAAAGGAGTAGGGCAGGCAAAGCAGTTAAAAATATGACACATCCTCCCTCCTACCTCCTCTGCCCACTATGTCCTTGCACAATGAGTCCTTCTACATGACTTTAGTAAAACAATTGCATGGTTTTTATGCTGTATTCTGAGTGTACCAAGTATCTACTGAGCCTCAAGTGTTTGGTGACTGCAGGTACGTGACCAAGGGACAGCAAATTGTCTACTTCTCTCTGATCCCTTCCTTCCATCCCCTCTGAGAGCAAGGGGTTGAGCAAATACCAGCATTCAAGCGAGAAATTATTTGCTATTATTGTTCTTTACATCCACAAAAGAAATGTATATAGGGTCAGATCTCCCTGCTTTCCTACTTACTAGTCAATGAATTGAAGTCAATGGGAATTTGAGTTCTCAGCTTTTAAAAAAAATTAAATTTCTGACAAGAGCTTTTAAAGGAAATACCATACCACTGCATGGCAAAATATCCCCTGACCAAAAGAAATCTTAATTGAGGTTCCATATTCTACTTATGGAAAGACTATTCAAGAAAACAAGAAAATTACTTTTGATTTTATACATTCTTCTCTTTTAGTACAAGGACTAGCTCTCCCAATTTATATGGTTTTTAAAAACAAAGGTGATAACTCGGAGCACTTTTCACTTGAGCTGGTTTTTTGTTTGTTTTAACCAGATGCAAGTGCAGTCATGTAGTCTTATCTCTCTGGTTAAATTCAGGTCTTCTACAATGTGGCTTTGTAAACCTAAACCAATACTAAGGCATTTCTGTTTAATACCTGTAAAATTAAGTGACACAAGCAGTGAAATCCTCTTTTGTACTGAGGAACAAGTTGCACCAAATTTGGACCAAGGCTAGCTGCTGACTTCAGAGGTCTCACATCTAACTCTCTCTAGAGCAGAATTTGCCTCAGTATAAATAAAAGCAGTAAATGTCACTTTTCATACAGAAGGGAGTCACAGTTAGCCAAGCCATCTAGCCTCTTTCCCCAGAAAGCCTACTGATATTTTTATTCTGTATTTCCTCTCAGGACCTCCAACACAACTGATGGGTTGATCTCTTAATTTCTTGGTTAATAGGAAACATCCAAGAAATACTAGTAGTTGAATTTAGTTTCTAGGTGAATTTCAAATGGGTCCTTCCCCTCAAAGTGTGGAAACATTGAGGAATTTACTGATGCCCTCCTCAAACTCTGAGATTATATTCTCACTGTGAAGAACAAAGGACCTGACTACTTAAATGTCAGGAAGAGGACTGCTACAGATTTCAGTTACACTGGGACTCAAGAGCAGTATCTCTGATCAAAAGTGATTGTGAAATAAATAGAAACTTTTTTGACAAATTGAAGGACTCAGCTATTGAAAATGTGCTTAGGACAGGTAAACTATATTTCCAGTCATGCCATGGAATAGTAATAGTAGATTTCATGCTCTCTGATAATATTAGAGGACAAAGTTACTTTTTTTTCTTTTTTCAATTTTTATATTCTCTTTTCTGGTTGGAAAGAAAAATCTTTAATAACATCCAGAAAATATTTTAGATGCTTTCTTTTTAGGGCTATCAGTGCAATGTGAGATAAAGGATTTCACTTCATGTAAAGGTACAAATTGTTTCAGAAATACTGTACACAACTATTTACTTGCTTCCTACAATATCCCAGTTATCACAGTGTATTTAAGACAGCATATTGTAATATTCTCAGCGGAAAGCTTCAGAACATCTGTTTATTTCAGAGCCTGAAACTAAAGATAAAAATAAGACAAACAAAATCTCAGATGATATTAATAGTTCCATACTTACCGAGCTCATTAATAAATTCATTGGATTCTTCCACAGCAATGTTTCTTTCCAAACCTGGAAACAAAATTATTGACAGTGAAAGAAAGAAAGCAACATATGTTTAGTTTTCAACAGAATGCTAATGTAGGTTTGCAGGACCTTTTTCTGCAGTGTGTACGGGTCTAAAGTTCGATTATAAGTGGGGACAGACTTCAGGCAAAGACCAGGTCCCACATTAGTGGTTTGTGTTTGGCAAGGGTTAAGAATGGATAGCTTATATTAAGCAAGTTGCCATGATATAGCTACTGTGATATAGCCTGGTTTCAGGAAGCAGCTCCTCTTTAAGGCAGAAACATCTCTTTGAGAAAGTTTGTTCCTTCCATTTAATGTCTTATTTTACCCACAGTTACCAAAGCATCTTTCTCAGTCTCTCTAATTCAATTATACAGTCGAGTATAAGAAAATGGACCTCAGCTATTTGAATATGGCTGGGGGAATAACTCCACTCCCAGGTACCAGGTTTCAGTGCAGGACAGCTATTCATTTTTCTGAAGTCTTTTGGAAGTGTTGGCAGGATCTAAATGACCGTACAAAGGAATTTCTCAAACAGAAACAAAGGGATATTGAATTGTTCCCCAGTTTTGATTTTTTCACTGCCTTGTTGGACAAAGTCAAGCTTTCAGCCATATGCCATGACACCCCACTAAAGTTAAGGTGTTTTGGAGGCAGAGTGGAAAAAGGGAGCAAACCTGACGAGTGCTATCAATTCGGAGTACACAAGTACTGCCAGAAAAACAGTGGTGTAAAAGTTAAACATTCTGATTTAGTGTCTCTACAGTGTATAAAAGAGTAACTGTCTCTGGTGTTTTAGCTTTGCAGTGAGGAGCAGCAAAGTGTCTCCTTCTCACGTCATTGAGCTGAGAGCTCCCAGGGACCCGTGACCAAAAGTGCCACCTGATTCCACCTGGCTGTTCCCCCCCAGCTGCACGAGGAGCACGGGCTCCTCTGCAGTGGCTAATAAAGCATTTCAGACTGAGCACTTCTACTCAAGGAGACAGCCAGAATCTCAATCCAGCTCTAAATTTTTCAGTGAACCTTTTACAGTGTTTCCATTGTCTTAGTCTCTTGCAGATTGTGATCTATTTCTAACAGCTCAGCTATTTCTAAACCTCAAGCAGACAGAAAACTGATGCGTCATTGCAAGGATATGCCTTTGAAATGGCTGGGTGGGAAAAGAAAAAAAAAATCCAAAACACAGGAAGGTGACAAAAGTAGAAAAAAATAGTCTTTGTCAATGTAACACTATTAACACTCCTTACTCTTTTTCTGTCATGTCTCCTGACTTCCTAAATCAGCACATCAACTATGAATTCTAAGTACCTGTGCTTTTTAAAGTCATTTACTAATTCCTTTTCTTTTTTCCCTTGTCATCCCCTATAAATAGCTCCATAGATAGTTGAGTAAAGGCCTGTTGCCTTCAGTTGGACGATTTTATCTGCTTTTAGGATGTACAACCTATCTCCCTGAGGATTTCTTGTATTGCTACAGCATGCTGTTAACTGTTTGTTACCAGAAGGTTCAAAACTGTCAAAGCACCTAAGAGGCAGGAAAAAAATAAACTGTATGTGCAAAACCAATTTTAAAGTAAGGAATAATTGTATTTTAGCATAATATGTGGCTTTATCTTTTTCACATGTAGAGAAATTCAGACATGGATTTCGTAAGATTTACAGGGAAAAAAAATCAGGATGTTTTTCTCCTTTCAAAAAGAATATGTTAGTGTTACAGAATTCCAGGAAGGATGCTCAGAAGTTTGGACTGACTTTTCCGCCTGGAACAGCTGAGTAGTCTAGTATTCATCAGTCAGAAAAGAGGCTAATTAGCAGGGACATAACAGGTCTAAAAAGTCCTGAATTGGAGAAAGGCAAATGCATTTACTCTTTCTTCTCCTACATGGAAAACGAAACATCAAATGAAGCTATGAGGAGACCTGTCCAAAACTTGCAAAGATACTGTGGATGCTAAAGGTTTGTCAAGTGCCAGCAAAGGAACATGCACAGAAGACAAATCCCCAGGTTACTGGATTTTTTGTTTCCAAGACCTGTAATCTTCTGGGGAACAACTAAAAGATACTAGAATAACAATAAATTAATAGTTCTAACAATTTATTTCCCCTTCAGTTTTTAAAAATATCTTACATTCTTATAATTAAATATTTTAAGGTTTTGCAGCTCCTCTTTGGGCCACAAGTGGTTTCATAAGCCCTGCAATTCACCATGTAGTAAGTGTCACTAATCCTCATATTTTGCTTAAAAAGTTCATAGATGTAGTGAGTTGGGAAGGAATTTCTCCTATTTCAGAATGGCAGAGCCATTCTAATTTATTTAAACAGCAGCATTTCCTATCTGAGTGGCAGAAGGAGAAGCCAGGGTAATCAGCAGCTGGCCCCTCCTTGTCATTGGCAGTACCTAAGTCAGAAAAGCAGCAGTCAAATGTTTCTCGTGTCTTCCTTGGCCACTGACAGCAGGAACAGCAGCGAATGTTAAGGGAAGCCCAAGGACTCAGTTTCTTCTTTCTCTGTAGCATGTGTGCTGAATAACATAACCACAGAGAGTGCAAATGCCATCAGCTCTGAACTGTAGGGAGGTTTAAAGTGGAATGAAGAAGTTAAACACTTAAACACTATGGAGTACAATTGTGAATCAGCCCACCTGATGCCTAAAAACCCTTCAGACAGCACTCTCACAAGTAAGACTTCTAATCTTGAAAATTCTCCAATAAACTGTGTTATTTATAATTTTTGTTGGCAAAAATGAGAATGTGGATAGACACAAATGTACATGACACATAGGCTGTCTGTCTACCTTGTATGTCTCACTTTCTAAATTAGTAACTTAAGCATAAACTAACAATATTGGAAAAGAATTTCAAAGCCTTCAAAGTGCAATATATTTAAAATTTTGGTCCAACAGCACCAAATTTTAAGTTAATGCAGTATCACTAAAATAAAAGGCAGCAATTAGTTTACAAAAACCTGTCTTATCTTACTCATCTTTACATTTATGAGCTAAACCAAACTGGTAAACCTTTGTACTTGAGCAGGGTGGGGGTGATCCTGCAACAACAGTGGCTGAACAAATATACACAGTTTATATAGAAAAGGTGCAAGAGGAGGAAATGGATATTGGAAGGTTGGTTACTAATTAACCCAGAAAGGGAGACAGAAAGTGAACTAAACTACAGTTTCAATTTAGCTATTTCCTGAGCTAAAGCTCTTTAGAAACACATCTGAACTATAGTTTTTTTCTGAGATAAGTATACAGTAATCACATTCGATGTATTAGATAGGTGTGAAAGATTCTAACAGATCTGCAAAGAGTTCCTCCTCTGGAACAGGCAAAGTGAAGGTTACACAGTGGGGGTCACTGCAGTCAAGTTTCTGGGTGTTGAAGCCACGTTTTGAGGAGAGAATGTTTTCCCTCACCTTCCAGAATTAGCTGCACATTCCAGAGAGAACTGCTCTGGTTGTTACTCTGCAGTGACAAAGTCACAACCCGTTGTTGCAGTCATGCCGTGGTGAGTAATTATGGTACCTACAAGCACTATGACTGATTACTGTGAATAACTAACAAAAGCAAATGAGTCCCAGGGAAACAGACTGATGATTGCAAATACCCCACAATCGCCTGAAATGACATACTGGAGAACATGATGGAGTTGGGGCTTTTTACTTCTCTAAATATAAATACTAAGTTAGGTTTTGTTGGGTTTTTTTTAACTTAAAAAGTAAAGAAGGTGGGAAATTCTTACATAGGTGGGAAATGTCCTGAGAAGAAAAGATAAATTGAGATACTCCTGGGGAAAGGAGTGTGGCTGAGTGAGCACATTTTAGTACATGGAGGATTTGTTTGTCCTGTGCTAAAAGAATAGGCTCATTTCCTCGTGCAGAACTGGGTAACAGCTGACAGGTGGCAGAGTTACAGGCTCACATTTGAAGCCATGGTCAAATTATTTGCTTGGAAAGAAAAAGCATACATCCCTTGGAACACAGACCCTTTTAAATATCAGTTTGTAACAGTTCACAGAACAGTTTTCTTTAACACATTACTGGAAAATATATTCCATGTGCTGATTTGCAAAGCAACACAGAAATTCAAAGCATCTGAACCTTCCCCTGGATCCCATAAATCCTGGGTCATCGTGCTATGTAGCTTTTTATTGGTACATGCACTACAAACATATAGATAAACTATATTTATGTTTCAGCTCAGTAATAGGAGCAATGACAAGATGCCATTTGTTATCACCAGTGTATGGTGTCCTACTGTGTCATCTAAAAGGTTAATGTTGATATTACAGTGAAACAGATGACTTTCTTTACTTCCCAGAAGTGAGAACTAAAATAGAATAGTGGAAAAGCAACAAAGAATTTCTCATTGCCTGCTTCTTCAGACTGTTTGAAATATGCTGAAAATTGTATGTTGCTGTTGTAATTGAGGTGACAGACAGCTGTACCTGCAAAATTCAGCTGTCCTTTACTAGGAAGGTAATTAGTCAATGGAGAATATTCCAAAAGGCTCACAAAAGCTGAGGGATGCTAGTGGTGACACAGGAAAGGAAACACACAGATCAAATGTGTCTCATGATTATCTTGCTCAATCACAGGGAAAAAAATTCCATTAACATTTCAAATTGAAAATGGATTTCTCCCTCTTTTTTTTAGTTTTTTTTTTTTTTGGTAAAATCTCTGATTTCTTCTGAAATCATTTAAATTTAACATAAAACAAACAAAAGATGTTTTGTCTTAGTGCTGGCCAGAATTTTCTCTTCTTTATTTTTTAGGCTACAAATGCCAATAAAATCACTTTTCAAAGGTCTTAAATTTACAGAATAGTGTCTCAGACTAATTCCACGTGGTGCAACATCTCCTAGGCAGAAGCACAGCCTTTAATTACATGCTTTAATTTCTTGGCAGGTCCCAGATTGAAACCCTGCTGTTAACTCCTGCAGTTAACTGTACAATAAAGCACCTTCTCACTCCTAGAGCCTGAAGAAGTGCTCTTAGCAACAGCTCTATAAGGGAGTGCCTGCATTTTTCTTGGCAGACAGAGGTGCGTCAAAGAATGACTCAATCACCTTGACTTCCATGTTATTTCTGAAATAATTATATATATTCCCATACCTCTGTTAGCAGAAAGAGCCTCTTCTCCAGCCTGCTATAGCAGAGACACAGAGAGTGATGGACAGTCTTGGGTCTGGGCAGGAGAACCAATGGCACCATGAAATCTGTGGAGCAGATGCCAGACTGCGATTACAGAGAGGAGCTAATGAGACTAGAAATCATGAATTTCCTTTGGAACATTTTAAATCTATGTTGTGCCCTGCCACAGCTGCCACTGCCTTTCTTCACTGAGCACTATATCCCTAGGGAAGGATATCCACTCAATAAGTGCTCAAGGAACCAAGCAGTCTGTCCCTGTCACTGCAAGTTTGTTTATGATCCAGAGTGACCATATTTCTTTTTCGAAAAAAAAACCAAAAAAACCACAAACACTTCTCCTTCTGACTTGCTACACATCCTTCTGCCAGGTTAATCATTATACACAGAGCTGATAAATTGAGTTGCATTGAAACTCATGATTACCCCATATTGGATGCTAATAATTTATACTTTGGACAGAATATATCTGCAGCAGTGAGTGATAGATGCTTATTTAACAGCTTAAAGGCCTCTGTTTATTCTACTGACCTATTCTTTCCCTTATAAGTTCTCCACTCTGCTCTGCTGTCATTTGCATCATTTGTGGCAATAAGTGAGATATCTTTCCCTAGGCAATGTTCAAGTCATTATTTTATAAACAGTTTTTACTGTACTGCAGGATGAAATAAAACAGAAAGAAATTTTGAAAAATATTCTTAATACTGAATTTTAAAACAAAATGTAGATCTTTTCAAGTGAAAATAATATTTGTGTCAGGTGCCAGACTAGAAACAAAGAAATGTCTGAATACACCACATCCATTTAATAAGATACTCATTGTCATACTGTCAGCCAGACTGCCCTGCTGAAGAGCCTCACTTTAATTTAGAGTAATAAATTCTTGAAATAAACATCTGAGGTGCTCAATTCCCTGGTCTAGAAAGCTACTAATTAGCATCAAATGCTTTTGTGCTTAATTCACTATGATTCTGATGGAGACTAAATAGGTAACTAGCCATTCACTGTGACCCCTGAGAAGGAAGCAGATGGTTCAAGACCAAAGTCTGTGACATTCCAGCTGAACAACAGACAAAACAGGGAGGCCAAGAGGAATCTTACATACAGGACTGAGCTCCTAAAATAGATCTTTAATTGTTCTAAATGTTTGGGTGATTTTTTTTTTTCTTCTTTTCCTTACTGCTTCTCAAATAATATCATTCTACCACAACAGATAGATCGTACAAGGAAAATTTCAGGCTAATGGTAGTTAGCAAGATAATCTGCATATAATCTGCATTTAAAAATCTGATGTACATTCATTGATATAAAAGGCATGAAAAGCACTGCCTCCAAAGTTAACTGAACCAATGCTAAATATGAGGTAGAACTACAAGCAGGCCAATAGTGCTTCAAAATGCTACTGACAAAGGAATTGCTGCAATGTTTTAAAGTAAATCAGTCAAGTGACATGAACTTAATATTTGGAATATTGTTCCTCCTCAGGCTGAAAATGTAATTCCAGGAGATTATAATTATGAGTTACATAAGATTCAGTGGAAGGTTAGAAGGATATATTTAAAATATTATTCACCATTCATAAAAACAACTTTTAAAACACTAGGATAATTAGTTCCACTAAGGTTACATCTCCATTGATAGGGCTCTAGCTCTTGCTAACACAAGTCCATCAGCTGATCTGTTGTGTCACATGCAAAAGTGTTAATTAGGCTTATTCATATCTTCCTTTGTTTCTGAGCCTTAAAATTATGCCTACATTTGCTTTTGAACTCCAAGGTGAAATTTCCAGATTTACAGGAGATAGGCTGTGAAGGAAGGCACTGAAGTCAGCGAGGCCACTTCTACTCGCTAGCAGAAAATTACATCTACTGCACAACTATTTTTTTCAGGTGTCTCCAATACTTTCAGAGGCGAATTTCATTATTTGGCTGTTACTGCACCTCTGAATCATTACACACCACAGACTGATACAAGATTCTGCATCAGTAACACATATGGAAGGTTTGATACTGGTGAGAAATGTTGTCAAAATCAATGTATGTGTAGAGTTTTGGCTTGAGAAGAATGTGTGCAACTAACTTGTGTTAGGACAACGTTGAGGAGGATTATATATTGTAAAATCTGTATTTCAGATAGCTAAGTCAAACCAAGTCAAACCCACTGCTGTTGAGGACCCTTGGTTCTTGGAGTCAATCAGAGAGATTTCTTAAGAAACAGCACTACCCCTTTGCACTCCATACCACAAGTTTTGGAAGTTCTGTTTTCCTTACTAGTTCCACTGCTATTTTCATGTAATACAAGCAAAGCACCTCAAATAACAACCAGCTAACACAAATAAGCTTGATTTTAATTTCTTATAGCAGCACACAGAGTAAATCTTGAATTAACTGATATTCTGGGACAGTGCTATTTCAAGAGGTCCAACAGGGACAGTATTTTGAAATACAGACCCACATGGTGTGAACACCACATGCCTTTTTCTCTTCCTACATACAGGCAGCTCTGACTCTCCCAGAATCAAGCACACACATTGAGAGCAGAACAGCAGACGTGATGACACAACGAGATGCAATACAGATATCATTTGCTAAGCAGACTCCTGAAGTCTGGAAGGCAAGCTTCTCTGCCATCACTTGCTTCATTCCCTGCTTCTTCCTTTCCAGACCTAGGAAACTCAAGAACTAATTATACAGCCAAAGACACCCTCAGCAGTGAGGTATCTTTGGGGTATTTTTTTGGTCCACTAGAAGTTAACTGTCCTACCAAGAAAAAGTGCACTTTCCTCTAGCCCCATTCCCACACACACTCCCTACAGCTATTTCCACCCACGCTACAGCTCTTTTTAACTGTGTTTAAAAAGCTGAGAGCGAGAGAAATGTGCTGCTGCTGCTGCTGGTGCTCCTCCTCCTCAGGTGGGCGGGTTGGTAGCTGGTCAGTTTTCTGCAGCATTTCTCATTGCTAAACGCGTGGGAGGCTGAGAGCAGAAAGGGAAGGAAGCGGTCCTCTTAGGAAGGGAGGCGTATCAAAGCGAGTGGGAAGCAAATAGCCCCTTCCCACCTGCACATGTGCAATTATATGCAATTGAAAAACTAACACAATAGATCTGCAAGCGGAGCTTTCCAAGCTGTAGTCCTAAAAGGTATCAAACAGCTTGGGTCTCAAAGCCAAAGTCGGGGGTGACCAGATCTCTGGGAAGACAGCATTTTTCACCCACGGAGAACAGGCTCGTGGGGAGGAAAAGGAGGAGGGAAGAGGGCGTTCCTTACAGTTATGGCTTTGTACGTAGGTGGAGGGTGGTTCGGGGAGAGGAGTGACAGATTGCTTGTGGCAGCAGGGAAGAAAGATGTAGGAGGGTGTTTGCCCAGGGTCCCGTCTCACCCAGAGGGTTCTGGCAGGGTGGCTGCAGCACGAGTGCTATGTCTAAGCCGGGGTGGTGGGAGGAGAGGAACTCACTGCTGGATGGACCTCGCTTGGATCCTCTCTCGCTGTCTCATCAACACGGCAGCATCTGCAGCAGCACCCAGCCACTCCCACGCTTTCCCCGGTGCTCTCTGAGGCCAAAAGAAAATGAAATTTTTTTAGCTCACACAGCTTCATTATGGATTTGCTTTCAGCCTTTTTCAAACACTTTCTAGTTCCCCACTGATAAGATGAGAAATAAATGGTGAATTTAAAAAAAAAGGGAATAATAAAAGTTGATTTTTCCCCCTTCCTCACACATTTTCTTGTTACAAGAGGAATTCATTACTGCATGCCATAGCTGTATGCCCTCATCCAAAATCTATGATTTCAGATGTTGCATGGATGCATTACCTGAAAGGTCTCTGACCAAAGGCCCCGGGGATGGCACGCTGTTCATGTGAGGTTACTCAGCTTACAGACAAAAGCAAAAATCTGCTTTTCCATATTACATATTTCAGTCCTTCTCTGGGTTGCCTGCTGTAAGAGAGTGAAGAAACAGATTCATTTTCTGCTTTTTTTAAGTCTACTTCTGCTCTCAGTGATGTCCCTGGAAGACTCCACTGCAGACCTGAGCCTTTTACTATCACGTACCCGAGCTGGCACAAGGAAATTTCAACCTGTGTCACCTGCTTTAGAAGGCTGTCAACTGAGTCTGGACTGAGAAATAACAATGTGAGGATTGTTTGTCAGCACAGTAATAACCAGTTAGCAGGCATGAACTGGAAATTTTCCCATTCTGTTCCTCAAACCTTCACAGACTCATTTTCCCTTAACCTTCACATGCTGTAAGGATGCATTTACTACCCACACATACAGAGAAATGAGATGCCACCTGCTAGACCAGCAGAGGAAAAGACTGAATTTACAGCAAACCTGGAAACAGCAGCATGGGACATGATAAAGTACTTGTACCATTTATTACCTGGTCTTGGTCAACTACTCTGGGAGCTCTCAGAGGCAAACGTGAGGCACAAATTAATGGTTAACTAGGGGTGTACAGGTGGCACACAGAATGCAGCTGAGCTGCTCTTGGAATCCTTCTTGAGAACATGAGCTCCTGCATACTAAAGTTATGTTTTTTCTTAAAAAGAAACAAAAAACCAACCAATCAACCAAAAAAACTCACCCACCCAACCAACCAACAAAAACCCAAAAAAACACAAACCCCAAAATCAAAACAAAAAAAAAAAAAAA
>VZTB01013904.1:9250-169482 GCA_013397245.1 Thryothorus ludovicianus | reverse complement strand
AAGAAAAAAACCCCAAGCCAGAAACAAAACCTGAAAACATCTGCTCAAGTCTAAAGACCTCCTACAGTCTGCAACCTGTTTTCTCTTTCCAAACCTGCCAAACACGCTGCCAGGAAATTTCTGCAGGAGGAGGAATTACAACCTGCTTATCCTTCTGGCTATTGCACTTACACACCCTCAGTTCCCAGCTTGGTCCAGTATTGTGCAGCCCTCTTTGCCAACAGTAAAATAATCCATAAACTTCCAGGTTAAAGATCATCTGCTTATTCTCAGGCAACTCCATTATTTTCACTTTTTCCACTACCTACTTAAAAAACTCTTTTATTTACTTTCTAGAAAGCATTTTCACGAAAAAAAAGCATTTCATGAAAGCATTTTCATGAAAAAAAATGAGGTGTGCAGGAGGACTGTAGAAAAACAGGTTATCTGAGTTGGTTTTTGGACAGGATTGCAGTCAGCTAAATGGCTGTAAAAAATAGCAATTTTCTAACACCTATGAATCCCCTGCCCCTAAAAACGCTATAGGTAAATTCAAGCCATAAACAGCAGGTTTAAAAATGAAGGCTCAAGGAAGATGGCTCTTCTATTACCATCCCTTTTTCTTGAAAATTACTTAAAAAAAAAAAAAAACAGAAATAATTTAAAGAAAACATTAAGCATAAATTCAACATCAGCACAGTGGAGAGAAATATTAAATATTAAATAATTGTCTCAATGCTGTTCCTTCATTGTTTACAAAGGAGTAGGCCCACTTGTGTCCTAAATCAGACACAGCTGGAAGACCACAAAGCGTTTACACCATTATTTACACTGAGGACAGGAGAACAGATCAGCCTCCACCTGCTCTTACCCAAGGTTAGCTTCCACACCTGTTTCTTCATTTTCACAACGGTAACAAAGAGATTATCCCACAGAAAAGTTCTTTTCATATTTTTCTGTGAAATGTAGAGACTTTCAGTCGCAGGAAATGAGAAACAAAAATGCTACCTGCTTATCAAACTCTAATTAGTAATGCCTCGATGAGAGCTGCAGAGTTATCCTCAAAAGTAATTTTTTAAATACATATCTAAGTCAGGGTTCAGGTTTGACAACTGTGATAATTTGGTGTCATTTGGCCTGGTGTAGATTTAATTGCATGGCACTTGGTACAAAGCAGCATACAGGGCTGTCTCCACACAAGGTGACACTAAGAAGCTGCATCATTATTATATTATTATAAATCTTTAAGGGAAAGTTTGAATAGTCAGGATCACCTAATGAATTCTTGCAATTAATTAGTTTGCAGTAGACCGTCTCCCAGTGCCTGCAAAAGCACCTCATGTCCTGTTCTCAGTTATTTTTTGTTCACATTGTAAAAGATTGAAAACTGAGAGTGAATGAATACAGAAATGTTCTGGGTTGGTTTTTTTCGTTTGTTTGTATTAGTTTGATTTTTTTGTGCCTCTTTTGTTTGATTTTTTACAACCAGATTTAATATACTGTGAGAGTCACTGCAACGGAAATGCCAACATAGATGACGCTGATATAAGCAGAAGCTGAATAATTTTTGAAATAAAGAGCAAGGTTGCCCTCTGGAGACTCCTCTAGAAGTTCTTCTGAGAGCTAGGATTTTTTTCCTCTTCCAGCAAAATAAATTTGCAAAAAAGTTTTAAGGCTTTTTTTTTTTCTTTTGAATACAAATATGAATCAAGGCAGCTGGTGAAAGAACTTGTTACACCGAGATATGATGAAGTTATATTTCAACCTAATGCACTGTATTGTCATTTACTCCATGGTTCATTATGCCTTTTCAGTATCAGTCTCATATTGCTATGTGTCAGTCTAAAAAAACATTCATGGAATGGTCTTAGTTACTGAAATCAAAGTGAATTTTGTATTATTAACTCCTAGCATGATACATTCTCAAGTGCCTAATATTTTATATTTTTTTAAAAAGGCCTTTTTCACAGTTGCCGTTTCTGACTCTATTTATACTGAACGCTGTATTTGAGCTCACAGCTGTCTGTCGCTGCTGTCGGGGCAGTAACCGTGCTAGTTCTTAATCCGTGTATTTTCCTTCACGGATAAGCAGATCTTGTTACCCTTGAGCTCCCTAATCCCACCTCACTCGCTGCCCGTGTGTCAGCCCCTATGAGGGCAGCACGGCCTGTCTGCTGCTCCAGGCGCAAAGGATGAAGAGAAGCCCCCAGGTCGGAAATCAAGAATCCCGTTTTACTGCTGAAAACCACAAACCGCCCAAATGCAGCCCCGGCGCACCAAGTTCAGCTCCGAAGGCAGCCGGGCAGTGCGAGTTTAAGGCGCCTTGAGCAACAGGCGGTGTTATTGCTACACGCGGCATCACTCGCTTCACCGGCAAGGCAGCTGCCATCAGCAGATGCCCTCACACCACCCGGCCCTGTCCGGGACGGGGAGCAGCACCCCTTCCCTGCCCAGGTAGGGAACGTGCCTTGCCCGCTGGAGCAGCGCTGTTCGCGGGGCGGTTTCCCCTCATGAACGGGTGGCAGCATCCCTTCCCTGCCCAGGTCGGGAATGTGCCTTGCCCGCTGGAGCAGCGCTGTTCGCGGGGCGGTTTCCCCTCATGAACGGGTGGCGGAGCCGCCGCCCGCCCCCGAGCACGCCGCGCATGCGCCCCGCGCTGTGGCGGCGGCGGGGCCGTGAGGGAGCCGTGCCGCCATGGCGGGCCGGGCGCTGCAGGCGCTGCCCAGGTAACGGGGGCCGCCCTGAGGGGCGAGGCGGCGGCGGGGAGCGAGGGGAGCGGCGGCTGGAGCCGGCCGGGGATGGCAGCCCCGCAGCTGCTGCGAGTTACACTTTGGGCCTACATCAGCCAGGCCTGCACTAACTTTCACCTTCAAAAGCGAGCATGCGGTTAAAAACCGGCTTAGCGTAATGTGTATCGTGGAGTTGACTGGGTTTGTGCGCTGGAGTGGTTGAAAGGTGAAGTTTCTCCCTCCAGCTCTCTGGTGCGTGGCCAGCACAGCCTTCCTCAGTGGCATTAATAAATAACAGCCTCATTGCTCCGTTCGAATGGCGTGTTCACAAAGTTTGCCAGCGTGGGTCACTCCTGTCACACACAGAAGCACTGTGCGGGCTCTTACACGAACCCTGTGTGAATGTCTGTAAAATGTGTGTACACACAGCTACAGGGCAGGTTTATGTCATGGAAGCTTTTGGAAATAGACGGAGGTTTTTGACAAGACCTTTTCCTCCAAATGTCAATATTTAAATGTGCCTGGAAAATAGGCTGCAGATCTTTAAAAGACACACACAGAGTGTCAATCATGTCCCCAACTCCTCTGTCCTGGTATTTTCAGGCTCTCCTTGAAAACATCAGTAGCTGATGTTGGTGCCTGTTACCTATTTACTACTAAGCAAAGAATTTCTGTCTGTTTCAATAACAAAACTGTGCCCTAATTTAATTGATTCTAATCAGGAGAATGTAAAACCGTTGTGTTCCCAAATTTTTCTGCCACTGCTTTGCTTAACCCAGCAGTCAGATATTGGGGGAATCGTGTGGCTGGTCTGTGGTTTTAGCTGCCTTTTTAATGTTTCTTTTTCAGGCTGAGGGCACTCAACAGGCTGCAAGTAATATTACAACATTTGGTAACGCGGGGCGGATGTTTGACTGAGTTGGAAGCTTTCAGGACTCTTTAAGTCCCCTGAGGCACACAGCTCATGCAACTTCTCATGTGTCTGCACACTAGAGTGGTTCTGAACACTGTTATTTATTCCTCAGGCATTGTATTGCCCACATCTTTGAGCACTTTGTTACAGGTGTCTATTATACTGTAAATTAAAGCTTGATTATTTTGGCTTTACTTTACAGATATTTCTTTACTTTATAGATAGTTTCTGTGTTAGTTTCCATAAGTTCCTTAAATATCATCTCACTGCAAGTGTGAAAATAGTTCAGGGGATTTGTTTTCTGCTGATAACAGTTACTTAAAGCAGGATATACATTTGTTTTTGCAGTGTCAAACTGCCAGTGAGGATATATGGAACTGTCATTGTTCTAATTGTTACAAATATTTTCAGAACATCAGTTTTAAGGAACCATGGGTTTGTGTTTTATTAGTAGGGTGGGGAATTTTTTTGTTTGTTTGATTTTGGATTTTTTTGTGTGTTTCTGTTGTAAATTTTATTTAAGTGAACTTAAAATGTTATTGTAAGATGTGGTCCAAGAACTTCCCTGAGGTGTATTACTCTGAAGGACTAAAGTACTTTCCAAAGAATTCTTTAGGAAATGCAAGTAGAAGTACAGTGGGAAAAACTCAGCATACAATTCCAGAATGCATGTTTTGTGATCCTGAATAGTGTGTTTTGAGAATAAATTTCCATAAACACTAGTAAATATGTTTTGAAGTTATCTAACCGGTGACATTTGCTTTATTTTTTTCTTTTGCATGCACAGAAAATGTCTAAGCAAACAGATTCAACAGCAGAAGTGTTGTTGGAAAAGAAAGGAGGTGCAGGAATAATAACTTTGAATAGACCCAAGGCTCTCAATGCACTAAATCTGTCTATGATCCAACAAATTTATCCTCAGATAAAGGTTAGTAGCTCCACTTCTTCCCATTCACTCTGCATATGGTATCTGAAACCAATTTTAAAATGCAGTTAGGCACTTCTTGGTGTACTGATTCAAAGGATAAAAGTTTGTGTGAGTGCAATGAATTCAGATTTATAGCATGGGAAAAACCAGGCAGTTTCAAGCAGGTTAGAAAGAGAAAGAAATGAGCTATCAGACAGAGTTAAATTTAGGATCTCCACAGGTAAATGGACATCCATGTTAATACCAGGAGTGAATTAAGAGCAAGCAGTGCTCAGTGTTTGTGTGCTCCTTTTGGCAGCACCCACCTGGCCAGTTTGGCACAAATTTCAGCCTATACAGTGGTGTTGCCTCTTGATGGAGTGCATGTTTTGTTGGGAGGCTGCATGGCTGCAATAAAAGGTACCAGCCACTAGGAAGCAGGGGGCTGTCAGTGTCATTCTTTAAATGAGAACTCGTGGATTTACAGGCACTGTTTCTACAAGCTAGTGAAGTACCATGAGATTTTAGGCATGAAAATAGTCTCTTTTAATTTATTGATACTATTGATCATATACACAGAGTCAAATTCATTAGATAGCAATATTTGTTGGATAATTGTCTGATGCCTTTTGGTATTTATTAAACATTTTTGAAGCACAGCCTGAAAAGGTGTCACAGTTTTTGATTTCTGTCAGGCTCTGTTTTGTGGGGTGTTGCCTTTCCCCAGAGGCTGAGAGCTGTGCACAAGTGTTTTTCTGAAATATGAAAGGCAGCTCTGCTGATCTCTGCTCTCATGATTGTTGAATAGGATGCAGAAATGGCAGAAAGACATTTAGATCTCAAACTTCAGTTTAAGTCAATCTATTTTAAAGTATGGTTTAATTTGCCTTTTGAAAAGGTAAAATAAGAATTACAGACACTATACTGAGCAAGCATTATTACTGCAAATTTTAGTCTTACATGGAAATATTTCCTTCTTTTTAGACATGGGAGCAAGATCCTGAAACTTTTCTAATAATTATAAAGGGAACTGGAGGAAAAGCTTTTTGTGCTGGGGGTGACATCCGAGGTAAGGACTATGCTCACTTAAACATTTGATGTTTTTCCCAGTCACTACTTTGTGTTGATTTCCTTTGTTTATTGTGTCTTGGGTGCACAAAATCTTTCTATACAAGAGTAAGAGATCAGTTGTGCTGACTCTTATGGCACCTTGATGTGCAGATGCTATTTAAGCTATTTGTCAGGAGACAACAGTCAGGACAGTGTATAAAAGAGTAAAAAATAACATTTTTGTGAATAACTGATAATTGCAGCCAGTCATTCCAGGGAGGAGAGGGTTCTTGTCTCTACATTTCTCTTCCTAGATTTTCATAACTGACAGCTTCTTTACAAGAAATTTGAAAGGTAGCTCTGATAGTATTTGATAATTGGTGTAGAATGTTTTAGATGGCTAGATACAGATCTGACAAGGATGATCAATGTATCTGTGATTATTTTTTAGCTATGAACTGCAGGAAATCTCCAAGGTGTCAAAATTAGGAGTTGTTGTAAACTGTAGGTAAACAAGCAGCACAATAAACATATTGTTAATGGTTATAACAATATACAATATATTATATCATGCTTTAATTGGCTTCTCAGTTTCAGTATTTAGAGTCTTCAGTATTGTCAGTTTTAAGTGACTGTTCTAAATGTTGGTATGAAAAAAATCACAGATGAGTACTAGACATTAGGAGGGGTTAGAAAATGGACTGTGCTCTCACAAGTATGTGACAAAGTCTCCAGCAAAATACAATTAAATCAAATCTGGGCAAATTTTCTCAAATCTAATAAAGCAGGATAAAATTGATCTCTATTTGCTGTAGGAAAAGATGCAACTTATGAGACATTATTTTCTTTTACCTGTATTTTCTATTAAACTTACAGTTATCTTCAGAATTTTTATTTCTCTTAAGCCATCACAGAAGCGGGGAAAGTTGGAGATAAACTGTCACAAGACTTCTTCAGAGGAGAATATAGGCTGAACAATGCCATTGGTAAGTGAACAGCAATTTCTGAAACTGTACTGTTTTCATAACACTGGCTTCAAATGTAAATTTATCTCTTTGATAACCTATTAAAGACTATGTTAACATCAGAGAAGTGGTGATAATTTTTTTTTTTTACCAAGTTCAATACAAGTAATGTAACATACCCCACTTTTATACCTTGCATGCAGAATGTGTTTCTTTAGTTTAAATTATTGTGACTGCTACTTTATCCCATCCCATTGTTCTGGTTAGTTCTATTTCCTCTGTGCAAGAATTGGTTATAGTTGCAGACACTGCAGTTCTGCCCTAAGTATCATTGATCTGCTTCAAAGAAGACCTGAGGTAAATATAGATGTGTGGAAAATCATTACTATTCAGTCAGAAAGCAGAAGATCAAATTATATTAAGGCTTTCCATTTAAATAGACTGCATGTGAGACTAGGGTATCTTAACTCAGGAGTGAGCTGCCTGAGTTTATTGTAAAGACACTGGGTGAAGTCTACTGGAGCCAAGTATATTAAAAAAGGATAATAATTCTTTAAGGATAAAAGTCAAGAGTTGAAGGTTTTGATGAGAAAAAACTACTCCAAAGATATTTTAATTGAATACAGTTTGAGTTTTAAAATATGGTATCCAGTGTTAGTCACTACAAGAGGAGAGGTGGTGATGCTTACATTGACAGAAGAGCACAGCTATTAGAGCAATTCATGAAAAGCTACTTTTACTTTGTTTGACAGAGGTTGAGCATGCTTGTTGTCTACCTTTCTTTCCTTCACCAATGCAAGGCCAAAAAATAGTTTAAAGTTTCCAATATTTGGGGAAAAAATAGTGTTACCTTGCCAGTTGAACTTGATGATGATTCTGTTGCAAGGGTACATAATTTAAAAGTATTTTCTTTTTTTTTAATTATTAAGTGTTCAAGATGTCTAATGCATGTAATTACAAAACCTAGATTTTTCATAGCTTTAGTATGATTGTATTCCTTTAAGATGGATATTTCTACTAAAAATACTTATTTATATCTGACATTTTACAACTTAAAAGTACAATGGGCAGCTGCTTTCATAGCATTGCAATGGCAAAGGCTTGCTGCTCTAGAAATTTGGTTCAGGGGGTAGCATCTACAGCCCATGCATTGGCTTGTATGTTCATAAAAGAACAAAGTTCAAAATACAATTGTCTTAACATTTTCCAACCACTAATTTGAAGGGTTGAACTGCCTTTTAAAATAGATTTTTTTTTAAAACAAGGCTGTATATAGTTGTTACAGAAGAACTTGCAGCACAGTTGCAGGGGATACCTCTATCAGCAATCTTTTTGGACTGTAAGTCTGACCTGAAAACACTGAATACAAGGCAGATGTTTCATGCACAGTAAAGTTCTGAGTCTTTCCATGCATGGTAATTGAAAGCACTGGGGCTTTAGTTTTATGCCTTCTAAAGGCCACAGCAGATGAAGTTGGTAATTCAGGACATTGTCAACTGAACCTGCCTGCACCACATCCAGGGATGTATGCAAGAGCTGGCATGACAGAACGTGCCTGCATTGCAGAATTTATAGTCACATTGTGGCTGGAACCTGCCCATACTTCTGGCTTTGTAGTAAAGCACTGAAGGGCTGGAACACACCCTGTGCTCTTGATCCAGACTGTGAGAGGGGGTGAGAGGGCATCTGCTGTGTCCCAACATCAGACAAAGCTGTTTATACTGGCTAAACTTTCAGGTACTCACATAAAGTGTCCAAGGTTTGATAGTTTTATAATGTTCTCTTACAACACTCAAAATCCAGTAAATCAGAAACTTTCTTTTCATTTCTTAAGAATTACATGAGGTACCTTCATTGTAAGGTGATAATACGATGACTGTTTAAGTTCCCATTTATTTTCTGCTGCGCTTGCTGGAGTAAGACATAGGGAAACCTGTCATGTGGCAGCTACACAGGTCCACTCCTGAAAAAGATGGATGACTCTTTTCCTTTACATTTTTTACAGGCACCTGCAAGAAGCCATATGTGGCACTTATCGATGGCATTACAATGGGAGGGGTAAGTTAAGGACCTTGGTGTGACACCTGGTAAGATTGCTTTAAAATCCTGTCATGTTGTGTCTGTGAGTTGAAGGAAGAACACAACAAGGCATTTCCAAGCTGTTGACTGAAGGACAAGCATCATAATCTGAACCTTTGTCTCCTGCTTGTCTGGGTGCACTGCTGCTCTTGTAGGGCCTCTGCTGTTCCTTAGCTAATACAGGTGCTTTCTCTAGGAAAAGAGCAGAGTCCCCTCACTGCTGGAAATAGCCCTCACAAAGGATTTCAGAATACTGAGGGGGAGTTTTTATCATACAAAAGGTGAGAACAGTTCTCCACTCTAAGTGTATTAAAAACAGCTATATAAAAATTCATTTAAAGAGCAAGTCTTTGAAGAATAGGGAAAATTCAAAGCTACACCTTAACAGACATTTGTGAGTTCTATATTTTTCCAACAAATAATGCATCTGCTTTCTCACCTGTAGTGCTTTTGTGGTATCCTGATTCCACATACACCTCACCCAGTGCTGCAAATTATTACTAAAGCAACATAGAGAAGACTCCATCATATTGGTAGTTATACTCAAGTGTTAATATTTTTTCAGCAATTGTTGTCTGTGAACACCATAAGTAGATAGTTAACAGGGTAATGCCATACTTTTTTTTATGTGCTAAAATTCTGGTTTAGTGAGTTTCACATCTGTAGGATGTATTTGCACCATATCAGAGAGTGGATTAAAGTAATCTCTAGTTGTTTTGAACAATAAGCTTTACTATGAAGCCTGTCTGCCATGTCACTGCTTAGATTTGTATTGTTTTCTGGCATGTCCCTATGGTATGGGTGTAGAGTCTGTTTAAATAAAGTTTGTCAAAGATAGATGTAAGAAGTGGAGCACTACATGATCCACAACCTGTCATGACTCTTTCCTTTTCATCTTATACACATTTCTTTTGTCTGTTTTGGTCTTCTCAGCTTGTGATCTAAACACACAGTAGCTCTCTTAGCCTTTGCTTTTTTGCTACCAAACCCCAAAGATCTCAGCTAGAGAGCCATTGCCCCCAGCCTAGCATACAGACATTGTTTCCACCATAAAGCTTGTTCTGTAGCTCTTCTTGCAGAAAAAGTGCTTTATTGACCACAGGAGTCCTGAAGGTTCGTAGATAAGAGGTAGGGAGTCCATTTATTTTATGGGATTTTGAATAACAGGATGGAAAGCTATGAATGAGCAAAACTGCCCAGCAGCTGGTATCTTTTTAAAGGGCCTGCAAATAGCTTGTTATGACTGCAGCCTGAGCAGGAATAGAATTTTGTCCTTTGAAAGGAAAGTGTATTTTTGGACTGAAAAGAACATAATGGAGTCAGATGACCCTGCATTACTGAGATTCTTTATGAATTCTCTTTTCTCCAAAGAGCTTTTAAATGACAGCAATTAGCCTAAAACTTTATTTTAGGTAACCAAATTTGGCTACCCAAGTTTCAGTGGGACTATGTCAGTTTAACTGCCATTAGGGTTTGAATGACAACTTAGCTTATCATGTACCAGAAGTAGCAATTATCTTGTGTGTAGGGGATTAGATTTTTACTCAGGAAGTATGCAGCCTAATTAGAGGAACTAAGTTAAAAATCACAGTTACTATGTGCTTCGATAGTAAAAGTTGCTACTGGTGCACAGATGCCATGGTTCTGTGATACTAAAACCTGGAATTTTATCCAAAAAATGGACTGGTTCCACTTCATTGGCTAGGGGCTGGCAGATACCTTTGGGAGCTTCATTAGCCAACAGATGGGGCTGTGGAGCTTGGTCTCAGCACTTTCATGTCTGTTCTCCTGTAGTTCATCAAAAATTGATATTCTATATAAATGTATCTTTTCATCTTTTTGTACTTATTTGGAGCAGTAAGTTCGAATTTGTAAGACAAATTTGTTAGAAGCAAAGCTGACTGCAGTTTACTGAAAACTAGTGAAATGAGTTATAAATACCACATTTACTGCTAAAGGACTCACTTTTGAAAGGAACACTGGGCACACACTCTCATGTTGCTAAAAACTACTTCAGATTTAGCTGATTTCTATCTGTAAATTTTCTTTTCCTTTAAATTAAGTACCTGAACACTTGACAAGGAATTCAGAAATTTGGGGCTTTTAAAAATCTTATTGTCTGCAAATGACATCCTAAGTTTTACAAAAGTCACAGTCCTGAGTTCTTTGGAGATGAATATAGGTGATTTATAAGATCAGGCTACAGCTATGGTTTTAAATAGGGCTTTGACACAAAATATATTACTGCGTCAGATACTCTCTCCACTAGACAAAAAAATTCATAAAATTGTTTTTGAGACCTATTTCAGTGCCAAATAAAGCCTCTTAGATAGACTGAGTGGTGGCTTTTCAATGATTTGGCTTGAAATTCAAGGAGAATATTTGACAGAGAAAAAAAAAACTGGGCACAGACTTTGGAAGTTGGTGGAAATGGTCAAGGTCACTGGATTAACTTAAAACAGTTAAAAATTATGTACAAAAACTTAAATAGCTTTGCAAAATGAGAAGTACATTTTCAGGAGCAAAGGCCATTGCTTTTAGTTTATAGATGAATCTGTAACAGCATGAATGGAGTACCCTTTTTTGTAGTACCATATCCTAGAGCATGCAGGATTTAGAAACTTCCTGAGCCAGGCTTTGTTTCAGAACCACAGTGCTAAATAACCATCAGTGATCACACTCACCTCTCTGTACATCCCATACTTTTTGACAGTAAGTAGGCATGATGTTCAAAAAGACCCTTGGCAATTGATTTCAAAAAGACCCCTGGCAGTTGAATGTTGAGCTTTGTGAAAAGCAACTTGTTGCTTTTTCAGGCCTGTTGTCTAATACTGTTAAATGCTTACATATTTAATTATCATTGACACCAAACTAGAACCCCAAATGCTCATTTTTTTACCAGTGAGTAAAAAGAATGTTGCTCAAACGTAGGAATTCTTGGCCTTGGACAGGATTTAATCCTTTAAGCCTTTGCAAAGCGCTGTGCTTTGAGTTATTCCAGGCATCTTATTTTCCAATCATCACATTAAGAGAGAATAATGGAAAGTTTTTTCTTTAATATAGTTTGCAATCTGACTGTATTTCCATCTCTTGGTCCCTCAGATTGTGGGGCCCAGTTTGACTGACTCCTTCAGTCTTTCCTCAGAGAAGGCTCTCAGGAGTACAGACTGGAGAAGAAGCTATCAACCTGTGACTGGGTCTTTGGGTTCATGAGTGGCTTTCCTTTAGTTTTGTCATCACACCTGGCAGTATGGGTTTTTAGGCAAGGTCTTTTACTTACACTGAGAGTCTGCATCTAAGTTATTTACTTAGAGTTTCTTTAGGGTGACTGTTAGACAGTAGAATTTTCTTAAGAGCTGTTTGAGTGTTAGTCTCTCGTGTAGTAATGTGAAATATGTTGTACACAGTTGTGTAGAGCTAGGAAGAGCATCAGGATTACTCTTTTGCACTTGCATTAGGGTTAAGTACATTTAGCTGATTTTCACCTAGTGCTCTCAGAACTCTGCTACAGCAGGAATTCTGGTCTTTCTAGATATGGCACCTGAGTGCTTAGTTATTCTTTCAAGCTTGGTTTCCCTAGTGTCTAATTTAAGTCTTTAGTATATGTAATCAATATATTCCAGTCTTAGTCACAGCTCCCTGTGGACATTTGGAGATGTCACAGCTCCCTGTGGACTTGCTCTCCTTGCTCCTAGTCGTCTCTCTTTAATAGGGATAAGGATAGCTATTCAGCCTTTCTTAGAGATTAAGTCTTTTAGTCTTCTTGCAATCCTCTGGAATCTCTCCCATTTGTGTACTTTACAGTTCATTGCCAGAGACCAGACAATATTTCAGCTGGAGGATTCATCACCACCAAGCAGAGCAGTATAATTACAGAGATATAGCAGTATATTACAGAGATATCTTGTCACAAATAGTCCATGTAAATAGCAGTTTTGAAAGCATCCTGTCCTAGGACTCCACCATTTCTAGTTATTCCCAAAACTATTACTGTCACCTCTTTCCTCCTTCCCTAAGATAAACTTCCATCACAGTATATTTCTTCATTGCTTACCTTTTACAAGTTTTAAATGTTCTTCCTTGAACTCATTTGTCAAAGAGTCAGTTTTGCAGAGCCACCCTTTTCTCCAAAGACTACAAAGGAAAAGAAAGTACTCCTTTTCTCTGAATTTCCAGAAACCCTTGTGCCATATGAGATGGCCTGGACTGCCCAGGTGTAACGAGTCAGGGCTGAGTGTTCCCACCTCAGCCCGTGGCTGCCTGCTGGTGCAGAGTCTGCTGGAGTGTGATGCCTTCAGTAGTTCTTTTCACAACAGCACTGCCTTATTTGTACTAATTGCATGGTTGCTGTAAACCCCTGAAAAGCATCTAGGCATTTATTCCATGGGAAGCATACTTACCATCTCTGTATTTGATTATGCCTTCCTAACTGTAGTTGTTTTCATTTTGTTATTTTCTCCAAAATGAGATGGTTTTGAATCTTGTCCTTCAAAGTATTCACCTTCCCCAAAAGTAAACTGTGAATTCTAGAAATCCTTGTTACTTCATCATCCAAGCAGATAATGAAGTTTAATTAATGATTGGCTCTGCCTGACCTCAGCTGGGGTACCCTCTCAGTTTTATTGCAAACTGCTGGTCACTCTTAATATTGTTTCAGAGGATGGTACCCTCCATTTCCTAGGGACTACATCTAGGCTGTGCTTCACTTGCTTGTTTGTGAAAGGAAACAATGCTGTGGGTGGGGAGACATCACAAACATTGCAGTTTAAAATATGAAACTTTCTCAGAATGCTGCTTAATGAGTGATGTCATTTTAATCAAGGGGTAATGCAGGTGTTCCAGAGAAACACATGCAGCCAAATTCCTGAACCTACTCCATGGTTTGAAAATATTCATTCTATTCTTCTCTTCTGGAATACAGAATCAGAATTACTGCATCCCTGTTGCAGTAGAAGAGTGAACTCAGTAGATAGTATTTAGATTTAGCTCTTTTTCACATTAGTGCCATTTAATTTTTAACAAAACACTCCAGATGCTGACATTCTGCCTTTCCTTGTAAATCAGATCTCAGGACCTGACAGCACATCTACCCATAGTTACAAACATCTACATTTACATTTTAGCAGGATTTAGTCAACAGTTCTTATCACATTAATATTTGTTCTCAAGTGAATTGGTAGTGATGTCATAAGCAGCTTGTATGTTACCCATTTTAGTCAATAGAATGTTAGTACACAAAGGAGCTGGAGTTGACCAATAGCTGTCCTTTTCCTGTCCCATTTTTATCCAGATTGTGCAGCTGTAACTCTTTAGGATTGTTCCTTTCACTACCAACATATATCTGTTCATGTAAGTTGTGTGCATGTAACTTGTACTCAGAAGTGTAGACAGCAACATTTGAGACCAACATTCAAAAACTAGGAAACATTAGGATTAAGGATATCTATAAAATCTCACTTTTTTGCCCACATGTGATACAATTGTTAATTACAGGAATCTGCATTTACAAGTGGATATTGTCCACATAACAAAGTTATTCATTTGTGGTTGAATTTGGGATGCAAATTTTATTGCACATGATGGAAATTCTTCTCAGTAGTTATCAGTGTACATATATACATGTATATGTATGGGGTTTGGGGTGACTAGCTGCAGTATATGAAAGCTCATGAAATATTAGGATTTTACATAGTATTTCTCTACTGTAATGGACATTATTACCTCTTTAGCCCTTTTTAAAGCTATGAAACTGGAACCTAGAAATGTCAGTACTCCGTGGGACTTCTGATTCCTATTTAAGTATGTCGTGCCTCTTGTCAGCCATCACACACTGGAACATCTCTGGCTTTGTTTTAATTTACACTCTAAAATCAGCCCTGAAGTGAAAGCCATTGTCATGCTAAACCTAGATAAGCTGCTTTCCTGTTCTCTCTCTGCCTGTCCCCCTCTCCCCCTCCCTCGTGCCCGTGTACCACTGAGAAGCTTGTGGCCTGTTTTGTTGCCAGTGCTTTAAAGCTGAAGGCAGCTTTTACTGTGAAATACAACACAGATTTTGCAAGTACAAACAAATTGTTTTGAGATTTGACTTGTGCACCACTTATCTTCTGAAATGTGGGGTGTTGAAAACAGTGCTGAGGCAATCCCAAGGAAGGGCTCACTCCTTGCTGCTGTTCCAGTCTCTTTGCCATCTGGCCATGCTGCTCTGCCAGCTTGGCTCTGGTGTGTGATCCCAGGGATAAATGGTGCTCCTGGTTTTGGGGCTAATCGGGCTGGAATGTCAGCAGCTCTTGACATTGACAAAGAGGAACCACTGAATGCTCAATCTTTTGCACGTGATGTTGTTCCCCAAAGGGCTTATCAAAAAGCACTGTCTTAAATACAAGTATTTTAAATTATAGCTCAGTACTGGTACAGTAAGTAAAACTCCTTTTCTCTCCCTCTCCTTACTCTACAATGACTGATATTTTTGCTGGATTCTGCACAGATTTGTTCTTTCCATTTAACACCAGACTCTTGCATGCAAAACGTCTCTATTTTTCTCTTATTCTAGGCTTTTATGTACCTACCTACCCTCACACTAAGTTCTCTCATTATTTCCCTCCCCTTCCCTTTATTATAGATCAAGGAATAAATGTTCTAAAGGGAATTATCTTTGCCTGCTTCTCCATCCTTTCATATTTCCGCTCATTTTCCTCAATTCATGAAGAATTGGAGTGCTTGTTTTTTCCTTAAGTTGTAAGACTTTCAGTCTTACACTTTCTGAGCACTTTTTTTCAGCAAAATAGAACAACATTACAAAAATCCTCTGGATTCACTCCTGTTATCCCAAATAACTGTGCCACTGTTTAAAGAAAGTTCTGATGCACGTACCTGTCTTTAAGAACAAGAAGTCTTTTGTCAATTTGAGGATAAAACCTAAAAGCTCAGTTATGCACTGATGCAAGGTGCTGGAACAGGTTCCCTCCCACTTGCCTGCCCTCCCTGCAGACATGAAGATTTGATGATCTGGACACAGGGATTTCTTGCAATAGCTCCATTTTTAGGTGACACAGAGGGACAAGGGGAGTGCTTCTTCCAGAATTTTAGAAACAATAAAAAAGCCACATTTGCTCTCTTTTTTCTGAACACACATGATCAGTTATGCACAAGGAAACAAAATGGGGATAACAAAAATGCTTTCTGTCATGACAGGTGGAAGAATTATAAAAGAAGGGCCTCATAAAATCAGGCCTTGCTCTGCTGAATTGATAGCTGGCTTGTCACTTCTTCTAAGTGCAGCTAAGTGGTTTGCAAGTTCCCATGTGAAAACAATCTTGGGAATGAGAGTTCATTAACAAAACAGACTATTCCTGGGTGAAAACCAACTGCACCTACAATAAACAAGAAATCTGTCTCATGGGAATCAGTGAACAAATATGTAAACTAATGTAGAATAGAGAGATTTGATGGACAAGCAAAATATCTTTTAGAAACCAATAGAGTAATTGGCCAGAAAACTATTAACCAGTTGGAGTTCAACACGAGGTCTGTGAAAACTGTATAAAAATGGGTTATGTGAATAAAGAATTGGCTTTCCTGCTTGAAGAAAATGGAGTTTTGTCTGATTTATTACTGCAGCTTTCAAATGTAAAACTAGAAAAAGTTGCACTTGTTACTAATTAAGAGCTATAGGCTTTTCAGATGTCTTACATCTTCCCTTTTCTTTCTGTTGCAGTACAAGTCTTGTGTCCATAAAAAATTGTGCAGATTATGATAGCTACCCTAATAAAAATTGTTTGTGATCACTGAAAATCTGGGCTGCCAGTAGAAAAATCAAATCAGGGCTTTAAGAAGTCAATCTAAATCTGGTTAATAAAGGGCACTCACTGTAGCAGCATTGGTGCATAGAATGGCCTATGTGTCTTTTTCCCTAAGTTTTCCTATAGGAAGAACCTGACCTATATGATTACTATTCATGTAGTTGGATCAATTTGTTTAAATACTTAGGGGTCAGAAGAACAAGTCTGAGACATCAGATATTACTACAGAAAATCTGTCTTAAGTCAGCTTGTTGTGCTTCTGTGTGTCTGTAGCAATTTGGACTGAGATTCTCTAATGCATAATCAGTATATGGAAATAAATATTTTATATTTAAATTATATAACATCAATATTTTATGTTTTAAAATACTAAATTATTAAAAGTTCACAACACCCACTGTTTTTAATGATATGTATAGAGTTGATTTGTATGTCAGCAGCCAAAGGAGATGATATTCTGTGTCCAGATTGATCTGTCACACTGCATTGCTCTGCTTCCCTGTCATCTTGTCTGTTAGTATTTACAGATAAAAATGGATTATACTCTTTGGAGTGGGCCATAACATTAATGATGGACAAAGATTAATTTTGATTCAGTTTAAGATTCGTTGTGTCTGGATGCAGGGGGTAGTGCTCTTACATCCATGATTTTTGATCCACCATAGCTATAAGCTCCTGCTGCTTCCTGACTCAATTCCGCTCACGTGCTCTGCCTTTGAAAACATTTTTGCTGCACCTTGGCTATTTTTGCATATTTGTATGCAGACATGTTTGCCCTTTGTTGTGTTATGCTCAATTGATTGCTATGTTTCTTCTTGCTAGCTCTACCAGAAGCTATTCTCATGCAGTTAAAAATGTAAAACGTGTAGTCAATTGATGGGAGATGTTACAAAAGGATTTTCTCTGCAGTCAATATTGGTATTATCATAAAACTCCTTACTTAAAAAGCTAAAAATTATTTACCAGCCTGTGAAGGTGACAGAAGCAACATCTCTGAAGACCTTTTCTATTTTTGTTTCTTTTATTGTGTTGCCTAAGCATTGCTAGGCAGTTATACCTTTACAGTCTGAATTAGATTATTTAGTAAATAGCCAAGTGCAATGTGTGGTTTTTCTGTGACAAAGGTCTGCTTTTCTATATATGAGCAGGAAGGGAGTATTTATTTCACTCTGTATAGTTCTCTCTTGTGATGGCCCTCAATTTCTAGATAACTTCCCTAAATTCTCTGATTTACTAAATGGAGGTCATTCTCAATTTAAGATAATACAGTTTTTGGGACACAAAAGATTCACAGTAATTATATTTCATTTCTGCATCTCTTGTGCACCTTGTTTCTAATTAGAAAAATACTTGTAATAAGGTTCTGTATTCATCATGAGAAGAAAAATGGAAATAAGTGCTAAAGTTTCTATACACAGTCACACAATGACTTCTGAAACACAGCATTGAGTGGGCAGTCTTGTATGGGAAATAAAATTCAGAAACTTGACGTTCTTTTTTGCAAGCTTGTTGAAGAGTTCAGACTGAACTGCCTATAAAATTATGTGCCTTCCTGAGGTATGCTGAGACTAACATAATCCCATGCTATGAAGAAGTTACTGTGAAGACAATTAACTCTAATTAACCCAGTAGTTTAAATTGGTTGCTTGTTAATTTCTTTTTTTCACCTTAACTTCTAGTCTCATTCTGTAAATATCCTTTACAAAATTCAAAATTCATCTCTCAATGGAAAAAGAAGTTTCCAGCAGTAAAAGCCTGATTGACCATGGGAGTGTATTGCCTTGGAGAAGTCTGAAGGAAGACATCAGCTTTAGTGTATAAGATGATGAAAAGTAGAACTCTGACAGTTCAGAATAGAGTGTATTTTAATAAAGATATTATAGTGCTAAGAGTTGTGTGTGTAAATACTGGAAGTACCTGGTGAAGTGAGCACAGTCCAATTGAAGATTTTTTAATAGTGAGAAGGGTCTCCTAGGGGCACTCTGGCTATGTAAGGGTTCAGCTAAATGTAAACAAAACAAAATCAGAAAATCCAAAAATGAAGGTGGGACGCATTTAGACTTCTGACTGGTTTGTTCTTTACACAGGAACTATTAAACTAATGAGTATCTGTCCTCTGTGTTAGATCTAGAAAGTTAAACATGCAGTGATATTACTCATTTGGGAAGTTACAAACAAACAAAAAAAGCATATGAACACCAGTAAAGAACTTACTGGGATTTGTATCATTAACTAATTCTTCTCTCCAAATTTTTTCTTAATATTGGATTATTCAGGAATGATCTTCAAAGAAGCAAAACCATATTTGCATCACTTTCTTTATAATTAATAAAAAGAAAATACAGTTTTAGTCTTTTAAATATACATCTGAAATAAGGCTGTAATCTATGATACAAAACTTAAAGGCTGTCTAGAAAACAAATCTAATTATGGCTTAAGAACTTGAGAAAGTGAAATCTGATTTAATTACTTTTTTCAAAAGAAAATTACATCTTTCAGCTTTCTATTATTAAAACTCAACATTTATTTTTATCACTCTAAAAAAAGAACAAGCTTGGAAGAGAAGCTCCCTTCATGGAATTCACACTTGAATTTTTGGTACTTAATAGTCAAGCCAAAAATTTGAGTCCTTAAACAAAATTCTGATTGTCTAGAAAACAAGCCAGAAAAATGCTTCGAGATAGATGGTATTTGTATTTTTAGATATGGGATTAGAAAATATTAATGTAAGCATTAGAAAGACCGAAATGGGCATGATTTTTATTTAATTATCTTTAGAAAAAGGTCATAATTATTGCTGAACATGCATTAAAATAACAGCAGGCTCTACTTAATGCAGTGAAAATATGCTGTTATGACATTAAAAAATTTTGGAAGTGATGAAGGCACATCTCCATTTCAGAGTTCTGGAAGTGTTTTAGGAGTGAACGCAGCTTTACACACAGCTTTGCATTTTCAGGACATCTAAATACAGGCCCATTGCTCTTGCTGCTGCTCAGATGAGATCTGACCAGTGCTCAGAGAAAGGGCTAAAGGACACGTGAGGGGTGAGACATAAGGTTTTACCCTGTGCAAATAAGATTCAGATGTTTGCTCAAATCCCCTTCGCCTCCTTGGAGCAGCAGTTCTTCATGTGAATACATTTGGCTTAGTTCCTGAATATAAAATTGAGTTTGATAACCACTTACCCTATGGGTGCATTTCTCAGGAAATTAAACTGGAATCTTAAAAACTTCATACATCTATATTAAAACCTGAGAGTGGCAGATAGTCATTTCACAGAAGGAACTTGAAAATATTTTCAGATTTAGTTGCATATCACCCTAATGGAATAAATTAATTCCTTGCTGGGCAGAATTTTAAGAGAGGACAGAGAAGAGTGAGAGAAAATTTAATAATTTATATAAAATTGAGGTAACTTAAAAAAAATTTAGACATAAAACCCCATCAAAGATCTCTGTAGATAAGCAAAAGGGAAAGAAGTTCTGCTCTTAAAAACCTGTCAAATACTTTCTGCTTGTCCAAGGGAGTATCACCCAATTCATCCCACTGATTTTGATGGGAAATATGAAATACTGTGAAGATATTTGTGAAGACTAATACCCTTAGTTGGGTAAAGTGCCCTTTTTTCCCTAGTATTTAAACAGTTAAAAATGTTACTTCAAATCCATTATATCTTCATCAGACACTGACTTCTCTTGGCCAATGATTTTTAAGATATTTCAGTTTTAACATAAAGCATGGAGGGCTGGAACGACTGAGCAAAGGGAAAATTAGCAGTGAGGAATAGAAGTAAACTGAGACAGTGGAAAGGAAGAGAGAGAGAGAACATTTGTGTGAAATAACTACTTGTGAAGTATTCAGCAGAGGGTCTTGTCTCCAGATAGGATCAAACACACATTTTTACTCACAATTACGTAGGTAAGCTTTGAGAAGTGAGACCTCAATATATATACTGTGGTTGTGCCCTATAATCTAAGTATTCTTGGATTACTTCAAATCAATCATTTCTAAGTAATAGTAACTCCTTCAGATAACCATTTTTGTTTTTTTTCTGTTTACCTCTTGAAGATTTATCTAAATTAAATTTATTCTCTGTGAAGTGAATTTTTTTGTAATTGGGCCTTTCTGCTGCTTACTACCTAAATTAGAAAATATGGCATAGGGAACATCAGAAACTCTTCTAATGTTGAGGGAAATGTTTCATCAGGACAGGCTGCTAGAGAAGAGTGCTGGATACTTAAAAATGTGAATACTATTACTGACTTGGTGAGCACAAGTGCTTAGGGTAAAATGTGAGTTTCTAAACGTATTTTGAATTTTAATCAATAATGCTGAAGGCTTTTTCTGCTGGAAATACTTCTCTGTTTATAGTGTAGGTAATTATCACATCAGAAGAACAGTTAATTATTATTTCTTTTGAAAGCATTAGGATGACAACTTTGTGAAATTTATGTATTTTCCAAAAGTATTGGCTTTATTTGTTGGTGATTTGAAATATGTGTGAAAATTATAGATGGAGTAACATTAGCAAAAGGATGTGAACTCCCTTGGTAGTCCAGTGGAGGCAACAGGGTCACTCATGGTTTTTTGAAGTTATTCTCTGTATGACTCACCCATCTTTCAAAGCATTTCAGCCAAATCATGAAGGTAATACGATACTTTATTAGCTGTGGAACCATAAAAGGCTTTTTAATGTTTTGTTCAGCTGCACATGGTAAATCTAATATTATTTAAATTAGAAAGCAAAGCAAGATGTATGTACCATAGGATTGTGGTTATTTTTACCAGTAGTTTTATAACTGTGTCCTTTGCCTGTACAGGGAGTTGGTGTCTCAGTCCATGGACATTTTCGAGTTGCTACAGAAAAGACTGTTTTTGCCATGCCAGAAACAGCAATAGGTAAGTGTTTTAACAAATTGTAACATGTTAGTGTGTTTAGGGTTTCACTGTTTGTGTAATCAGGGTGGAATATCTTTGACTGAGCACTTTGGTGGTAGGGAAAGTATTGGAGACAACCATATATGGGAAATAGATTCTGTTAAATTCCCAGAAACTTATCTGTGTTCTGGGAGCTGATCATTGAGACTCTTAAATGTGTAGACTGACACAAAGGCTGTCAGGATAAAATTTTTTTTAAAAAAGAGGGGACAGATAAAAGTCTGAAGCTCTCAGTGCAGCTCACCAGCTTTACCTTGAGAACTTGGTACTTGAGTCAAACTGGATGTACTCCAAGCTGCTCTGCAATGTTAATGAGACAGATTTTGAAATTCCAGCTTTTCTTGCAGATTATTAATGTAGACCCATTACAACTGTGCACAGACTGTGCTTAGTTAAAATCACAGTGTCTTCAGTGTCGCCTATTTTTGTTTTAAACAGCAACATGTACCTTGTGTTTTCTAATGTTTGATCCTACAGTTTCTTTGTCAATTCTGAGGTATAAAAAAGAAATGTATCCGAGAGCTACAGAAAGATACAGGTATGGCTCAAGAAAAGTGAGTCAGATTAAAAGGAACTCTCCTGAACTAACTGTCAAGCACAATAAAGCATAATAAAACACCCAAATACAAGCAAACTCATTACCACTGAAAAAAATTAGAGCAGTTCCTGCTAGCTGGTAAATGTAATGTAATTTTTCTGAATGAGTAAAGTTGGGATGAAAAACCCAAAAACTGCTCCAGCCCTCTGAGTATTTCTTTATTGCTGAAGAAAATCTTAGTAAACTTAAGCTTTAATACAATGTGAGTTTTCTAGGCTCTGAAGTTTATAATCAGTGGTTGTATATAAAAACCACTTGAACTATTTGTATTTATATTTTTTTAACTAAACAGAGGTTCATTGGCATATGAAATTATTCTAATAATAAAAGTACCTTCACTTTCTTCTTCAAAGGTAAAGATATGATTAGTTTTATATTAACAAGAACTATGTACTTTACACAATTTCTTGTGTTTTTCTTGTGTTGACAAGGACTTACTTAAACAAAAATAGACTGTGAAGATGTGAAGGAAAGGCTTAGAACTTGCTTAGGAAAGAAAGTAATTAAACCCCTTTTAGTATCACACTTAGAAGTAAAACCAGTGAAATCTGTTTGGATTTAAAGGCTTAGCTGTTTTGATCTCTGTGGGGTGTGTTTAAAATGTCTGGCTCTCTAGATACTGTATTAATTGCTTTTTCCATGTGCTCACTTATTTCAGTAGGCTTGACACCTTTGCTGTGAAGGGAAAACAAAGCATTCATTCTGCTGCTCCATTTCCACACAATTGTTCTGCATTTGTACAGCACCATAAATAAAAGGATGTAGATAAATATGCCACTTAGCAAATAGAAAGAAAAGGCAGTTCTAGACTGTAGGAGTTTGACATAGTTAAGATAAAGTACACAGAAGTGGGAATGTGTGGAAAAAATACTGATGGAGAGACAAAGGATCAAAGTATAAGGTATGGGCTTTGAGGTGTTGTTACACTAATAATGGATACTTTCTTGCTTATCCCTGCTAAGTTTTTAGCTTTCCAGAAGTCAATACTAATAAATTCCCATCCCCCTCCACCAGACAAGGTAGGAATGTAGCAGCAGTGCCTTTCTTCTGTTTGGCAACTGCAGAGCTGCACCTTTGGGATTACAGCAGAGCATGTTGCACCTGTGTCAGAGCACAGGCTGCAAGTCAGCAGTACAGCAGTAACACAGCTCTTCTCTTACTTCACTAGGAAATTGAGAAATGATTGCTACATGCTAACCAAAAAACAGAAGTCAGGTATGGAATACAGAACTAAGATAAAATGTATCTTACATATGTAATATGTAGAACATGGACAAGAGGAGTAAAATTATAAGAGAACATTGAAAAGGATACAGTAGAAGCTACAGTAGACTATGCAACCAAGTAAGTTTAAAGTGGATTAGGTAGACCTTCACTAATCCTGTAAATTCCTTAATTAAAGAAACCCTCATTCAATTTAGGTTTATTTGTCTCTAAAGCAACTTAAGTTAATCAACTTCACAGTTTATTTAGAACTGATTTCCTGTGTATGGCCAAGTGGAAGGACACTATGGATCCCAATAGAAAGATGTTTTTCCTCCAGATGTGCTGGAGTATGGGGAGAACAGTACTCCAGCATCAGGATTATTTTAACTGCAGCAAAAGAATAAAATTGTTGTTGTTTTTCTGGTGGATGGAGAGAATAATGTCATTGCATTTTTGCTTTGGAGTGCATTTTTTAGACAGGTTTTACTTTTAAATGAGGTTGGCTTTGGGGTTTTTTTTGCAGTAGAAGGATATCCAAGGGGAGACTGATGAATAGAAATGTAAAACTAAACAGAAGTCTTGGCATCACTGTTGTGATAGCTCAAGCTGAGGAGGTGAAATGTAGAACAGACTATTTGAGAATGTGAGTACAGATGAAAAAGAAGGTAAGTGATGAATTGGAGTTAATACAGCTTAGGGCTTTTAAAGGGTGTCAGCAAGGCATTCAGCATTTCAGAAGAGTTGTATGTCTCAGTAGCCTGGGGGATGAGGAATAAATCCATTAATGACAGCACACACATCAGTGGGAATAGAATACTACAGCTGTAACTGATAGGAAGTGACTCCTAAGCCCAACCTTTTGATGTATGAGAAGCAGCAGAACAAAAAGACCAAGAGGGAACCAGAGGAGAAGCTGAGATGGGTTAGATATTAAGATTATTAAGAGGGATGCACTGAAGAGCAGCTGTCTGAAAGAAACCTCCCTTTACTCCATCCAAGGGGGAGGACTATTATTTTCATGTTGCAAAATACTTGGAATAGGGTCTTTCTATAATACATACATTGACTCTTGTGAACAAAAGCAATTACTTGTGAGTGAAAAATTACCATCTTCTCTCAGAACCCCATTTAAACTTCTTATGTATATCTGAATTTTCCCAGTTAATAGGTCTTCTTTGGTAAGTGTCTTATGAGTTTCTTATTGCTCATTTGTATTCTTTTTCATTTGTTTTCATGATTCATTGGATTCATTCTCTGAAAGGGGAAAAAAAAACCAGCCACCATAGCTTTTAATTCTTAAAAGACTTTCAGTTTCAGGAATTGGCATGATTTCAAGGCAGTAACTGGACCCTGCTTCTATGCATTCAGATTTCTAAAATCAAAACAGCTAAACTACAGTTTTCTCAAGTTTAGGTATGTTTAAAAAGATGTCTGAATTTATTTTTTGGTGATCAGTGTATACAGCAGAAGGTAGATACTTTCCAATACAGCTTTTAAAAGTATTTTAAATTTTAGTCACAGCCTTGAATTTTTAAAAAAATTACCCTAAGTTGGCGATTTTAAAAAGTATATAAGACAGTTACTAAACTGGAGAGTTTTAATATTTTTTTTTTTAAATTTTAGCTTAGTCACAATCCTGTCAAAGAGCCAAGTACTAAGTCAGCATCTTGTGCCTCCACATTCAGGAAGACCCTGGCAATATTGTTGATCTATTATTGAATTCTCAGCCCCAAAATTTGTTCATTTTAAGCTGTGCAAGAGGCACAAGTGTTTCTTCAGTGTTTAATATTTTTATCATAATAAAAGGTTTCAGTGAAAAAGCAGCATCCAGTTTGATCTTGCACAAATTATTTCACAATTCTTTGTGTCCCTTCTGTTTCTTTGCAGAGAACACACTTGATTTTTCAAGTAGATAAAAAAAATTGTCTCGAGTTATTGGCAAATAGAATAAATATTATTGTTTGGTATATGTTTGTAAAGTATGTGCCAGCAGAAAGGATGAAGTTTGGAAAGTGTTCAAGGGTTTGCTTTTAGGAAGGGTTTTGATGCCAGAAATGTCAGGCCAAGTCAAGGAGAAATTTGGGCAAGATTGCTGTGCCTACGTAAAGAAGATGAAAGCGAGACAAGAAAAACTTGCTGCTAGTGATGATTAGTACCAGATCTCCTCGTTTCACTTTTGTTTTGTATTGTTTGTTACAGGTCTTTTCCCTGATGTAGGTGGAGGCTATTTCTTGCCAAGGCTCTCAGGAAAGATTGGCTATTACCTGGCGCTGACAGGATGCAGGCTGAAAGGAAGGGACGTGCTCAGAGTCGGCATCGCTACGCATTTCGTGGAGTCTGAAAAGGTACCAACAGAGCTGGCCAGGGCACAGCCCACAGGCACAGGAGAGCTTTGGGGTTGTGGCACCCCAGTGCCCTGTTACCAGCACGGGGGTCTGCAGAGGAGCTCCCACAGTAGCTGCCATGCCCTGCACACAGGGATGCTGAGACACTCTCAAGCTGTGCTTCTAACGCTTGCCAGCTGGTGACAGCTTTGCTGGAAGGATGGAGCAAATGGTGCTGTTTTTACAATCCCACTGTTGGAATGAAGGGCATGATCTGCTCAGCAGAATGAAGTTGCTTAAAAAATTGTATAGTTTAGACAACAATGTATGAAACTAGAGATTTATGCAACTGCAAAGTTCACAGTGAAGGTAACACCCCATTAAAATGTTCTTTCCTCAGACTGGTGCAGCCTGGCTTTTCCTGCTGCAGCTGTAGCACTGCTTTGTGGGGCTGCTTGGGAGGCAGTTCTTTGCTGGCCACTGCAGATGTAATTAAATTTGGGTGGTTCAGCACTGGCACATGAACTCTGTCTCCTTGTGTTGTTTGCTTTTTACTTCTTTAAGGTCTGTCAGAAAGTTGGGGAGGATGAGGGGGTGTTTATACACATATATCCTACTATTACCATAGTAATAACACAAGTAGCATGTATTGTTTTACTTACTTGTAATTAAATCTTATTTTTAATAGCTACCTGCCTTGGAGAAAGACCTGATAGCACTGAAATCTCCTTCAAAAGAAAAAATTGCAGATTTATTGAACACTTACCACATGAAGGTAATCTGAAATTACTGAAATCAAGCAAAATTGTAAATATATGTAGACAATTATTTTTTTATCCATGCTACTGATTATCTTTTTTTATGGTTGAAAATAATGAGTTTCCAAACTCTTTGCACTCTATCCATAATACTTGTGTTGGCCCCATATAACAATAGGCATGAAAATAAAAGGTTTTGCCTGTACAGTCAGGGGCTATGTTAATGCTTTTGATGTGCATTGCAGTCCTCTTTCAAAAGAAAGGAAACTTCTAGAGTCAAATCAGTATTCAGTGTTACTCAGTCAGTCTATTACTCTGCTGTTGTGCAGCTTTAAAATGAGCTGTGTCTGCTCTTGTTATTTCTGTTTTGTAATTACTAAGTTCATAAATAAGATTAATTGGAAAAATAAACGGGATAAGCTAATTTACATCATAGTACTGATTATTTTGACAAAACAGAATGCTGTGAAATAGGAGTGATTATATGTTGCAGTATCTTGCTTTACAAGATGACACTGAATGGGAAAGGAAACTGTGTATTTTTAGTTATCAGAGCTGAAATGCCAGGGAGCCTTTTCAGCTTCAGCTGCTGTTCCTGAAACATCTGCTTATGTCCCAAACCCCTTAATGCCAGAAAAAGTGAAACATTTGACAGCCTTCCCACAGAAGGCCAATGGATCTATCACATGCTCTGTATGTCTAAATTAAATTTTGCTAAATTACATAGAAAAGAGAAGGAAGATAGATGTCTTTTTTTTTTTGGGTCATTAAAAAAGCCTTAACATAGGCCTGTATATTTTTAAAGAAAATGAAAGGGTTCTATAAAAAACAATCTCTGATTTTTGAGAAGATTTATCTACACTGACTTTCTTAGTATATTGCACAGAAGTGTTTTGATAGAATAATCAGAATTACTTGTGTACAAGAGAACCACCCAGACAAATATGCATACATAGGAGGTCAGAGCAAGCACTGCAGTATGAGGCAACATCTTTAACATTCTCAGGATAGTGACAAGTTCATATATACACACTGCAAAATTGTAATTCATTAAAAATTGCACTGTCTTAAGAACATTAAGTGTTCATTTATGATACGATATTTCTGGAACACAGGTCACTGAAATGTTTTTGTACTGATACACTTTTCAGTTAAAAATAACCAAGTAAAATGTGTATTTGCTTTTTAAATAGTGCACAATTGATCAAGAAAAGGCGTTTGTACTTGATGAACATATGGAGAAGATAAACAGGTATTCAGCAATTTTTAGAAATTTTTTATTCTTGTGGGTAGAGAACATGAACTTAAATCTACTAACAGTATTTCAGAGATAAGGTGAGAGAAATTACCTCCAAGTTTAAGTAACATTTTGTCTTTAGGGAGCTTTATCTGAAGCTCATTAAATATGTCACTCATCAGTACATTAAATACTTGGGCAGAGTAGCCTGATTCATAGTCTGTGGCACATTAAAATGGACATTTTCTGTAGCTATTGGATGGGACTTTGTGAGAGTAACTGTTCTGTTGAACAGGGAATGTTACCTAACACATTTACAGTACTCATTGGGTTAAGGCCATTTCTATGATAGCTTGGAACCTCTGTGTATCAGAAAGGGAAGGAGAAATAAGTGAGAGTGATAAGAAAGAGCTAAAACTCTGGGAAAACGATGGCAGTAACTCCATTTAGAGATAAGAGATGCTGACACCAGACCAGTAGAAAGGAGCTGATAGCTAAAGATTTGCTGTGTTATGAAAATATAGCTAAGACTGGTGGCAATAACTGAAGTTTATAGATAAATACCAGAATTTCTTACTAAGGTTTATTGAACACTAGAGATTTGTAAAGGGAGATGCCTGAGTTACTTGAAACTGAACAACTTGGAAGACATTACTAAGAAAAGTCAAATCAGCTGGTTGTGCTCTGTTTCTAATGTCAGTGTTACTGACCCTTCAAAGGTAAGAGGGACACTGAAGCAGCTTGTTAACTGATTTTTTTTTCTTCTAGTCTTTTTTCAGCAAATAGTATGGAAGAAATTGTTAAAAAATTAAAGCAAGATGGTTCTCCTTTTGCCATGAAGCAGCTAGAGGTAAAGCCTTCTATGTCATTTTTGTGAGGGATTTTCAGTCTGGTTTTATGGTTTCTTACCATAGGGCAGACTTTAGTTACCCTATAGGGCTTTGGACTGAGAGCCTCAGGCTCTCACACATAGTCCTGAGGGATTCCCAGTAGTTCTACTCAGACAAGGGTATTCCTCTGAAATTACCCAATGTGAGCACCATCATATGGTGCATAAAACTGTAATTCAGTTAAAAACCAAACTCCCCTTTCTTTTCCCCTCCCCACAATCAGGGGGTTGTTGGGAACAAGTGTTCCCTTTATAGCTTCTCATTTCTTTGCCAAGGCTTGGAATAAAACAGTGCCAGAACAGTGTTGTTTTTTTCCACTCCAGATACCTCATTTGTGTAAACAGCAAAAAATTTATAATCACAAAGTATTTTTTGATCTTTCTAATGCATTTCTGAGTGTTGGATGTAGTCACTACTCAAAAAATGTGCAGCAGTGCTACACACGTAGTTCATACTTCAGCCTCAAAAGCAAGAAGCAACTTATATTAATTTCTAAATAATGTGTGTATTTTCTTTTTTTTCCTTTGAAGTATCTTTGTTCAGGTGCCTTGTAAAACTTTGGTTTGGAGCTAGTGAAATATTCCAACTGGATAGAACTGAAACATTTCTCTAACAAAAGTGTTGTTTAAACTTGAGTTACAGCTCACAGAAGAAACCCTCCTTTCACAGTAAAATAAAACATCCACCATCTCTGACTTTAATATGAACAGAAAGAATTTTATAAGGTAGTATTCACATTTGGCACCCTGTCACTTTTTGAAAAAAGTTTAATTCAAGATGTAACACATTGTCACTGGAACTATCAAACAGTTTTTGAGAAAGGAAGTTTTAAGATTATCTTTCTGCCAACCAGTACATTTAGTACATTGCAAGAAGTTTAGCATATGTATTATAAAAGCAAAATTGAATAAAAGGGAAAGTTGATTTTTCCCCCTAGTATTCAAGTTTCATTGGATAAAGCAGTCAAATGAGTTGGTGGCAGAATAAAGATTTTATCTGTTCATATTATATTGATTAAGTTCAGTGGATGTTGAAAACAACTAAGAATTATTTGTTCTTTTTCCTTATTCTGATAGTGCATTTGTTTAAAAGTTTTAATTCAGAACTTGGACTAAACTAGGTCATCTACTTCAAAGTTATGATTCTGTGTAACTGAATTTTTAAATTCCTGAACAGCAACAAAATAGGCTATTTTGTTGCTTTTCAGTTCTCTTATCTCATGTCTTTAATAGGACTTTATAACAATTTTTATTCTTTCATGTGGTTCATAAATGAATGTCCTTGGAGTTGACCAGAGTTTCAGAACAATTGTCTGTTCTGTTCAAGAGATAAGGCTGTGTATGACTTGCTTCTGTCTATGCAGAAATTTGTGGGAAAAACCCCATGGAACAAATCCCACAATTTCTAGCAGATGCAAGACTTTAGTGGGAACAAATACTTACATTTGAGAGGAGTTTCTGACAGCAGACATGCTGTGCTAAGCAGTAGGATTAGGGAAGGCTGTGAAACCAAGGTTTCACTTTAGTGTCCAGGTACAGCAGCATATCCAGCTGATAAATGCTGTATCAGCTGAGTCAGTAACAGCAAAGTCTAAACAAAGTCTGTGCTTATTCTCCTCATTTATCCCTATGTTTATCATATGTATAAGTAAGCTTATGGAATGAGCCCTAACTGAAAGTTTAAGACAAATATCCTAATTTGGATACATCCACTTTGTACCTTGGATCAACAGATACTTTTTAGTGTTAATAAAATGGGACTCCTAGTTCTGCAATAACCCAAGTATGCTGTGAGCCATGCTATCCCAAGTACCCTGTTCTCTCTGACCTACAGTACTCCTTCTTTTTACTTTCAAAACATCCCTGCTTGGCTGGCTGTCATATATCTGATACTGAAATATTGCACAAAGAAGAATATAAAGTTGTTAAAATTCTACTTGAGAATGACTTCATGCCTTACACCACGTTTTGAACCCAGCTACAAACAGGTAGAAAGCTAGAGAACCAACACTTTGAACTCAGTAGCTTTCAAACCTTTAACTTCATAGTGCTACTTTGTTTTCAGGATTTGAGCCAGAAAGGTTTGATCTGAGGGAGAGGTGTACCATTTCTATTGGGATGAAGTAAATATGTGTGGTCAAAACCTGAAAAGCAGCAGATACTTGACTTGGTTTTCATATAATGCTTTCCTCGAGGTTTTTGGCAGGACAGTGCACCTTCTTACAAACCACTTCATGGTTTAAAATCCTTCATTGTTACTGAATGAGTGCCAGTGTGGTGTGCAGGACACTGCAGAATAAGGATTGCAGGACACATTGTCCAGATCTACTGGTCAGGCTGGGATGCACATCATAGCTCCTGAAATTTTAATGTGTGTGCAGCAAATGGGTGAGGTAGATGGCAGGAATGAGGCTTGGTGGTGTTGGATTCAAAGCAGCATTCTGAAACTCTCTTAGCAGACCTGTGAGAGTGATGTTCTGACCTTGGGCAGCTTTCCTGTGTAGCTTTGGCTATAGTCCTTGTGCATTGTCAGAGCTCCTCCAGGACCACTGTTCCCTGTGGCTGAACAAATGCACTGATAGCTCACAAAGTAAGTGATGGGTGTCTTCATCTATTGCAAGGGGAGTGATGCACTGGACCTTTGGGAGGTATTGGAGTTTTTAAGTGAAAGGTCACTATTCCCACTTCTACACTTGTAAGGGAATCCACTGTGTCATTGCCACTTAATTCAGTCACCTTCTGTTAGCATTTTATTGATGTTCAGTCTACTGCAAACTCAGCCTAGAGCTTTTGGGATCATTGTGTCAAAATCAAGATGGTTTGAAAGATACTGGAATAGATATCAAATACTTCTGTAAAGACTTCTTTGCATTTTAGTACTCCCCACTCCAGCCTATCCTGTCTCTTTTTCAGGCTTGTTCCCTAGCACCAATCCCCTCCTCTTTGTACAGAGAATGTATTAATAGCTACACTGGTGACTCATTTTTCTGCAATTACACCCACCCATTTTCCTGCCGTGTTCCTCTTCCTCCAGCTTGATTTATGTCAGTACCTCCTCCACCTTCAGCCTCATTGATATGCCAAGATAACCAGTCTAGTGCATCTAGCAGCTGCCTTAAGTGCTGTTTTCAGATCTTTCCCATTCCAATGCTTGCTTTGACCAGAACTTGCCCTGACCATTTCACCCCAGAACCATCCGGCTGGTTCCATGAATAACATTTAACCTGGTCTGAGCAAAGGCTTCCTAGTCTAAATAACAGAATGTGAAACTCAAAGGAAGAAGGGTCCAGTTGAAAGGTAAGGCCAGCAAGAGCATCTTACAGGAAATAAGGGGTCCAATTAAGAGCTGGGACCTACAGTATTTTCTACAGCAGATTTCTTAATCTGCTGACAGGCAGCTCATTGTTGGAGAGCTTGACCAGAACTCAGGGGCTGTTGGCACTTGGAGCCAGTGTTGGCTCATTCTTTGCCAGCTTCTCTCTCAAGCACAGTGATTACATGCAAGTTACAGCAAAACAGAACCAGTGCTTCTGAAGGCACAGTTCCACAGACTGCTGCTTCTATAGCAATCACATGTTTTCCAGCTTAACTAGGCAAAATGGGTCACTGCTGTATCAGCTGGTGTCTGGAGGGATGAAGAGTAATTGGGAGCTAGAAAAAATGTTGCTGCTGATGACTGGAAACCTGCCATTTCAGGCTGTGGTAAGGAGCCTAATGTCTGCAATGAAAATAATGTAAAGAGACAAACCTTACCATCTGCTGCTTTTTAATAGTGGTAAAAATGTCCTAATTATCAGGAAATGTCTATTGTACCATGAATGATACACATCTTTTACTTGGGTTTACAGAGAAAGGAGGATCATGTTTAGAGTAAGAAAACAATGATAAGCAAAAATAAAATTTAGCTCCTTTTCACCACAACCCCATGAAGCTTTAAAGCACAGTTCTTTTTTCTTAACTAGTATTTTGTCTTTCTCCCCACTTTCCCCTACTGTTTACTGGCATGCTGTTCACCAAAAGATACTCCTGAGTGCCAGATTTACACAAGTTGTCAGTGTGCTTTAAAGGAATCCTGTCTCTGGCACAATATTTATAGCCTGTACTTCTGTCAAAAGAAGTAAGGCAAGCCCTCCAAGCTTCCTATCAGCAGAGTAACATAGGGCTAAGTTACTTCAGTATCTGTCGATCCCAGACAAAGAAGCTTGGATAAATATGTTTAGTTTGTTGTAATATTTTCTTCCACAGTTTTCTTCTTTGCATATCGTTTGGTCTTTGCAAATGATGGTGAAGCATTGAAGTTTGTTGCCAATCTCTCTATTATTACCTCATTACTCTATTGTACCAAATAAATGCTAAGCAATACTAATATCACCTACAATATCAATAAATCTAAAAGCAATTCACACTATATATATATGATATTCAGAAACTACTTGTAACACTTGCTTTCACTGATCAAAAGGAGCTTCTTGAAAATGTCTCAAACTACATTAATTTCTCTGGCTAGTAATAATTTGATCTTAAATGATGGGACCTTAGGATTTCTAGGCTTTCCACAAGTGATGGCACACATCCCAGAGATCTTGCTGATCAAAGCTTATGCAGGAAAGTGTACTTAATGTGACAGCTTGGTGGGAAGGAGCAGGAGGAATAGGTGTCACAAAGGGAGCTCAGGGAGAAGAGAGCCATCACTTACTTCACAAAGTTTAAAATGCACAAAAGACAAACTTGCAAAAGTGTCCAAATTGAAAAAAATAAAAATAATGCTAATATCTTCCCCAGACTATTAACAAGATGTCACCTACGTCTTTAAAGCTGACTCTCAGACAGCTCAGAGAAGGAGCTTCCATGAGCTTACAGGAGGTACTCCGGATGGAATACAGGCTGAGCCAAGCCTGCATGGTGAGCAGCAGCTGAGCCCCTTGTCCCTTTCCAGCCACAGGGGGGGAACAGCTCATCACAGACTAAAAATGCTCTGTAGATTTCATCAAGAGTTTATAATTTATAGGTTTTAATTTTCAATATCATCTTTGTATGTTTGTGAGGCTGTTGCTTTTTTCTTGTTTCATGTTATTACATGGAATGCAAAGGACACTGCATTAATGATGGTCAGATGGGAGTGCAGAAGACTTCTGTTAAAAATGTACAAAAACATTAAAATATACAGTGTTTTATATTTGGATGGTAATTTTAAAACTGGTGTTGTTGAACAGGTTTTCTGTTTAAATTACTTAGTCCTCAGTGCCTCAGTTCCCAGCAGCAGGGTGCAAATAGTTGTTTATCACTGCCTTTCAAGAGTGTTGTCTATGAAAAATTTATCACAGCAAGAGATTTCAGTGCTATTTGTACTAAGTGCTGAGTACTTGGATAACACATGAGAAAGTGATCCTCTCAGTGAAACAGAGCTGCTAACTGAATTACCTGAACAAATGCCTTACAGGGATCCCCATGGCATCCTCATTATTAGTTTTGTCACATTTTAAAATAAGGTTTTTATATGTCCGATTAAGCCACTTATGATGGTTAAAGTAAATATTTAAAGAAGTGGAAATCTGTGTAATTCTGGTATGTTCTAATGCCTGACTAAAACTAGGATTGTGCTTCCATTACTAATGGAGCATGCTTAGGGATTTAAGTGCTACAGTTACCTTTATTAAAAAGGAATTGGATGTTTACAGGATTCCATTTAACTGCAAAGTGTTCTGAGTATGCAGAATACATCACAATTCCTGAAGACTGGCCCTTCTCAGAAGAATTTCTGATAATACAAACCTTAGCCCCATCATGTGAAGCTATTTAGAAAAGATCTAAGCTGTTACTCAGAGAGAACTTGGTCTGTGGCACAGTGCCTGATCAGCTACAGGTCAAGAGACTGATTTTAAGAGATGTGGCTGCATTTAAGCAAGAAGATACAGAGCTCTTTAATAAGTAAAGAAAAGCAGGGCTAGAAGAGAGCAGTACAGGTGGGATTTAACTGAATCTTGAGAACTTGCATTTCCAGCAGAAGTGGGGTAGGGAAAGGTGAGACAAATAGAATCTGTCATGTTACAGTTGGTTTTTTTGTAATCTTTCAGAAAGGCCACGACTTCTACGAAGGGGTTCGAGCAGGTAAGTACCCACATCAGAAACACTGCTCAAGCTTAATAGCTCACAAATTCACAATTGTGTGCTTCTTTGGAAATCACTGCAAGTGCATGCACCAACAGCTCAAAAACAACTTCCTAGCTTTCCATAGATTTTGCTTATTGGAATTCTGTGTGGCCAAAATTTATCGTTCCAAAGCACAAGAGCCATGTTGTTTCCTCTGTGTAATCTCAGTTCCCTCAAATTATTTATCCATCTGGTTTCAGCATTTCACACTGACAATACTGAGTAGCTACATGCATCACTTGTGTCCAGGTTTAGTGTTGTCACAGAGCTGGTTCAGCCAGCAACACAAATGCTTTTAGACTCAAAATCAAGAACTGCATAGAAAGCTGTTAGAACAAACTTAATTGTTACTTTCCCCCATGTCCAGAATATCTCTGAATGGATGTGTCTTACTACTAAAAAACTATATGTGTAAACTTAACATTAACTAATTCAGCATTTTAAGGCATTGGTCAAGAGAGGTAGTGGTAAAAGTAGAGCAATGGCTCAGCAAGTTCATCCAGGGGACAGGCTTCAAGCCTGTCCTTGATCCTACTGCTGATTCACTGTGCAGTTTGTCAAACCCAAAGTCACATCTGTTAGGAGCTGTAGCAATTATTGATGAAATAAAGCATAGGCATTTCTTTTCCCAAGGAGCTTACAGTACAAGGCATTTGGATGGATAATTTTTGGTTGGACTTTTAATTCACAGTTACATACTCCAGTATTATCACCTCCTCCTCATTGTTTTGTATCTGTCTTTATAAAGCAGTTTAAAATCCACTTGAGGAATGGATATTAGTTGGAGTGTCTACTATTAGCAGCACTGTATTAAAGACAGCCTGGGGTGAGAGATGCAAAATTTATTCATACAGCTTGGGAAAGGTTTCTGATTTTAATTAATTAGTCTTTAGCACTTATTAGCAGACACTCCTTTGAAGAGTTTACCACGTGTGTGGAGAAGTGGTTTTCATTATGTTGGTAATGGGGACAAGGATATCTTAAAAATACTGTTCTTGGGATATACTCTGTCAGCAAATAAGCTGCTGAAATGTAGTTATTCAGGAAGTGACAAACTCCAAGTCTGAGAGTCAGAGGAACACCAACTGAATTTCTCCTTGCAAGGCACAAGGTCATGAAACCATCTGGGACTGCAGTACAGTACAAAGGCAAATCCCTTGTCAGTGTGGCCAGGAAATACACAAACTGCTTGTAAAGGGAGAGGCTGCAAGAACAGCACTTGGGAAACTTCTCTTTTGTACAGGATGATGTAGCAAAAGTGTAACTATATCAGGAAAAAAAAGGAAGGAAAAAAACCCACCAAAGATCCAACTGCACTGAGGGGATTGCTTATAATAACCATTTGTTCCTGAAGCACTTTTGTTCTCTGCTCATTTTATAGATCTTGTTCTCAGATTTTCAGTCTTAGCATTATTTCTCTTGTTGCAGAGGAGTGTAGAATCTGACTCAAGATCACTTTTGTAGTTTGGTCTAATTTCATAAAAATCATTATCCATCAATGTGCTGAGCATAATTTTTAACAGGAAGGGAGATTTTTAGGTACTTCACAGAACCAACCATTGTGAATAAAATTGATAAAAATATTAAATATTAGCTTTTTCTTTTCTAAAGCATTACAAGCCTTTAAGAGCCAGCTCTTGACCCTCTCTACCACAAAAAGATCTACCACCACCAAAAGTTGAGTTACAACAATCAGATTTTAGTTTAAGAATGTTTCTCAACAGCCAATGGCCACAGGTCATGTTTTAATAGTACCTTTCATCTCTTTCAAACCATAATTTTAAAAGGCTTTCTAGGGAGTAATTTTAAAGCTTTTAAAAACTGCTTTGACCTGAGGTCAAAATTTCTTTTTTTTTTTTAGCCAGTTTTCTTTCATCCTGAAAATCTGCTGTGGCAGTCTTCCCTGTTTATGATTCTTGTGATTTAAGCTATTAAAGAAAAGCCAAAACTCTTAAAGCATAAAACACAGGGATCATATTTCATCAGCATTTTCCTAAAAAATTGTAAATGTGGATTTGGAACACATTAGCTATCAATTTTTCACCTTGATTAATAGAATAATAGATAAACTAAGAAATACAGAGGTCTGAGGAGTTGCCAAGAATTGTTTTTCAAATCTTACTTCCTAAGTGGTAATTTTTGGAGTCAGTGCTCAAACACATCCATGTAGGATACAACCTCAGCAACAAATCTCAGGGACAAATATCTGTTAAATCACCCTCCTAACTCTTTGTGCAGGAATATGCACTTGAAATAGAGTTGTAAAGGTCTTCTGCTCTTGCTGATCCTGCAAAGATGATATTTCTGTGCAGCTTCTGCCATCTCCCCTGCAGTGCTGGCAGATGTGAGCTGTACCCTGGGCACCCCAGGGCCCTGCATGAGCTGAGAGATTTTAAGGCAGCAAACAGAACGTCTGGGGCTTGGAAATATCAGAGTTTTGACTGCTGGGGGAAGCTTAGCAACAGAGCACTAATGTCTGATGCCTGGTGAAGTCACTGCTACTGAACAGAGGGGTCTGGGCTTTTGATTAAAAAAGGTGAAACACAAGAACAAACCCTTAACATGATGCCTGTGCTCAGTTGCTTTTATCATAATGAATTTCCCTTAACCTACCTTGGAAGTCTTCAGAATTCTTATTCTGTTTTTGTAGTGATTGATCTCAAGCTGGAGAAATACAAAATATAAAGAAGTCAGTGCAGAAAGGGAATATTTTCATGATACTATGAGAAAACAAATATTTTGACTCATACAAGATTAAAGACTTCACTGGGGAGACCATTATGAGCATTGGGTAAAACTGGCCAGAGGGGAAGCTGTAGGGATGTACACATGGACACTTTTCCCTCTTTAATTCAAACCATCTCTGGTCACTGTTGGCTTTGGAGGACAACAGACTCTTTTGGCTAGACTCTGAACTTCAAGTACAACTGGAGAAAATCAGTAGATAAGCACTACTCCAGTGGAATACATATAATTGATTGGAGACAATTATATCTTTTGACCCAAGCCAATGAGTGGTTTCACCATGTTCAGAAATAACTTGGAAGATCATAGCTTTTCACTAAGTTACCCAGTTGAACAACATAGTAAAACAACTCTTTTGCAGGACATTTCTTCTAAAGAATTGTCCTCATGGATCCTGTTTTCTGTGGAATTGCAGTTTCCCATATAATGGGTTACTTTTTACAATTAATTTGTTTCTAAGGAGTCATTTGTTCCATATTTGCAAGTAAATGGATGTAGGGCTCTGATTTGCTTTGCTCTTCAGGAGAGTTGTGATGCCTGTATGTCTTCAGCTACAGAAATATTAATTAGTGCAGTTGTCATTCAAATGATGTTTATTTTCTAGCCACTCTCAACCATTGGTTAAAGACAGAAAATGTAAAGGGAAGTTTTCAGGTCACTTTTTTTACTGCAAGTTGGTAGGCAGGCCACAGTGCCTGTTTGTTTGTTTTTGATAAGCACAGTCTTTAGGTAGGGATTCTTTTCATTGAACATAATTACACATATTACACATAATTTATTTCAGATATTTCTAGTTCACTCAGTAAGAACAAAGTCAGTTTAGAAGAACATGACAACTTACCCAAAAACAGTTGCTATTCTTTGAAATATCTGGTCTCTGTGAGCATCATAGTTCAATTGCCTTTAGAACCATCCCACTCCAAACTCTTTGTTGGAAAATGAACAAATAAAGGCCACTCTCAGGAGAGAAATTTGAAATGTGTTCTCTCTTCCTGCCCATCCTCTCTTATGTGCTGTGGGCTGTGTTGATCAGGAGGTTCCCCCAGGCCACAGGTGCATCTCCAAATCAGTTGCTGATCTCCCTCATCTGAAGGCAATGTGTGGTTGTGAGGGTTGTTGGCTCTCAGTGCATCCTAGGGAGCCACAGTTCTTACAGCTGTTCTTTAAATGAGAAAAATTTCATGTTTTCAGTAGCACCTTTATGGGTTTCTTCAAGGGTGAAAGGTGCTTGGAATGATGCTCTGAACTCATTTAATACTGGTCATTTTTAAACACAAATTAACTCCCTCTTGTTTTATTGTTTATTAGTGCAGCCATTGCTGACACACCTTCAATGTTCCTGTGACAGAGGGAATGTTTCTTGGGAACTGGCATTTTCTTGTTAGCCTTTTACATGTGATTCATTCAGTGATGGTTTTTATCTTCAGTGATGTATTTCCCAGGATGCAGCATCAAGTTTGTATTCTAAGATAATACAGATTGTCACAGTTAAATCTACCCAGGCCTGAGGAGCTGTCAGTATTTACAAATAAACACCCTTGGTTCCCACAGAGGTACCCTGCTTTACTCTCTCCTCGTGAGTTATTTCATTATTGGTTTCTGTGATGAGTTTAAATTAGCTTTAGGTACTTAGCACCACTGAGTCATCTCCTGTACTCTCCCCAGAGTCAGATTTTGCACAGAGGTGTGAAAGCCTTGTCCAAAAGTAGCATCGTAATGTACTGTTCCCAGGCTCCCATGAAGGAGTGTAAGTCAGCCAAGAGTGGCAGGTCTAACCAAACCACCAATTTCAGATCTATTCCTGCAGCTCTTGGGCTGCTTCTGAAGTGATCCACTGTCCTTGTATCCTCCAGCAACTCCCAGAGACAGCTCTGGACAGGTCACAACTCAGGAACTTGTATTAGAGTAGAAGTATCTGTTACAAAACCTCTGCCTTCTCCAGAGCACACGGATGTCTCCCCCCTGTAATCACAGTAGTGCTCTGTCCTGCTGCAATCCTAAGTGATTTTCACTAGAGGAAGTTTATGAGTAACTCTGGTGTTTCTCTGTTCCACCTGGCAGTGCTGATTGACAAAGACCAGTCCCCCAAATGGAAGCCAGCTGCTCTAGAAGAAGTCAGTGACGAGTTTGTGGACAACTGTTTTAAACCGCTGGGAAACGACGATCTCAAGCTGTAAAGATCAAACCTCTTGGCATCTTACCTGCTTACTTATGTGATATAAAAATTAATAGTGTGATCAATTTGGACAAGACATTTTAGCTAGCCTGACATTCATAAGGCGCTTTTTATTTCTTTTCTTTTTTTTTTTTTTTTTTGCATTCAGGAGCGTTCTCTGTAATGTGAAAATAATTTTATCTCTGGTTAATAATGGGAAAAATCACTTTAAGGCGAATTATTTTTACTGCTTTACACAGCAAATAACATTTAATTTTTTTTTGCATCAACTCTTAGTTTAGGAGGAGCCCTTGGGGAAAATAGCACAGTTAAGGAGTGACCTAATAAACAAAAAGTCAAGAGACCTTTTGTGTTCTTGGCTCTGTCACTGCTCTGGTAAATTGGGATTGTGCCACAGATTCTTCTGTGTACAATGAAAATAAAATATGGTTAAACCTTTAATGCAGTCAGAGCTACAAAGGAAAATGCAAGACAGAATCCATGGTGTTAAATAGCCTTTAAAATAAAAGCTCAGACTGATACATTATTAGTCTGAGAAAATAAATTGTTCTATTGATTTAACGTTTGGTCATTTTTCAGCCTTGCTGTGTGATATAAACATTGTTTCAAATGTGATAATGTTGCCAGAGCCTAGAGCACATTTCTCTTTGCTTGCATAGCCCATTTTTAAAAATGTCATTATGTCTGATTCAACTGCATAATCACTATTTCACGATTTCAGAAAATTGCTGGTTTTTCTTGGTCTTACAGTGGTGAAGAAACAAGTGCCTCAAACCTTCTGTGAACACCAAGCAGCACACTTCCAGTGCATTCAAGGTGGCAGGGTTCTGATGCTAACAATACATGGAAGTTACACAACATAAACAGAACCCCTTGATACAAGTATTTGTGGGAAAGAAATTATTTTTCCTATTGAGTACACAACAGATACTTACTAATCTTTCCTCAACATTACGCCTTCTTTTAATGCTTCATAAAGCATAAAACATAAAAAGCATTCATCACATAGCAGTGTTTCTTCCTACTTACTTCTACACTCACAGGCAGGTCACGAGTACAAATTTTGCCTTTTCTGAAGAACAAAAGAAGAAAATGCCATAGTCAGTAACCAGCACTGGGGGAATCAAAAAGAGCTGCAGCAGAACCATTTCAATGTTGGGCAGTTTTTATTACTTACAGCAGTGGTCTGCAATGGCTTAAGGCTCCTTCCTGTCTCAGAGCTGTTGCCTGGAAACACAGTCCAGGAAATTCAGGCATCAAGGTGAACTACCAAGAGTGACTTTCAAAAAATGAGAGGTGAGCAAATAGAGAGCTAAATCAAGAAAAAATGGTACCTTGCTTTGGCACCGAGTCTTGTAAGATAAAATTGTTCAAACTCCAGCTGTGAGTTTATGTTACCGTGGACATAATTGTTATGGGACTGTCCTTGAGTTCAGTTCCAAAAGGAATTGAGCTTTCATTAATACCTGTAGGGTAATTCTGAAAGTATCACGTGACTTTCTACGTCAAGCTGGTCCCATAAGAAGTGCAAAACTCCCCCTGTATTATTTAAAATTTTTATATGTTTTACATTCATAAACAATTGCTATTTTTAATTTATTTTTTAAAGATTGGTTAATTCCATTATTTTTGTACAAAAGGAGCAGTCTTCAGCCAACTATATTAAATGAAAAATACAGTAATTTCCAGGGAGTAGGGAACATGCCTCCTCTGATTGTAAATTACATACAAGATATTAGGAAGCACATATTTTTGAATTAATAAACTTTGACTTGCATGTTCAGTTGCTTCCAAAATTTATGTGAACAGGAATTATCCCAAGCTCAAGGTAATGAGATTGTGTCCAATCTGTGCAATCTTGTGGTTTTTTCAAATAAAAGGCATACAAGCAGATGGTAAGTTGAATTTTATTTGGTCCACAAGAAAATATTTTCCACAAAAAATATTGTAAAAATATATTGTAGTGTGTTTAATTTGGGAATACTGATGTGCCTTACTCCAGAAACGCCAGCTTTACAAAGTTGTGCTGCAGTTAATGTATTTTGAACCATTATTAGAATATCAAGTCAATCACACCATATCCACTCAGATTAATCTTGTTTCCTGGAGAAAATATAAAGCAAACGTATTTTTAACTTCTAAATAGAAGTAAACAGTTTTGCAGAGTATGCCAGTCCCAAACTGGAGTGCCTTTATTACACAAAATCAAATCAATCAAAGAATCAATGGTAACTTAGCTGGAAACCCACTGTCGGGGGCTCTGTGAAACTCTAGCACAGCTTAGCATAAATTTATTTAGGTGAAGAAGTCTTTATTTTTACAATGTATTACTACTGTGCCTATTAAATGTACAGCAGAGCTGTGGAGAGAGATCTCCCTTGATCCCTTACCAGACTGTAGCACTGAACAGATTTATTTTCTATTAAGGGTAAGTGCATTATTTATAAGGACAGCATCCTGTAAAAGAGACGATGTTCCTGGTGAGAAGCTGTCTCCCTGTTGTTTGCAAGCTTGCTTGCTTCCCTTTGCTGCGTGCCTTCCCTAAGTGCCAGTGTCATGGAAAGCAGGGTGAAGCAGCTGCAATTGCACTTGGGGCCATTGTGGAGCTGCTGTAATCTTGAGGCACCGGTGAGGGCCGGGCTTGGGGGCTGCAGGTGAGGGACTGGCTGGGCCACCAGCAGCTGCTGCTGGGTCACCCCTGGGCAGGCAGGGCAGCCACCCCTCACAGCAGCTCCTGCCCAGGGGAGCATCCTTGGGCATGTTCCAGTGCTCCTCTGGGAAATTCCCAGTGCTGGTCACAAGGGGTGCTGGGGTGGAACCTCAGCTGGTTTATAACTCTGCTGCTGGACCCTGCAGTGGCAGCCTGCCAACGGGGAGCTGCTTTCAAGGGTGCATCTGATATTCCTCAAGAGTGTCAGATGCTAAGGCTACATCCAGAGGAAAGATGTGAGACGTGGCAGCAGGAAGCACTGCAGCCACCAGGGTGCCTTGTACAAGGGCCAGGGCAGTTCCACCTCAAGGTGCTCTGACAGTGAGTGCAGTTTTCTATCTGCTCCTCACCTGCCTGACTAACAATGGCTGTGGAGCTTTGGCTTTTTTATTTTTCATTACTGTGGTTAGCAGTGTTAACATTCTCAAGCCCACACTCATGTTAGAAAGGTTGTCCCTATTTTCTTTTTATAATAAAGCTTTATTTTAGCTACAATAAGAGTAGGAATATTTTTTAATACTGTGGTTAAGCGATATCCAATTGATATGTATTGACTTGATCAGTGTTTTGGCTTTACTTTCTAACTCACACTAATACATGGAGGTATTTTAGAGCAAACAGAGTATGATCTAATGTTTTATATGCTGTAGAACTTGAAGGAACATCACTGTTAGCAGGAGAATTTAAGTGAACCATAAAACCTTAGTCCCACTTTGCAAACGGCTTTGAAGATGACTACGTAATTTCAAAGAGGATGACATTTCAGCATAAGCTGATTTCGTTCCCTTTTCCAGCAAAAGCCTGAGAACAGCCTTAATAGCAGGTCACTAGGAATGCAGTCTGGTCACTGGGATTTAATGGCAGCCTTGTGCTGTGTCACAGAGAAGCATTTTTCACCCTTTATTCCTGGTAAAACCACTTCCCTGTATAGGTAAATTTCAAGTACCTAAGTTTGTATCACAACATTTGCAAAACAGCCCAATTCATAGACTGTCTTATGTCAGAGAATAAGCTAAAACCAGCATTTGACATGGTCCCCTTTCTGCTTGCTTCCCATTGCTTGAAAAAATCATGCTTTGGATCATTTACTAGAACTATGTGTACCTTTTAAAAATAGTAACAGCTTTAGCCAGTATGAAAAGCATTTCTTCTATAAAATGAAAACAAAATGGAAAGCATTTTGATCTAGGAAAAAGAACTATATCTTTTAAACTGGGCATCATGGAAGAAGGAACACACAGGTGGTAAAAGCCAAGCTGTTAGAAGGCCTTCACTTGGTATAAAATGTCAGCAACGTTGTACCTTTGGGATGAACAGGAATAATCCATCGGTGTCCTGCTGTGTTAATCGCCAGCTGTGAGTGCAGTGGGTGAGGCTGCAGTCCTGGGCAAGCAGGGAGCAGTGTGTGGATGCACTGGGGCAGGAATGCAGCCCCTGAGCTGAGGGCCTAAGGCTCAGTCCCTAACTCTGCACTCAGGGCTCTGCTCAGGGCTGGGGCTCCTGGGGCTCCTGCTGCCACTGCCATGGACAGGTTCTCCAACGGGGACAGCAGAACCTACACAAGCTGAAGGAAGACATCCTGTCCCCAGAGTGGTACTTGAGAGAGGAATTTCAGAGTAATGCAGCCACAGCTCCCATGAAATAAATTGTCCTAAAGCACTGCCACACCTTTGAAGGTTCCTTTCACTAGTTACCGTCAGTAGTTTTTGCACATCTCTCTGAGTTACAGTAAAACAACAAAACCAAATCCTCCAACCAAAGCCACACCCTAACACAAAAAACCCAAACAAAATCAAAAAACCAAACAGCTTTGGTCTGAACCCAGCGACCAGATGTCATTAACCTATCTTACTGCAGGGTTTTAGAGACAAGCTTTCATGCATTTACAGGAGCATCTGTTAATGATAATGCACTGCTTATCAACACTGGCACGATTCTCACAGTTCACTTCAATGGAAGGTGAATAGCATCATCATCCACACGGTTCCCTGAATACTGCTGGGCTTTACAAAGTGCCTCTCATCACCTTCTTTATTTTGGGATTTTACAGATTTAGTTAGGTCACAGAATCAAAAGTAAAATTTATGATAGCAGTAACCTTTGCTACATGCAGACCTTGATTTCACTTTGGCAAAATGCAGACAAATTCACCAAGCACAGAGAGTTCATCTCACCTACAGACAGACCACTGATCTTTTATGCAGAACATAGAAATGATACACATTTTGTCCTCTGTGGCAGTGCTTGTAGAGGTGCAGGGCAGCCACAGTCTTCTCATTCTCTTTTTAACGCAAATTTCTGTTCACATCCAACACTTACAAAGACAGAGTATACTCAACATATGGCTGACAACGAATGACACTTGAACAGGTTCTACTGCGATCCAAATAGTCCGTTAGCAATCTACGTTAAAAGGCAAATTTTCTCAGCTCTCCCTGCAGACACTGCCCGCAGCGATGCTCGGAGCACAGCCGGGGGTGCTCTCTGTGCCCTGCAGCAGGCTCAGCGCGGGCTCAGGGCACGTCGCTCTCGATGAAGGGGATGTCGCTGTACTTGCTCTCGGTCACCGCCCACTGCTTGACCGCCTGCTCCAGGATGTCCCGCGACAGCCGCTGCGCGTAGTCCAGCACGATGGTGCTCGAGGGGCCGCGCTCCTCCGCCTGCACCGCCAGCAGCGACGACTTCTCCCCGGAGCAGCCCTCGCCAGCGCCCGCGACCCGCTCAGCCTGCACCGCGCCGGAACCTTGGAAGGCGGCCTTGGATTTGATGCATCCCATGGTACATTGGAAAATGCAGCTGCAAAATTCAGTTCAACAGCATGTTCTGATGACCTGGAAGCGGTTCCCTTGTTCGATGCAGTGTCGCTGCTTCTTGCCAGTGGCTCCAAAGAACATTGAAATTATTTTCAAAGAACAGAACATCTCCTTTTGTGCTTCTTCCGAGGCAATCTGTCAAAACAGTGTTTCATATAAAGGCAATAAATAGTTTACCATTCTCAGTGAGCTCAAAGGAAACCTAAATTCACTACAGGCAGTTGTAGAAGCGGCTTAAATAAATCTCTGCCCAGTGTGCGTAAAATGTTTTTATCAGTAACATCCATCTACTACAAGTAGGCAAAGTTTGACCTGAATTCACGCTGCCTCTGACTGCAATTCCCAGTACAGGATGTAGGCCATCTAGGAATGTAAAAGTCTTAGAAAAAACAACAAAGTCTGTCTCTTCCTAGCTGACAATGCGTTGTTGCGCTTCTCTTGAAATTGCAAACAAATACAGTTTAGCTCCAGGGACTGCTGCTGCTGCTGGAAGTAAACAGCAAAACCACCCCACAGAAGCACCACACAACCACCACAGCCAGAGTCCCGTGTCATGGCTGTCACACGCCCTCTGGGCACGATGACACTAATTCCCAGTGTCATTCTGCTGTTGCTCAAGGAGGCTGGAGCAGGGCAGCCACCAGAAGGTATTCACAAGGAACAAGAGCTGGTTTTGTTTTTTCCCTGGAGAGGGCAGGGAAAGCAGCAGCAGCCTGCTGTGATCAAGGCAGTTCCAACAGAGCCAGAGCACCATTCTCACTGGAGCAGGAGAATGCTACATCTAGAGAAGGGAAAGTGACCAATGAAACACCTGGCAGAGACCTTTTCAAAGTCTTCAAGATCCAGAATTGGTCATCTCCAAATTCTGGGACACGAGTTTTTCTTTACTGGCCTACAAAGTTGTTTCTGGGACTACTTTCTCTCAGGCAAAGCAGAATCTCACGATACGCCTGACTTTGCCTGGCATGCGCTTACCCACTTATCAACAGACTGCCAGCCAAAATAAAGACTGCACAGCACAGAAACCAACTGTTCCCTACAGCTTCACCCAATGACGTTGTACTAAGGTCAGCCAAAGTTAAAGATCTTTTGTAAATAGCCTTTGAAAACACAATCATGGCAAGGATGTTAAGCCTTATTTATTTCCTTTATACACTGGAGGAAATAGGGGCTCCAGTCCAGTAACCTGATCACAGGCAAATATTTGCAGAGGAAATCAATCCCATTAGCAGGCAAATGGTGCTTCACAGGTAGGACGGGACTTCCCCGCTGTAGCAGCTGATTCTGAGAACCAGATTGCTGGGACAAGCTCCTCTCCTCTCTTTGCTGCTTCATAAAAACCACTGCTACCTGTTTGTGGGGCTGAAGGGCAGCACAGAAGGGGTGACTGGCACTCCTGGCAGGAAGGCAGTACCAAAGGGCTCCAGAAACCACCAAGTCCATACAAATACTCTCACACCTTTAGCTTTGTACCAGGGCATTTCAGCACTGCAGAGGAACGTTTGTGAATCACCTCAGGGAAGTTCAGAGAGTCTCCTTTGTGCACACTGACCTGCTGCAGCACGTGCCCAGTGCTGTGGGACAGGCACTGTAGTCCACAGGCTTGTGACACAAACCCTGCTTCCAAGGGCCAATCTCCTCTTGCAGTTTTACCCAACATAGAGGAGAGCCAAGCTATCAGATTTTGATTCCAATAACTCATCATTAAATGAGTAAAGACTGGATGGATAACTTGTCATTGGGTGAGTAAACAGCGGGATTCCCTTCACTGCACAAAAAATTACATTTATCCCCTATGGAGGTTCCTACCATGTCTATCCATCACATACACTGATCAAACTTAACATGCCTGCAGACCAGAGGCCAAGGAGAGGCCTGAAAGCAATTCAGACAGCTGAATAATTCAAAGCTTTAATAGTAATATCTTGTGCATAGCTAATTTCAATATTTACCATTAATAAAACATTAATACTAATCACTTCCACTTGCTCTTTGGGACAAATATGTAGATCCAATTACGTGGTAAAGAATCACTAACAGCAGGTACCACCCAGCACTGCTGATACCTGAAAAGCTGCAGTCTTGATCCAGCCAAGGTAATACACAGCTTCAGTGTATTTTTATAGAGTTTATCCCTGACACCTTCCTTAAAATAGACTATCCGGATTTGGAATTTTTATCCAAGTCTGGAGCTATAGTTATGTTTTTTGGGTTTTTTTCCAGTTTTTTAAAGCTGAAAAAATAAAAGTCTGTTAAAAAATAAAAGTCTATTAAAAAATAAAAGTCTGTTAAATAAAAGCTAGCTTTAGCTAGGATTTTATCATTGCTTTAATGTTTCCTTCATACAGCTGGAGATTTCTGTTAGGGAACACCAGCAGGTGAGTCAGTGTCTAATGGAAAGGACAGAATGTGAGTAGAGGGAGGATAAACTTCTAAAGCAGGAAGGGAGAAGTTCCCTAAGGTCAGCATCTTCCTCTGCAGAACTCACCACCTCTGCCTCTTCATCTGGGCCAAGTCAAACGTTCCTGGCACTGTCCTACACAGAGGACAGGGGGGCTCTAAGGCTTGCAGAGAGCGAGGCACCCAGTACAACTCACCTGTTCCAAATCAGCTGAGATTCAAAGCAAAGTGATCCACCCTAGTTTAAATTCTTGCCTGTTGCTCATTTCATTCTTTACAGAGCTCAGTGCTTTCCAGTGAGTGTTACAGTTTGCCCGGTCTATTGGAGTTAATAATTGTTGGCACGGAAATGATTGCAAATGAAGCTGCCCTCAACCTTTTGGCTGCTTCCTTGTTTTCCTGATAGCCCCTGCCTGCACACACACGGTGAAGGGCTGTTTAAATCCTCTCTGCCTAACTCATCTCCAGAGTGTTAAGTTCTGACAGGGATTTTAACATCTCTACCTTTCCTCGCAACGCTCAAATCCTGAGAGGGAAAAATCCCAACAAATTAACCAGCTCATTTTACTCCCAGCACAATGTTTAATCCTGTAACTGCACAAGCAAAACTATGTGACAGGAGCCTGTTTCTGTGAGTGCCCAAGCTCTGCTCTGTGGCCAGTTGTGCCTCAGACATGGCTGCATGGATAGTTTGGGGCTCAGGCCAGGAGCTCTGCAGCGCAGTCCCTCACATGACAAAGCTGCTGGGCTCAGCTGGAGCCAGAGGTCAGCGAGCTCTGCCTGCTCTGCTCACTCTCAGCCAGGAGCTAAAGCAGCACCATCACGAAACAGAACTCATCTTCTCTGTTTAGAGATAAATTTTATAGTAGGTGAAATGCTGATTTGTTAATCTGAAAAATATAGGCTAGTAGTTGTGCTCAACTTTACTGCATGTACAGTGAAAATGTTTTAAATGCTTCATTTAACTTCAGCACAACAAATACCGTGTATGACTTTTAATGAAAGTCTTGAAAACAATCAATTCCATACTGGAATTGGAAGTTCCCAAGGAGAAGTTCAGATGTTTTTTCACCTATTACTTTATTTACTGTGGTAATACTAGGAGAGAGAAAATATTGAGGGGGTGGTAGCTGAACTCACTGGGCACACAAGGGGTAAGCAGTCTCTCTGCCAGCCTGGCAAAGTGCTTCCTGCCTAGGTAAGTTCATTTCTAACTACTGAAGGAAACAAAACAATGGTGAAAGAATGCCTGCAGTTCACTATTAGAGAATACAAAATAGAGGGAAAAAAGCATTAATCACATAACTGCCATTTAAAAAAAAAACAAACAAATAGGATTTTTTAAGCATTAAAATAATCAATATAAATAATTGCAAAAAGGTAAATGTGAGATATCAAAAAATAAGGGTTTCACTGGCCTCTGCAATACACCATCATATGATGAAAACAGGCAGAAGGGCAAGTGTTTTGCTGTTGTGCAGTATCTGTAACCATCCTAAGCAGGTAAGTTCCTGCTACCATTTAGAAGTTTTCCATCCACGAGAACCTCAGGAAAAAATCTTGAAGTTCAATATTATGCTCTAAGAAACTGCTTTCTGCAACACTTTATGTCACAGCAGTCACCAGACAAAAATAAGTCATAGTTTTTAAAATGGCTTCAAAATATGCAGCTTTGCCCAGCTGAAGGCAGCAAGTAATTCTGCTGTGACAGAGCCAAACTTTTTGGTTCAAATGTGACTCCTCCTCCAGCAGGGAGGCTTGCAGTTTTCCCCTGGGTATCTGCAGGAGAAGCTCAGAGTGCCACTTACCAGAACCACGTCTGCTTCTAACAGGTTGTCCCCTCGTCCCCAGGAGGGCACAGACAGCTTCACGTCTGGGACTCTGCAAAGGGAACCCAGGAACAGAGCTCAGCACTCTCCAGGATGTCAGAGGGGCACATTATTACCAAGGGGATGACTCTGTAGTGCTGGCCTTGCACAAGCCTGCCTGCCTTTTCTTCCACACAGAACTTGACTTTGACAAAGGTAAAAGGATGACACAGCATTTAATAAATTCCATTGAATGACAGGCTGCAACAATTTATACACAGCACCTAACGGCGAGCTCAGGGCGGGGCCACTGCTTGGGCAAGTGGCTCCTGCCCATCTGCAGGGTGCCAGGCTCCTGTAGAGCAAGGCCAGCTAAGGAGGATTTCAGCAAGGACATGGGAAGGGTACCGTGCCCCATCTGTTGCCTAACCTCAAAAGTTCTCTCTCATTTTCCCTTCTCCCTCTCAAAGCTTCTACTGAGGCCTGGACCTCGATCACCCAAGGATACAGGGAGAGCAGTGAGACAATCCCAGTGGAACAAATGTATTCAAAGCTGGAGTTTGGGGAGGTGACCTACCAGCAGAGGTGACCAAACAGCACTTAGGCCTCCACACCTCTGAACTGCACCCAGTCACAAAATACTCACACCCTCCATGTAGTAACAGAGAGGAAACCCAGAACATTCTCTGTCTGCTCCCCCTAACAAGGTGGGCTGTAATTCAGGAGCACACGTGGCACTGGATACTCTGCAGCTCTGAGCAGAGCAGCAGCACAGCAATGGCAGAGGGATGAATCTCTCACTCAGTGCACAGCATCCCCTCCATCGCTGCAGGACTCAGAGCTCCCTGTGGAGCCCCAGGCAGAGGCTCCCAGGGCAGTCCAACCCACCCAACTTTCAGTTCTCCTCTCCCTAATATCCAGCTTCCTGCAAATCCTACAGAGAGATGCACTGCATAACATTTATAACAACAACTTGTCCTAATCGTAGGAAAATGAAGTTTTAAACAGCTACAGTTACTTTAAGACAAGCACAATATCAGAGATTCTGCTGCCTCAGGCAATTGCTGATACCCAAATACCCCAAAACAACTCAGGACATGAAAAGCAAAAATGGAGATCTCATTCCTCTCAGAGCCATCCCCTCCCTCTCCTGTCGCTTAGTGCCAACAAGAGATAAGAGCTACAGATTGGAAAAGGCTGGATGCAGCAATTGCAAACAACTGCTGTGCAGGATTAGTGTGGAAGTGAAAGTCTCCTGGTTATCTGTCTCGAGGTACGTGCTGGAATTTCAAAGGCTTGGGTTCTTCCCCTCCATGGCCAGAATTGATGAAGCTTTTCCAGGCTTCTAAGCTCGTTTGTAACTGAATGGGGAAATGACACATCTGCTTTTCCAAATCAGGTAGACCTCTAATTTTCTTTAAAAGGCTTTTCAACAAGAACATAGCTGATCACAGAATCATCAAATTGGTTTGGTTGGAAAAGGCCTCTCAGATCAAGCCCTATCATTATCCCAACACTGCCATGTCCACAGCTAAAACCTGTCCCTAAGGGCCACATCTCCACATCTTTTAAATACTTCCAGGGATAGTGACTCCACCTCTGCCCTGGGCAGCCTGTTCCAACCCTGACCACCCTTTTAGTGACAATCTTTGCTAATATCCAACCTCAACCTCTCCTGGCACAACCTGAGGTGATTTCCTCTGGATCTACTACTTGGTGGCAGCCCCACCTGCCAACAACCTCCTTTGTCAGAACATTGAGTTACTTAATGGAGGTAATTTCCATGTCAAATTTCATCTCTCAAGCACTTTAGCAATGCAGTTAGGGAACATGAAAATCTTCAAATTAGAGGGAAAAACAAGAGAGAAGAAAATGTTTCTTCTTAATTCACTTTATGATTTACATGCACAGTGCAAGTGGAGTGTTTTTGCTATTTAGTAGTACAGCTGTATTGATGTGAGTTTTTATGCTGAAAATCTCTGGAAATCTAAATCCAGTACTGACTTAAAAAAAAAAAAAAAAAAAAAAAAAAGCAAACCCCCCCACAAAATTAAGAAACACTCTGCCCCCTTCCCAAGACAAACAACCAAAGAAGCCAGGAATAAAAAAAAATGCTGTCTGCACTGTTCTAGCAATCTTACCCAAGCTTTGGGAAGCAGCCAAACAAAGATGAAGGACCAAAAGAAACCTTTGGGTGAAAATACCAGTAGCTCAGAGAACAGCAGTGCCAGTAGGTACAGCCCTCAGCAGCCATAATGTTACTCTTCATTCAGGAAAAAGAAGTCTTGTTGAAAGCAAAGAACATTGTGTGCTTGATAGCTGTCTAATTTCATGAAAGTAAAACTGCACCCAGTTGGCCTGTCCTGAAATCCTCTCTCCAGTGCAGCATTTCATTCACCAGAACTGCACACACAGCTCAGGGGGCAGCCTGAAGGCCACTGGAGAACAGGATGCAAAAGAATTCTTACAGGTTCTGCTCGTATTTTACCTCAGCTACTTGCCCAAAGAGCCGTACAGATTGCTGTTAGTCCAAATCTGGACAGAAATTCTTACAATGTACGGGTGATTTTTTCCCCAGTGTCTCGGAATACAAGCCTGCACCAGAACAGACTCTGCCAGACCCAGACACAAGGGAGCATTAACCTGACTACCCCCACAGGAACAGGATGCCTACCACTGATGGATGTCTGTTTTCTAGGTGGGTAACAGTGGACCAATGGATTTCCTAAGCAATTAAGGCCTTGGAGTGAGGCTGTAGAAGAAAGGGCATGAAGAAGATGCAGTGCTCCTCAGAAACTCCATCTGCAGGAAGCTTAGCCAAGACTTGAGGAACCCAACTACAGAAACTACAGAGGAATGCCTTTGGAAGGGAAAGCTAATAGTGATAGAGAGATCCAAAATTCTCAAAGAGCCCAAGTACAAAACAATGCTCAAAACTGGTGAGTGAACAGAAACAAAATACAAATGGATATCAAGTTTTTGATGTATATGTACAGCTATTTCCTTGCCCTGCCTAACAGCAAAGGATGCAGGTTCAACACTTCTTTCAGCAAAGCTCATAGCTCTTGTAATTATCAGCCTCCCATCTGTACTAGCTGCAAATCCATGGTCTGAAGACCGTCCCCACAGCAGGGGTAAACACAAGGCACACCACCAAAGGTGTCAGAGACAGTGGCCAAGTCCCACACTGAGGTTGGACTGCTCTAAGGAACAGCACTGGGCCCAGACTAAGCAGCCTCTTGGCTTATTGCAATGCTTTAACACTGGAACAGACTAGAGTGGAAACAGCAATGTTCCTACATATACCACAAAACTTCCATCCCAACAACTCAATTGTGGAGCCACAGCCTTCCTACTAACAATCCTCTTCAGGAACACAGGGAAACATCAAGCCACTTACTCTCAGACTAAGGACTCAGGATCTAGCCTGGTTTGTAAAGGTGCATTACTGTCCTCCGCAGGTGCCAGGCAGAGACAGAGCTGCAGACAATGAAAAGGGATGCACAAATTTTTACGAGCAAGAAAAGCCCCTCCTGCAGCTATTGCTGGCTGCTGCCCAGCCTGGGGATCCTGCCAGCAGGAACTGAGGAGCAGCAGCAGCAGCTAAAACAGCGGATCGGTGTCTCAGGCTGACAGGGTCGGGTTTTATTGTAGTGGCTGTCACAAGATTCAACCACGAACATATGGAGCTGCAGAGCATAAGGTATGAATGAGGGACACTGCCTGGCTTTGTGATGCCCTCAGGAAGCCAAAGGCTCCACTGGATTAACACAAATGAAAGTCAGAAGGAAGGAGATGGTCAAGATCTGCCCAAGATCAACCACAGAAGAGCACAATAAAAGCAGCACATAACCCCATTCTGTTCTTTAATCTCCAGAAGCCAATTAAAAAAGGGAAATGGGAATTAGGAATGCACCAGAAAAGCCATTTTTCCACATCTCACATAGGAAGGCACAGGAAAACACAGCCCCATATTTTAACATTACAACTATGTTACTACTGGTTTGCACAAACTGAGGAGTAAGAGGACAAAGTGAGGAGTTACCAACCAGATGCTCCAGCTGAACTAAAGCTCCCCCGAATTGCAACAAAGAACTATGTCAGCCCCAAAACCACTCTGTCTGACGGCTCTCCCCCGGTGTTTGCCTCCCTGAATTCCATCACCCCGAAGGTGCCAGCTCCCGCCCGCAGCAGGTGCCGCCTTCGCGCCCGGGGAGGGCCGGCAGCCAGGCGGGGCAGCACCGCCGCCAGCTCCGGGACCCTGCCCACACCGACACCGCGGCCCCAGGGACACCAGCGCTGCCCAGCCCCTGCGGCCACTCGTTCGACCAAGGTGATTTTAAAGCAAGAATGTTCTCAGCAGAACGTGATGTTCAGAAGAAAACTAATTTGTATGTACTTGAAGGTTAAAAACGCCACTTTGTTAAGGCTTCAGGATAAATCCCTGCATTTTTCCTTTTTTTTTTTTTTTTAATTACTATATTTAGAAACCTAATTTGGACTGCTACTTACTGAACTATGAGAAAGCATAAAATATTTCTAAATGTTTAACAATTCTTACCATGACAGGTCTTTCATTATAAAATCTGTATCTTATAACATGCCAGATGCAGTAACCTGCTCTGTACGAGGGTCAGTGTGGAAGCCTGGAAAGGCACTCATGGCAAAGCAGGCGCTGACAGACCCTCACATCACCTCGGCCGGCAAACACAGTAGTCTCACGTCTTTCCTACAGCCGGAGCATCGCTTGGAGAGAACCAGCCACGCGTTTACCTTCCCACTCCGCATCGCTCTCACCGCTGTCCGTAGCACCACCCTTCCTCAGGGTGCCCAGCGGGAGCGGCACCTCCGCTTGGCTCAGTTCGGAGGAGTCCGTGGCCGGCAGGCTCGCTGCGAGATGATGGGAGGAGTAAAGCAGCACCGCCGCCTGTCCTGAAAAACCGCACCTCAAAGCGCGGCTCCCCTGCTCGACACGAGCCGCGGCCAGGGCTGCCCACGGCCAGGGCTGCCCACGGCCAGAATCGCCGCGGGTGCGGCCGCGCATCCCCCTCCGTCCGTCCCTCCCTCCCTCCGTCCCCGGCGGCCCCGGCGCGGCTCGGGGCGGCGGAGCCGGGCACATACCGGCGCGGCGGGGCGGTGTCCGTGCGAGCAGCATGCTGGAAGCGTGGCCCCGCCGCGCACGGTCCCCGGCCGCCGGGCTGCCCCTTCCTCCGGCGGTGCCCGCGGGATCCGGCCCTCGTCCCACCGACGCCGCCGCCTCCTCCAGGCTCCTGAACGGCAAAGACGCAAACCCACCGTCAAAGTCCATGNGCCGCGGCCCCGACCTGTGCCCCCGCCGGCACCTGCGCCCGCCCCGCATCCCCCGGGCGCCCCCGGCCTCAGCGCTCCCGCCCCGCCCGGGCACAGCGGGGCCGCCGCGCCTCAGCGCCGGCACCGGCCCTGCCATCTAAAATAAGGGAAAAAGGGGAAAAATCACCCAGGCAGGAAAGCCGCCTCCCATTGGCTTCTCCTCCTTTAAATCCTCCCCCTCTGCTCAGCCCTAGTGAGGCACATCTGGAGTGCCGTGCCCAGGTCTGGGCTCCTCGGTACAAAAACCACGAGGAGCTACTGGAGAGGGTCCACAGAGATGATGAGGGACCTGGAGCACTCTCTTACAAGGAGAGACTGCGGGAGCTGGGCCTGTTTAGTGTAGAGTAGAGAAGACTGAGAGGGGATCTCCTCATTGCATATAAATATCTCAAAGGCGGGTGCCAAGAGGATGGTGCCAGACTCTTTTCAGTGGTGCCCAGTGACAGGATGAGGAGCAATGGCCACAAACTAAAACACAGCAAGTTCCACCTCAACTTGAGGAAGAACTTCTTTGCATTGAGGGTGGCAGAACACTGGAACAGTTGCCCAGGGAGGTCGTGGAGTCTCCCTCTCTGGAGACATTCCAAACCCACCTGGGCAGGTTCCTGTGCCACCTGCTCCAGGTGGCCCTGCCTTGGCAGGAGGAGTGGGCTGGATGATCTCCAGAGGCCACTCCCAACAACCCTAACAATTCTGTCATTCTGTGAAACGTGGAAAAGCATGTCCAAAGAATGGACTTGCCATATAAAAGCTTAGGGCCGTCACCACTGCGTGTTCCACTTGGCCCTGGGGCAGCACTGAGGGGCCAGAACACATTCAGCACACAAAGACTGGTGAGTGTTAAAGCAAAAAAAGCAGTGGAAAAGGCTGTGAGACAGGCCTGGGTGATGCTTCTCTGATTTTATCCTGTCAGGCACCATAAAATCATGTACAACCACAGAGAAGTATTAATTTTATCAAAGCTTTTTAGGAAACACCTCCATTCCAAAAAGAAAGCTTCCAGAATGAACGAGCTGTGCAAACTAAAATAACATTTTCAATTTTTCAAAAATAAAAGCTATGCTAAAACTGAAAACTATTTTGTAAGAGAGGCTGCAAACAGACACCCTGGGTAAAGCATTCCTGCTTTTGGGGAGTTCTTGACACCCAAACTACTGTACAATGCACACAAGCATGCCTGGGCATCACCTTTGGGAGGCTGTCATGGAGCTCATGCCTGGCTGGGGCCCCAGGACTCACAGGAGTCTCCTGGCCCTGATGGTGGCAGGCCTGGGGACACAAGGCTCATGCCTGGTTTGTCCTACAGCACCAGGGGTGCTGCAGGGCTGTGCTCGTGCCCCTCACTGGAGTCAGCACTCACTTTCAGTGCCTGTGCTGAGCTCTGGCTAAGTCTCCTATCTATTGAGGCAGGTTTTATAGAAACAGAGAATCATTTAGATTGCAAAGCACCTCCAAGATCATCTAGTCCAACTGATAACCTGGCACTGCCAAGTCCACCACTAAAACATGTCCCTTAAGTGGCACACCTGTACAACTTTTAAATACCTCCAGGAATGGTGACTCCACCAGTGCCCTGGGCAGGTCATTACAATGCTTGGCCACCCCTTTGATGAAGGAATTTTTTCTAATATCCAACCCAAACTTCTCCTGGCACAACCTGAGGCCATATCCTCTGGATCTGTTGCTGTTACTTGGAGAAGAGGCCAGCCCACCTCACTACACCCTCCTTTCAGGTAGTCCTAGTGAGCAATAAGGCCTCCCCTCAGGCTCCTTTTCTCCAGACTGGACACTCCCAGCCCCTCCTCATGTGATTGACTCTCTAGCCCTTCACCCAGCTCTGTTGCCTGTTCCTGGACACGCTGCAGTACCTCAATGATTATTGCCAAGAAGGTCTCCAATTGCCAAGCAGCTTTCTAGCACATTTCCAGTCAGTCATTGGCATGCCAAGGAATTTCTCGCAGTGTTTTCAAAGCCAAAGAAAACACTACACTGGTAACATTCACCAAGAGAAACACCACAGTAACTGTAGCTGCTGGTGACAGATTATCCAGTGCGCTGCTGGAGGGGCTGTGCAGGGCTGGGAGAGCCAGAGGATGGACAGGTACAGAAAAATAAGAGCAACACCCCTCTGCTCTCCAGTGGCTGGGAAGCCCTCCCTAGACTGAAAAGCTGGGAGACAGGGAGCAGACAGCCACCTCTGTACATCCACCAACAAAATCCAGCAGTTCCTTGTATGAAAGGCCTGCTGCTACAGCTGTTGTGACCACCCAACAACAGGACACAATATTACACTCATTGCTTGCAAACGGTCCATCTGTGCATTAAAAACCCCACATATTTTACTAATTACTGCCTTTGGGGCCCAGAGAAAGCATTGTGCTGCCAAGTGCCGTGTGCAGGGTTTGCACACACTGCGTTTGCTGCATCCTTTCATCCAGCTCTAATGGGAACCATGCTCCCTTAGACACACAGGGCAGAGCTTCTGGGGCTGGGGTGCAACAGGAGACCAAAGCTCGACCCTTGGCAGCAGCTCCCAGGGCAGGCAACCTCAGGTCCTTGTCAGTCAGCGCCAACTCCTCACCAGTGTGATTTTTAAGTGATTAGTCCCCCCACCAGATTTAAGCCCCTTGGGCTTAAACACTTGCAGCACATGCTGCAAAGTGTTTGCTGGGGCAGGTGTGAGGGGCTCGACCCAAAGCCTGTTAGAGTTGGTGACACTGTGCCCTCTGATTTCAAGGAGCTTTGACTTGGGACCTGCTGACCTGGGCAGGCTTTGTGCAGATGTTTTATTACCGTTTTAGCTCACCTGTAGGTGGCTGGAGGAGAAAATCAAATAAACTCCTAGTCTTGAGAATTCAAACAAGATGAAGTACTGGAAAGGCAAGGTCACCTTTCATTAACACAGTGATATTACTACAACTGTGATTTTTAAACTATATCCTGTTTTTAGACAAGAATTTTGTAACTAAATTAAAAATATCTTTGTAGAATCTTATGGCTACTGTGCTCTTTATTATTCTAGCCTGGTTTCTAATGCAAGGTTCTACTTTTATCTTCAGCTTTTAAATGAATGCAGCTCCCACTGAGCAACTTGGAGCCGTGGGGCAGACATTCCACAGGCTGCAAGCACAGCTGGTGCCTGACTGGATCACTTCACTGCATCCCAATAGATAATACTCTGGTCCTGCTGCACTGCTCATCTCCTGAGGTTGGGTGCCACCACCCAACAACAAGCCCTGTCCTGAGCAACAGCACCTGAGTGTGACGTGGCACAGGGACAGGGAGCTAAGGAAAGGGAGATACATGTGACGAGAGTCTTGAACCCGTATTTATTTCTGGGTGCCAAAACAGATTTAATATTTTATTAGCTGTGGAGTTTGCAAGGCAGCTGATTATGTTGGGCTGAGGCAAAGCAGTCAGTGTGCAGAGCATCCATTTGAAATGACTACAGCCAGGCACAGGCCAGGCAGCCAATGAAATATTTAGCTTGTAAAGCATTTCAGCGTGCAAGGCTGGAGCTAGACGTGGGTGCTGTGATGTTGAAAACCACAGTTCCCAAATCTGAGGTGCCCCAGCCTCCAACATGGAGGCCTCAGAGGTGCAGCAGTTGCCAGGGAGTGGGGCTGTGATGTTCCAAGGTCCCCTACCCTGCCAGGGTGCAGAAACCCTTGCTGGGCACAGACTGGTTTGGGAGGGCACAGGCATCAAAGCCTTGCCAAATAATGTTGCCTCTTGCACCCTCTCCTGAATTTCAGTGGCTGAGAGCATTTTCCTGCAGGAGTAAGGAAGGCACCCTCTCCTCCAGAAGAAATTGTTTTAAAGCAAGTTTGACATTCTGTTGTCGTAAGACTGGTACTTATTTTATCAGCTATTTTTACTAGTTATTTGCTTATTGGAGTTTGCTGGTTCCTTCTATAATATAGCCCTAACCCTCTAAATTCTTGGCATGCCCATCTCTGTATGCAGATGTTCACCCCAGAGTGATGGGGATGCAGCATCAATACAGCTGCAATGGGGGAAACTGGTGCAAACTGAACCACAGGAGTCAGGGAATGGTGTTAGCATTGGAACTGCTGCAGTGGTGCTCAGACCAGATAGTTCAGCTGTGCTGAAACTTCAGAGGAGCCTGGGTAAGAAACTGCTGACCTACTTTTTTTGGGTTAAAATTTGTCACTTAACAACCCCTGGACCAGACGGCAAAGTTTTAATGAGTTTGTCCAAGGGTAACAGAAAAAATGAAACCTGGTTTCTGTCTCCCTCTGATACAATTTCACAGTTCCTGCCCTTGCTACCCTGCACATCTGCGAACCCCTCTCCAAGTCTTCAATTCCTCTTCTCTGTCCCACAGACCCACAGTATCCTACTCTCATTTCTGGACTACTTACATCCTTTTCTGCCTCAGCTCCCTCCCATTTCACCTCTAAATTGTGCTCCATTTCCAGTAACCCCAGTTTTCTTCCACATCTTCTGGCCTGGGCTGTGTGCTTGGCCAGGTGACAGCAGTAGCACGTGCTCAGGTTTTGCCAAGGTGCTGCTCAGATGGTCAGTCCATCAGTCCAGTGCTGCCCAGCACAGACACTGGGTCAGATTCTCCCTGCCTTTCCAAAAGAAAGCAGAGAAAATACAATCATTTTTCCCAAGCAGTGCTTAAGTTCATTAAAGAGCTCACTGACAAGGGGTGTGGCCTTCAAAAAAGGCTACAAAACTCCATGGATTTATCCAAATCCAGCCACCAACTCAATCCCTAGTCAGAGGTCACTGGCTGAAACACTTGCTCTGTTTCTCAATTCATTCTTTCAACCATACAGACAGACACTGGTATTAGGGAGGGTTCACTGAGGCATGCATTTCTGTTTCAGCTGGAGAGTTAAAGGAAAGCCACAGCAAGCACTCTCTGCCCCAGGAGCTCCCCCCAGCATGGCCACAGCCACGTGGTCACTACAAAATATATTTATATGTGCAGTAATCCACCAGCTGTATGGGTTGGGAAATGTGCAGTCTGAGAAGAATCAATATGGAGTCTAAAAAGATAGAAGGCCCTGAGGATTTTTGTTATTGACTAAAACCTCCCAATAATCCAAAAGCCTTGAAGTTGCACCTGATATGCTGTGAATACCTTCCAACAAGTACTTTGGTAGAGTTTCAAAGCCAAACCCATGATGCAAAGGAGGTCACTGCAACACAGCTTTATGGACTAAGGAGCTGCCATCTAAATAAAGGCTCTATTTTCAAAAACTTTGTGCCTGGAAAAGATGTTATTTTCCTCAGCTATGGGTTTTTCTTTTTTTTTTTACCTAATTCTTCTTTCATTGTACACCACTCTCAGCTGCTCTTGCTGCTCCATGCACAACTGAGATTTACCAGAGCCTTTTCTCAGAGCTTTTATTTTCTTAAAATATTTCCTTGATGTTTGCAACCAGGTTGATTAAAACTAAAACCAGATATGATTGCAGGATGCCCAAGCACATGCCGTGGCAGTCCCTCAGTGCTGCCCTAGTTTTCAACTCTGTTACTACCAAAAGTACATGACAGTGGGGATTGGATGACTGCTCCAAACCTTAGGGCACAACATTGATTTCTAGATCATGATTATTTTTGGAATGTCCCATCCTCCTGCTCTCAAAAAAAGGTTTGATAGCTTTCACATGTAAGTTAAAATATAATAGAATGTAGATGTAAAGCCTAATTCCATTTTCTTGTATGAAGAGATCCTGAATATTTAAAATAGATTTAACCCATTGTTATTAGTTTTCCTTCTTTTGTAAAGAAGTAAAACTTCTTTTAGCGTGCATATGTTGCTATAACTCAAAGGAAAAATACAAAATCTAGTGAACTGGACTCTGTACCCATTAAAGAGTACCCAGCACTTTATGATTATCAAAATGAGACATATGGGGAAGGGCTTGGTTGTTTGTTTTGTTGGTTTTTTTAAAAAATGATAAAATACCTCATTTAGCAGCAGAACTTGAAGAACATGTTTCACTAATGTATTTACACTTCAGTGTGTTCTGCAGGACTTCATTGGATAGGGGTTGAGTTGCAGAAATTCATTTCATCCAGTCAGCAACACCTGTGCAAAGATATTTAGAACTGCTTAAGTCACCATATTTACAAAATTTTCCAGGAAAAAACCCCAACATTATCTACTTAGAATTTGTCTAGATGCTTAAAAATGTGCTAAGAAGATAATTATGACAAAGCTATACTATAAAGGCACTCTACTAAAAAAAAAAATGAGATGGAAAATGTGGGTATTTTTTTCTCCCATAGAACAACTTTTACTTAACATCAAAGTAAAAAAGAAGAAATCAGAATCACAGAATTATTCAGGCTGGGAAACTTCTAAGATAATCAAGAAGAGGTGTAAAATAAATTACATGTTTCTACACAGCACAAATGCTCATCCAATTGAATGTAATAGTTGTTACATGCTTTTGTTCCAATTTGAGTCATCAATCCAGAAATTATTAAAAAGTTTGCAATGGAACTGTATTTGGGCAGTTTTAGGTATCTTTAAAATGAAACTTTTGCTCTTGAGGCTTTCCAGGTGCTGTGTCCTGGAATGGACAGTGGTGCTATCTAAACCCTCCCCAAGGGCAGTGAGGTCAGTGTTTCTGAAACCACAGAGCAAAGACACTCATGAAATTCAGAAGCAGACAAGAAACTGAGTATCAATTCCCACTCCAGATAACAGTTTTCCAGAAGAGGGGAATTTCTTCCAGCAGGGGGAGATTGACCATTTCAGCTAAGGAATACCCAGTGGCAGTGAGCCCCAGCCCGGGCTCTGCTCAGGCAGGAGTGCAGCCTGTTCCCCTGCTCATGCTGCCCTCGGGTGCAGGGCTGATCTCGAGGCCATAGCAATAACTTGGGCTGTTTCTTCCTAAGAAACCCTTCTGCATGATGGCTTCTTTTGTGGTGTCCACAGAAACCAGGTGCTAAATCACACAGCAGCACTGCACATTCATCACGGAGCAAAACAGAAAGAGCAGCAATGAACTCTCCCAGGAGCTCTGTCTGGGGAAGAGGCAGCTAGAGCTTATTTTCAGTCTATTTATGAAGCTGTAGATTGTGTCTGGCAGGAGGTCAGCAGTGAGTCTGAGCATACAGTGGCTAGGAGAGGTGACGTGGACACACGTGGCTCCTGCCACCCAGCAGCAGCCCTGGTGTGGTTGGCACCAGGCACTTTACCTCCTGGTGAGCAGAGACCATCCTTACCCTGTGTGCAGGGCTGGAAAACATAAACAGATATAACAAATACCAAATCTTATTCACATTTTTTTTCAAATAAGGCAGTATATCAGCCACAGAAATATTCCTGATTTATATGCAAGTCCTCTTTTGCTTAATTTTTTATCAGTACCTAACAGCACTAAGGCATGAAGCCTAGGCAGACATGCAAACTGCAGCCCTGGAAAACCCAGGCAGCAGCACAGCGAGAAGATTAACCAAACATGAGGCATTAGAATATTGCAAAGAGGATCAAAAGAGATTTGTGACTGAAAAGCCACCCACCAGAATTACAGTCAGCTGAGAAGCCGGATGGAGAAAAAGAGGGTAAATGTTTTGCATTTAGATGTCTCCTAGAATAAACTCAAATTTTGGGATGTGCACTGCAATACAAGACCAGATCAGGCTTCCCTGCAACATGGAGATGCAAACAAAGGCACCTTCTTTCTACACTGAAAATTATGGCTTTGTGACAGTCAAATATTAGCTGGAAAAAAGCAAGAATCACATTGAAATATGGTCACTGGCACGCCTAAAACAAAGAGCCCTGAGGGCAGCAACAAAGCAGTAGCTGTACAAAAATTGCCATACAAAAGGAAACAGTACAAAGAAATAAGAGGAACTGAAGGCCCAATCTTGCCATAACATTTCCTTCTCCAAAATAAAAATCACTGCCAGTGTTCCTGCTCCAAAAGGGTACTAAAATTAATTATTAAACAGGAAATTGCCTCCCAGCAGAGATAAAGACAGACACCACTGCAGGCAACGTTGTGGATCAGTAAAACAATGACACACTAAAACCCTGCTCCTCCCAATTTTGTGACATCTTTGGCCATTAATGTGCTTAACGTAGGGAAGTCACGTGTTTCAGAGGAATGTTGTACCCAGGTGTGTACCTTCAAGTTTTCACATTGAGATCAACATTATTATGAGAACAGCTCCTCCCTTTTCCTCCTCCTCTGCTTTGCTTTCACACCTTGCTTTGGCTGCACCTGCCTGCCTTTATGTCTTTCTTCAGATCCAGCAGCAGAGGGGATGGCATGAGCAGCCAGGTGGGTGTGTGGCTGCTACACCGACCTTAACCCACCACATTATTTCATCTCAGCTTTGTTCAGAGTAAGGCATCCTGCCCCTAAGAACCAGTTCTTCATGTGTTTTTAGGGACAAGGCTAAAGATGATGAATAGGTGTGAAATGCAGATTTTTTCCTAGTACCTGCAGTAAGTCCCCAAATCACCCTTCTCTGTCAGATCAGTTCCACCTTGGAAGACCAAGCAGTACAAACACGTGAAAGGGTGAACTCCTGCTGCCATGAGAGCAGTGGTGATGGCTTGTGCTGCTTTAGGAGCCTGGCACACCCATCTCCATGCCCCTCCAGGGCAGGCATGCATCCCCCCTGACTTTCAGGGATATCACAGGCAGCCGTGGAGAGACCACCCAAGAGTGCCCCTGCCGTGCAGAACTGGTCAGGGTGCTGAGGAGATGGGCAATTAAACTGGCTCCCTTCGAGCACAGGGCAAATGGATTTTCAAATGAGCCAGAAGAAATGAGCCAGAAGATGCCTTAGAAAGAAGCTGGGGGAGAGATTCCCTCGAAGGATACATTAAAGCAAAGACAGGGGACTGAAGGATACACATGCTGAGGAATTGCATCCCTGGGGGAGATTTATGGGTGACTGAATCTGAGCTATTGCTGCTGCTGAAAACTTCCATTTCCCTAAATTGCCTTGCTGGCTGAGATCAAGCCCTCTGTACTTTTTCTCCTACACAAACATCACCTTTTGCAGCACAAATGGCAAATAAACGCCTTTATAAAGTCACATCATTACTTCAACTGTCACTGAAATGAGAAGATAGATAAATTTGAAATTAATTTTCAGAAGAGTCTAATTTACCAACAATGTCATCATGATTACCTCGAATTACCTATAAATACTTAGATATCTCTAGACATTATTCAATATCCAAATGATCTAATTATCTTCTTTGATACCATCCAATATTAAATATCCTTTCTACTCTATGCAGGTTTTTCAGCTGCATCATTCTCAAATCAGAACTATTGTACACAAGGAAATTTATGACATTATATAGATCAAACAGAAAGGTGCAATAATAGTTTCTGGAGGTCATAACTAAAAATATTACCCATAACCACAAATAAGAAAATAACAAATTTCATTCATGCTATAGGTAGACACCCATACAAGTAACTTTACAATTTGATTCCAAGAGAAAAAAAAGCAAAACAAAACCTTTTAACATGGAAACAGTCATTTATTTATGGGGACATGACTGTCTTGAGGACATGATAAGCAAGTAGGACAACTCTGCTGAACTTATGTTAGTTATGGATGGTCTGTGTAACAGTTACTCTGTGCTCAGAGATTAAACAGAGCATGAGCTCACATTTCAGGAGCCCCTTTGGACCAGAGATCTGCCTTAAGTCTAGTTTTTCCCAATTTCTCTTTAATTCTATGATATCCATTCCTACCTTAAATATAGCAGTGGAAAGAATATTTCAGTTGGAATATGGAGCTAGATGGCATAAGATTGCTACACATTTACTTCATTAAGTCAGGGCTTTGAAGAAAAGCTGAACTTGACTATATGTAAAAAAGTTTTTATGACTAAAAAGACTCAAAGTATTTGATCTGTTAATATGCATCATTCTGAAGCCATTGAAGCTTAAGATCATCTCCTGCTAAAAAGATCTAAAAATTGAGAAGGCATTATTTGAATAGTAAAGGATTTGTGGAATAAGCTTCAGGATGGAAAAACACCAGGATTAATTACCTTGGTTTTAGTGTTAATTGAGGTACAGCATTCACCTTTGACAGGTGCACCTATAGGTTTGGGACTGGCAGAGGCTGCTGAGTTAAGCCAGGGCTGGAGCTAGGGCCAGGTCAGACCTACAGCAAAAATAAATACCCAGAGAAGTACACGGCCAACATGCCTTGAGAAGTGATGCCTAAGCATTGGGTTAGGCAAAGACAAATAGGGTTTAGGCTGGAAGAAAACTTGGATCTAAGGCAAAATATTTCTTACAGACACTTGCCAAAAAAACCAGCAAGGCTACAAAATTAATCTGTGGAAGTTCAATGGCAGTAGCTGCAATCTCTGTCCATTTTCCAGCCAGGTCTGGCTTACAAAAGAGCATACCTTGGGCAGCATGAACTGATACCTGGGTTTGTTATCCAAGCAGAAGTGTACATGAGAAAAATGTATTATATGAGAAATAAACCTCTCTGGATCAGCCTCTGGCTGTTTTAAAGTGCAGAGATCCTGCACATCAGTTTTGGATGTGGCTCTGAATTTTAACAAGGACAGATATGCACAGACATAAACACACACAGTGTTGCACCCTAATAATCTATGATCCAGAAGCTCATAAAACTAGAAAACGCTGTGGAAGGATTTTCAGTATGATTATATAGTTATGTTTTGATAAAGTAGTTAATGTAGGAAAGTAATGTAATCTCTGAAAGAAAAATGGACTACAAAAAACCCAGGAAGGCCATTTGATCCCAGGTGATCTGCCAACAACCCTATAGCTCAATACTAACTTAAATAACTTCTCACTCTTGTTTCTGGCTGTCCTTTCTTCCCCTTTCCCTCTAGTCAGAAGTCTGCTTTTTGATGTTTGAATTGAAGATTGTTCATCTCACGCAGTTCAAAGTTCAAGATCCTGCTTGTATGTGGCATGACCTCTTATTAGCTGGAAAACTTTACTCAGATACAGGCTCTGTGATGAGAGGCCAACAACTGGATGCAGTTTCCACAGCAAAACTTGTGTCACTTAGCTTCAAAACAAGCCTGCATTTAGTGAGCTAAAGGAGTTGTTCAGTGGCACAGCTAAGAGCTCACAAACACACACAGTCTGACAAATTCTTTTCAGCCAGCGTCAACAGTATCCACAGACAGACAGGCATTTCAAGCCTCAGCTCTTCTGAATCAGAAAGGATGAATCAGGATGAATAGTTTCAGCCAAACAAGAATATTTAGAGTTTTATGTATGTCATCTAGGAACAGCACCATATGGTACTAGTAAATAAATAAATAATCCACAAATAAATAAATGACCAAATATGATCCTTTGAGCTTCATCAGTCACCTTTTTCTATTAACAAAAAAAAATATCACAGGCCACTCCATTTTGTTTATGGTCATAAACAATTTGCTACCCAATTTACTATTGCCTTGATTTTAATTAATGAAGGAGTTAATAAGATTTTTTCTTCTGAAGTCTTTGGACAGAACTGATGTAAAATATACTAGATAGACACCTGCTATGAGTAAAAAGAACTTTGAATGAAGATGTAGCTGTTGAATTCACTTCTGAGATTCCCTGCAGGCTTACAATACAAGCACTCTATTCCAAACATAATGACAGGCACAATAAATTAATGACTTGTATTTATGAATATAACATTATTTCAAGGATAGCACATACATGCTGTTATCACATCACACTGTCATAATATTTGTTTGATGTTCATATAAGGGCACAGTTAAGAAGAGAGTGCTCATCACCTTTTTATTAAAGTGACAAAAAAATGAGAACCATCTCTCACTTGGAAGAAGCTTGTTTGGAAATGATTTGAAACACTAGCCCTCTCAGGAGAGGCAGCAAAAATATCTCTTCTATCATCTTACAAGAGTAGCCTGTGAGCCATGTTAATCATCTTGGACTGAAATTTATAACAACATATGGAAGACTTGCCTCACTATTATTAGAAGTTGCAAGTTTCATACGTGTTCCTCAACTAATTTAAGGGTCACTCATGTTTCGAACATTATACCCCAAGTAATAAGTGCTATAACAGGTCATTTGCATCCAGGAAATTATTTCTGGAAGAAGCTCCTGCTTGATGCAAAAGGGCAAAGGACACTGGAAACTAAAGTCAAGAATTGACTTCTCTTGGGCCCTGATCCACACTGTTTTTGCAAGTCTACATGATCTTTTAATTCAGTTTCAAAGGATTTTGGTAACTTTGCCTTTGGAATATTTTGTCTTCAGTGACATTTTGCCAGGTTTTATTAGTATTTACTCGTGGCTTTGTGTATGTGCTTCTTAAAGAACAGAATTGCACACAAGATTGGTCTCTTCAACCAGCACAGTGACTTTCTTGTACCTTTACCATGCTTCAAATTTATTATTATTTCATCTTTACAAAGAAGAAACCCACTTCATGTTATAATATCTGTCTCTGTATTACAGGCATGAATAAAGAATTTAGTGAAAACCTGTCTGCATCCTTTTGGGTGTTGATAAAGCTTTTCAGTTCTCCCTAGCAGAAAACTACAAGCAGGGTTTTGTGCCCCCTCCTGCAGTGAATTTGATGGTGTTAGGAATGTTTACATAGGCACGTTGATGATGATACCACTGCACTGCAAAAGTATCCATACCCCACCCTCCTCTCCTAAATCAAACCCCCCAAGCTCAGTCCTACAGCCATGAAAAGCCATTTTGGAAGGTTCTCAGCCAATTTCAAAAGTCATCACTGAGCATCAGTCAAGTGAACAAAGTCTGTTTATTTAAGCTCTGAAACGTTTCTTTTTCCTCATGAATTTTCTTTAAATATAGTCATGCTGCTCCTACACTCAAGCATACAGCAGATGGAAAATAAATTTATTCTAACTTATTTCCTGAACATTGAGCGTGCAGCAGGCAAAGTCACAGGTGGTGCTGTATACACTGGCTGCATGATACACCACTGGGTAGTAGTAAAAATAATGTTACATTTTACTTTTACCCACTGAGGAAAAGAACATTTCAGGTCTTCTAGAGGGAATCAAATCTTATATAGGAAAAATGTTGGGTTTTTAGCTACTCTTAAATTATATTTAAGGGATGTCACTGATAGAAGTATTTAATATTCTAATTAACACCCACATAAATGGAAGTGCAGTATTTAAAACTATTACATGATATTAAAAACCCCCTAATAATACATCATTTGCACGAATCCAACCTATGCAAATTTGGGGTTAGATTCAAGACATTACCATGTTATAGAATAGCCAGAACCATCCAAAGTGGAATAATTTAGTGCTGCTTTTTAAGAGCCACAGCTCTCATGAGGTTTGGCCATAGCTAAATGGGAAGCACTTTGAGAAAAATGCTTTTATTCTGCCTTCCAGTCAGACAAACCTGGAAACTCTTCAGCTGGGAGTACTCAGTCAGCCAGAGGAACAACTGAATTACCTGCAAAGCTTAGAGGATTTCATGCTGATCTTTCTTTTCAAAAACTTATTATTTAAAGAGAATGCCACTGTGGATAGCTTAATTAAAAGCTTCTCTTCAAAAGGCAGGTGCTTTTTATTTTGTGACTTCGAAATACTGGTGTGTAGAATGAGTAAACATAGAACAACTCTAGTTTATCTACATCTGTATAATCTGTATGTTACCTTGCCAGAAATACTGTAGACATTTGCAGAATATTGTTGATTGCTCCATCTTCAGAGAAAGAAACTCCTCGCAGCGTAATCCCAGAGAAGTGAGACAACAATGATACAGAGCTGAAGCACCAATAAAGTCCAGCTATTTACTACAGAAAAAGAAGATCAATTATCTAAAGTTATGCATGGGAGACAGAAAGGAGATAAGAAATCACTGATTTCCATAAAAATAAATTTTACAATAGAAAGAGTACAACAGATCTTATAATGGAATGGAAAGAAAAGACTCCATAGGTGTCAAAGAGACAATATCTAATACATAATGAGCTCACAGGAGATGTCACCATTATAATGGATTTAGAGCACCCAGATTTACTGCAGCGTGCACCTCAAAGCTTGGAAAGGATTTCTGATCTCATGCTTTGACACTAAAGCCAGTCCTTAGCAGAGCTCAAGGTGTGAGGTGGCAGATTATTTTGCAGGCTTGCTGAGATTCCTTGAGGATGATGCAGTTTCCTAGTGCCCATGATTTTGGTAATATAATAAAGAACCTGGTTATATTCAAACAGGCACAGGTTATCTCTGATTTCAGTCTCAGCCAAAACTGGTGAGGGACTAATGAAACAGCAGAAAACAGAAAAGCACATGTTTTATAGAACATGCAACTTAAAGACAGTTTCCCTGGAAATAAAAGACACTAGTGAAAACCAGAAGAGAGAATAGAAAGATAAATGAGGGAACAGCAGCTCGAGTAAAGTTTGCATTCCCTGTAGCCATGTTTCCCTTCATATCTCTCGATAAGCCCCTTGAATCTGATGAAAAAGAGGCCCATAAATTCTAAGGAATTACCATACAAATGAGCATATAAATATAAATCAACTGAATGCTAATTTTTAGGACCCTAAATGGCTGAATTAGATCTAAGAATACAACCCTGAGAGTCAGCAATGAGATACTGAAAATATATTTGCCTTACATCATTACAAAAACAGAGAAACCTTTCCAGGCTTGTTTGAATGGGAAAGAAAGCAACCTGAATTCTTGGCTCCCAAGGATTTTATCATACAGATGCAAAGGCTGCTCTGGAGGTGTGAGAGACTCCTCAGACACTCACAAGAACTACCCCAACCCCATTAGCTTTTTGGTTGATTACAACTCATTAAGAAGATTTATTTTTATTGTGGTCCTCTATTTGAACACCTGCTCTTACGTGATCATTTGTGGAGTGCCAGAAGATACTTTTCAGGAAAACCCCAAACCAAATCCTGTCTATTTTATAATGGCTACTGCAACTATCACGGAAACTTGTAAATGGAGTACCTGGATGCAAACTGTGATGGATATTTCCTTTGTGCTTTGGGGGGGGGTGCAAATGAACTGGTGTAGACAGGATAAAAATTATTTCAGTTCTTTAGTCATGTCTCAGATCAACCTTCTTCACCAGCTGAGTTGAGCGAGTGACAGTCTATTTGGGCGAGTTGGTTCCAGGTCCTCATTTTTTCCCTTACCTTTGGTTCCTTTCTTGGCACTTCTCAGAAATAAAATAATGTGAGGCAAGTGTCTCTCAAGGCAAATCTGGAAAATGTGCTTGTCCTCAGAGGAAACCCGACTACCCCCCAAATTAAAGCCCAAATAATACACTCCAAGCTCAAATTCACTGCTGGGAGAAGCCACCACTCCCATGCTCCAGAGGTGTTATTTCACAAACCAGGCAGCTGCAGAGAGCATGTTGGTCTCCCTGCAACCTCCACAAATTCCCAGGACTGGGAATGCTTGTGTTGTGTGTTCTTGTGCTGTCTGCTTTTATACTGGAAGACAAACTCCAAGGGCACTGTACTATGAGAAAATTGAAGTGGAAACCCTCCCTTGTACCATAGGCTGATTTCTCTTGCTCTGCTCAGAAAGAGGAAATGTTTGGCCAGGCCACCATGACCCTTCTTGTGGGAGGTGATCCTCTGGTGTGTTTCTGGTGAGGGTGTGGGTTCCCTGACTGCCCTTCCTTTCAGCACAAGCATCCAGCCAGCCATGCTGTGGTTCCAGTGCCTGTTATTTTCCCAAGGAAGAAGGGTATGGGAAAGGTTTACTGTGATTCATACACTGCAGATGGCAAACACTCATTTGAGAGGGAAGAGGTGCATAAAGCATGACGGGTGTGTTGTGGGAACTGCATATTAATGCTAACTCCCAAAGGGCAGCTCAACCCCAGTGACTGGCTCCAATGCTCCAGCTTAGGGAGATGGCTGTTTTTCAGGAAGCAAAACCTTTTCCAAATGCTGCAAACACTCAGAGCATTCTGGGGCTCTAATCCTTTATAAGCTAACTAAAAAGGACACACCTCATGCCTCTCTGTATGGAGAAATTACTGACACGCTGTGACTTTCTCACTGTCTGCAAACCACAAATTACACCATTATACTGAAAACCTCTTTTCAATGAGATTCTCTCTAGAAAACAAAAATTGCATTTTGTGCTATGCAATATTTGCTGGTGTTATCCTCTGAGTTTGTACTTGCTGCACTGTTCTGTTTCACTGAGGGCTAAAACAGCTTGGGGGCATTCAAAGAGCTTCTTGAAATGCAGCACATCATAATGCAAAACTAACATCCTTTCCCTTGTAATATGCTTGTTTCAAAATTACTCACAGGAGAGGCTGAAACATTGCCTGCCAGCTTTCCTCTTCTTTTTACTCTTTATTAGTTCCAAATGGCTAAAAGAACATGAAATTTAGCCCTATACAGCAATGTTGAAATTTTAACAAACCCAAAACCTGTTAGTCTGAGTCATTATTAAAAGTTATTAGTTTACATCAATATCAGGTGACTCTAAATACTAGCCCAAAGTGCAAAATGTTCCTATATCACTAAATAATTAGCATTTCTAAATAAAGCATTCTTCCTGCATGAACTGTAAATACACATTTCATACCATTCCAGAGCCATACTGAAATAAGTAATTCCTTCACATTATTTTGATAAACCTTATTTCTTGTAAGAAACATACAGAATTTCTCAGCACAATTGTGGAAAGTATTTTGTGCCATTATGATCCCCCAGCTAATGCCTGCCTGACGGATGTGAATAAAGGACTATACAGAAAGGAAATCTCATTTCTCAAACCAGCCAGTGCAAGGAAAAAGCTTTGGAGCAGAAACTGCTCTTTCACTTGAACATCTAATTAAACATATTTATATGGAATATATCTACATAAACCCTACAACTATAGATACACCAACACAGTAACTTTCAACTCAATTTAGAATCCAGTGAGGCAATTTCTCTCTACCAAGTTATTAAAATTTACCACACTGCTTTCTTGGAGTTACTCACATAAATCATTAGGTACATCAATTAAAGTTTAGAATTAGCAAAGCAGGCAACTGCACAATTCAATAGTTATTCATTAATTTTCCTTCATTCTAGAGGCTTTGGACAAAATGACAAAATGCTTCCATTTCTTAATGTTGAGCTACTTCAGTAAATTGAAGAAAGTATAATAATTTGATGTAGTCAATTTTATTTCCATTTTGCATTGCATTCCTAATTGTACCATCAATCTCTTTTTGTTAGTATGCTCTGGAAAGCCTTGGTCAAGTGATTATATTTTTAATTGATCATAACCTCAGCTTTTGTATGCAGCAAGCCTTTTTTCCTTCTCAGAACTTCAGAAGCAGTTGTGAAGTTCCTCAGATTTATGCACTGGAAAAACTCTGGTACAAAGTTCACTCAACATAAAACAAGCTTTGTGTAGTTATCACAAAGTCAGTAGCAAACAAATAACTCTGTATCTATTAAATTTGGTATCCATAGAATATTTTTCTCCATTAACTCTTCCAGATCTACTCACTAAAAGCCCTTCTCCAGCCTTCATTATGCTAGGACATCTTAAAATTAAACTTTGAAGCAACAGCCATTGTAACAATTTCAGATTTCCTATGTGAATTCTGAATTTTAAGCATCCTTTCAATCATATGCATGGTCAACAGAGAGCATAAAATCTTTACATGATTTCCATGAGTGTAGGGCATATAGCCATGGATACAGTGATAGCTGGGCTCTGCACTATGAAGAGTTAATTCTTAAGTAGTTTTGTACTGCAGAATGGTAGAGGGGGTTTGAATGTCTGTTACTGAAGAAAAGAAACAAACCCCAAACAGTCAATTCCCTTGTGGTTTATCCTTGTTTCCCATCAACCAGTTGGCTAATGCTGCCAACCAGCAGGCTGATAGGAGAGAAAAACTTGAAATCCCAAGGATTAAAAAACAAAAAACCAAAAGCAAACTTGTAAATGTTAAAAACATCAGCCTTTAAAATTGTTAGGAATTGGAAGTGTCTGCTAGAGCAGCCAGAGGCAATTCCTAAGAGGAAAGGGCTGAAGCTTTAGCCAGTATAGGCAGCTTTCCTTCAGCTGATACTCTTGTGTGATGCTTCCTAATGGAGCTCATAAATAGGGAACATCTTTACTGCATCAGCAGGGAGTAAACAGCAAATAAGGAAAGATATAAATAAAGGAGGGGGAATAAAAACTGAGTTTCTTCTTGGATGAACCAACACCTTTAAACAGTTGTACTAGTTACATGAAAATCCTTCAAAGGTACCTAATTTATTAAAAAAAAACATAGCATTTATGTTCTTTTCCTCCAAAGGAGAATCAAATACATCAAGAAATTTTATGCAGTCTCTGATCTGCTCTTTGTCTTCTAAAACCCTAAAGCATCTTATGTGATTTCCTGTCTCTGCATTATTTTGTACAGGAGTTTTCATAAATACCTGATGCTTCATGGCCTTACTTTAAAAGAAGCAGCTTCCTCAGAAACCACAGCCCTTTGTCTCTGCTTTTTCCCATAATACACTCATGACATTAAATGGTTTTGTAGGGTTATACAGGCTTTGGTAAATGGCTTTGTAGGGTTTGCAATATATTTCATCATAAGATATAGCTGATTCACTTTTTTCTACAGGATTATTAAAAATTTATGAGCATTTTTAATGCCAGGATTGAAGCGGGTAGCCCTGCTCTAAGTTGTAAATTTGAGCTTTGCTGATGAATATGCCAGATTCAAAGGCCTTCTTGGATGACTGCAGATCTGAATGATGCTTAATTTCTTGGAGAATGTAACCAGCAATTTTCATTCAGTCCTAGTGGCATTTGCTTCAAATTAGCCTGTCTAAAGCTGACCATAGACCAGCACATGGCAGAAAGAAGCTTAATTTTGCCGTAACTTCATCTTATTGATGGAATTGAAGAAAGACCTCAAAGGTCTTTGCTTATGAGCCAGCAGGGCTGATTGACAGAGCTTTAAACTAGACTTGAAGGGAGAGGGGATAACATCAGGATTGGCCATGACAGGTTGTGGGATGACATGCCAGGGTCAGAGGGATGGGATGCAAACAAGAGCCCTGGGCTGGTGGCTCCAAAACACATTGGCTGTGCTGGAGCACACTTGAAGATGGAAACCGAGAGAAGTCAAGATGGAAACACCAGAGAGTTTTAACCCCTTATGCATTTAAAAAAAGAAAAAAGAAAAGGAAAAAGAAACAGGAAAATGAAAAAGACTTTTCAGAGCAGCGGCACACGCCTCCCAGCAGATGCTGTTCCAGAAGAACCCAGCAGAGGACAGGCCACTCACACAAAATCACTGACCTCCTGGCGTGAAAATCCCCTTCGAAGAGCTGTGCCTCGGAGAAAATAGAAGCATTCTTGTAGCTAGTGATGCCGAAACAAAGTATTTCGGTATTTCAAGCGCTTTGATTGTGCAAATGCACAAGTGAAACCTTTCCAAGCACGGTAACAACTCTTGAGAGGACTCCAAAGTTTCCCATCAACGATGCAGCAGCTGATGGAGCTATTTTAAAAGACATTGAAGATGAAAGTCAGGATGAATGCCAGGAATTTTGGGAAAAAGTAGAAAACTTTAAACTGTAAAAAAAAGAAAGAAAAGACAACATCCTTGAAGAAGGGCAGAACCCTTAGAATTAAGTAGATTTAACAGGGCTCTTTTACAAGATACATTACAAGATATAGAGACACCATAGTAAAGGCTGCAGAATAAAATCCTGAATACAAAGAGAACTCAGAAAAACTGGGAGCTTTCACTATAACAGCATTCTTCCTTAAGAGTTTTTAATGAATTTAATATACTTCCCTATCTGTTTCTAGGTTTCATTTCAACTATTTTATCAGGTTGGTTCTGGAGCAGTGTGTACTGGAACATGAAGGAGAGGGAAAAGCAACAGGGAATTTTGGCCTAATTCCACAGGCATAGTTATGCACGGCAACACAAAAGCTGCAGGCAGGAGGGGGTTGTCCAGAAGCTGAAGGTAACCCTGTGCAACTTCCTCAAAGCCTACGTTCAGCAGCAGCTCTTGGGCAAGCTGAGAAGTGCACCATGGCCACAGCAGCCCTTTGCCACCAGCTTTACTGTTTCCCCCATTTTATCCATTGCACAGTTACATACCACAGCTTGTGAGACACTGCTTAGCAGGCAGGACTCACTAGTGCAGCACCCACAGCTCCTGAGTGGAGGAAATCATCTGCCAGACAGTGACATTTTGTCCTGGTGCTCAAACCACAAACCCAAGGAGACCACTCAGAGCCCCAAATCACTGAATGTCTCGGTCCTCATGGGAAAGTCACATCCCAGCAGAGGTTGGGGAGGAGTTGCAGGATTCCCCATCCAGATGCCACATCTGCTCTTCCTCCTGTGTGAAACAGGATATCTAGAACCCAGAACTGGGAAAACCAAGGTGGATTTCTTTCTCGGTAAGCTGAGTGAATTAAATATTCATACCATCAACATCTATGAAGTTGACTTCCAGTAGCTGATGCAGCAGAATGTTTAGAAGGTTACATATGACTACTTTTTAAGGGGAAAAAAACCAAAGTATAGCAAAGGACAAACTCTCTCAGGCCATTTGTTGCAGAACAAGAACTCACATTAGTTACAGCTTTCATATTTTATATGGTAATAAGTTTAAAAGTGGCTGTGCTTGCCTTACAGTAGATGCATTTACATAATGTAATTGAGATGATGTTTCCATAGACATTTTGTTACTGCAAGAGTTCTTTCTAGGTGTTTTATGGACATTATTTTATATCTGCTTTGTGGTTCAAAGTAATGCATTTATCTTGTGATTCAGGGGGCTAAAAGAAAGTACCTGGTGAGCTGGACTCATAGTTAAGCACTTAAAACACCCTCACTCCAATACATTTTTTGATATGTTTGAATTTTTCTAATCAAATTTAACTGTTCCAAATAAAATAACTGCACAAACATAATTTCCAGCTTATAGTAGCAAAAAGAGAGATGAGTCTAGTCCAAAAAATTTAAAATGGAGTTTGCTATCCATTTCATTTTGCTATTCTTGAATTTAGGCTTTGTGCTGACAAAAGTGAGAGGAAAGCTTACTCAATTAGTACCTTCCTCAGGAGTTGAGGAGGTATGTTACCTCTTCCTTATAAGCAAACCAGGGAGAGAAGCCAACTGGTTCAGAGGTAGGACTTGACATCAACATAAACAGCAGTCACAGATTTACAGTGCGTTCTGCAACACCTGCTTTGTTTCTTCCAGTTCTGCCTTCTGAGGTAAATCAATTATGAGAACTATTTCATTTAACTTAAACAACAGGATAAAGAAAAGTGAAATTCTGGTCCTGCAGGCTGTAAGGAAGTGTTTGAAAACGTAGCCTACAGCAGGATGAAATCGTCCAGTTGCTGGCAGGGTTCTAACCCATGTCCCTTTCCTCCCCTGCCAGCAAAGCAGCTCCTTCACACTCCTGTAACTCTCCCTTTTCTCAGAAATGTCCTGGTTGCCTTCCATGTCCGTTTGGTCCTCCCCCAAGCCCAGCTGAGCTCTGAGGCTGCTGTCCCTGCGCTGCTGGCCGGGCAGGGTGACAGGCTGCTGAGCGCTGCCGAGGGAGCACGGGCGCTCTGGCTGACGGAGCCTGCCAAAAAGGATGGGTAATGCTTGGGCTCCACTCGCCTTCTCCTCAGGGAGGGCATTACTAATCTCCTCTTCCTCTGCACACTCACTGTTTTTCCATAGAACTTGCAGTTACAGCATGTCTTTGAAACCTCTTTATCAAATTTGTAAGGCGTGGGTTTGGTTTCTTTTCCCCTTACTTAAACTTTTTTTTTTTTNTTTTTTTTTTTTAGTTTTCCAAAAGCTCATGTGGAAGGGGGAAAGTATAGGAGAAGTTGCCAGGTAGACAGATGTATGCCTTTTTCCTTTACAAAGGAACATTCTTGCAGTGCTTGATTTTGGGGGCCTGAGCCATGATCTGCTCATAGTCAGGATTGGGAATACTATTCACTATTGGCAGGCACAACGGGTAGAATGACACAAATCCCAAAGATAATATTAAAATGCCATAAAGTTCAGTAAGATGTGCATTTCATTTTTAACTCTTCTTTAGTTTTGCTAGTGATAATGTGTTTGGGTTTTGTTGTTGCTGGGGATTTTTAAGATTTTTTTTTTGCCTAATACGTTTTAGAACAACTTTTACCTGGTCTCTTCATCACTTATTTTTTTCCTCTTCTATCACCTACTTCTGCAGTCATCACTTTTCATCACTTGTAGTCACCACAGTTTTTCCAAAAACACTACAATGCCAGTCAGACAGAAAAATAAATCAAGCATTCCATTATTATCAAATAAATTAAGTCCTTCAATAGCTTCTGATCAAGTGCAACTCTTAGTACTCTTTCCTAAATTCTTCTAATTTCAGAGAAAAAAGAATAAGCCAGCAACCAGAAAAGATGAAAAGTATTCTGCTAACAGCCTAGAGTTATCCAGAGTACATATGCAATGCATTTTGTGAGGGAAATGGAAAAATATTGCTCTCTGTTCTGCAGCTGCTGGTGAATTCTGGAGTGCTTTTGCCACCCCCAGTGCCTGTGTCACCACTCCAGCTGCTATTGCTGCCTCCCAAACAGCGGTGCTCAGCCACCACGTGTCACCCGGGAGCAAGCTGAGCCCTTGCTCAGAGCTCCCTGGGGTTTGGGGCTCACAGGGGAGAGCCTGGGTCCTGCAGCCATAAATAAACACTGCACAGAAGAGAGCAAGGGGACTCTTGCAGATTAATGGACTCTGCAGAAGACTGGGAAAGAACCTTGAAGCTCTGCAAGCTCCTGCTGGCCAGCCAGAGAGGGAGGGCTTGCAGGAGAAGGAGCAGGCAAGGTCCCAGGGTGGCTGCAGAGCACAGCCCAAGGGGATCAGGCTGCTGAGGCACTGCTTGGCTGAGCACCTCTCTTATCCCTCTCCCCCACGAGTGGCTTTCAGCCATGCTCTGCCAGAACACTGAATTACTTTCATATTAATGAGTGCACCATTATTTCCATCATTACTGATGGGTGATTATCTTAAACTGTTTCTGGTGTGAAACCTGGTACTTGTCAAAGCTTCCACTCAGGGTAGATTCCCTTCTATAGCCATATGGTTTCGTTTAAAATAAAGAAATAATTAAAAATAATTTTACTATGAAGTTAACGGTAGAAATAGTAAACAACCCCCAACTTAAATCCTCCCAAAATTCATTAACAGGTCAGTGCTTTTCAGAAAGATTCTTACTGTGAATCATCCTATGCATCTTGCACACATTTCTAGCACTTGAAATGCACTCGGAGTCCGTTTTAAAGATGTTACAGGCATGGCAGTCTGCACTGCAAACTCCTGACTTCTTGTTCCAGTGAGCCACGGCCCATTTGTGTTACCACATGTTGAGAGTAGCTGCATCAGTCTCTGTGTAAAAACCAAATGCTCAGGAGCTAAGGCAGCAATCTGCTTGCTTTAAACATGGGTTTTGGCTAAAATCAGAATATCAGGGTCTGCCCCTAAAGCTATATGCCTACAATGTGTGAGCCTGATACATCTATCACTTGTATCAATTTTACATCAGGGCAGGATGACCAAGTTCAATTGAATACTTGTGATTTATGTCACTGGTTATGAGCTGAATATTAGGCTCAGTTCTGTGGTGTACAGTGAATTTGCATACCCTGCAGAGGCGATACAAAAAGAATGTGAATGATTAGGCAGAAAAAAAAAAGTTCTGTCCACATCTTTGTTCATACCAATGTTTTTCCTACATGAACACATGCAAAATACCTTGTCTGACATATGTTTAGAAAGGGAATATTCTCAGAATGGGAAAAGAAAAGAAAACTCCATGAGAAACTGAAAATCCAGTCCTAACTTAGTGTCCTAACTTATTGCATGAAATTCCAGGATTTCCCTTTGATGTAATACACAGATTCCAAATATACAAATATATACAATACATACCAATTCCAGGGTTTGTTTGCTGTGACATGCAGCCTGTGTTGAGCAGTAACCCCCTCACCCCCACACTCAGAGTGAGTTCCATAATTATTGCTAACAGTACATCAAATGTGAAGCATATTTGATTTTAAGATTAAATGTAAGATTGTATAAGCTATAACATATACAATCACACAGAGATGTATCTCTATTATGCTGAAAGCATATTGAAAACTGCATTTTTTAACATATAAGCAGGACATAAGAGAATTTCTAAGTATTTGAGTAGAAAGTAAAAAAGCAGAGATATCACTTAAGTTGGCATAATACAGAGGTATTTTGAAGAGAAAGAAAAGGTTACATGGAAAAAGAAGATAGATGCACAGTAGAAATTTAAATATTTTAAGTCTTTTAATGCTTTCATTAATAATGAAAAAAAGCAAGTTGAACAATTCCTGTGTAATATTAGAGTGAGTAGCTAAAGATATTCCTTAAAAATACCTTTGCTACTAAAGAGACTTAATTTACTGCCCACGATTCATTGATATGACAGCATGAGGAGGGGACAGACTCATTTTTCATTACTGACTGTATATTCAGTAAAGGATTTTTTCTGTGGATTTTGATACATGCTAAAGGGGCAAATAAATAAGACAGGCATTTGCATAGTGTTAGATATGAACAAACCCTCCAATACTGCTTTAGCTAGTATCTAAGAAAATCCAGTAAGGTTTTCTGAAATAGAAACTGCTGAATATATATTAGTTGTTGAACAAAATAAATTAGCACTCTTTGCAATCTATTTCTAAAGTATTATTTTCCTGCCTGCTAAAAGTAACCCCTCAGGATTTTCTTTTCAACGGAACAAACTTTCCAGTCAGAAAGATTGGTAGAAGTCTGAAGCAAGTTTAGAGCAAGGTTTGTCTTGATTCATAGTACAAGCACACAGTTGGTATAATATTTAAGAATGACAGTGCTGTCTTTCAGTACTGCTGCCCACAATACTGGGAAATATATCCTTTCAGAATGTGAAGGCATATCCTCTGCGAAGTACCCAGATAAATCAGTTCACCCTTGGCTGTAACTAAACGCTGTCTAGTGACTTGTGATCGACAGGGCTTTACCCTCTGACAGCCACATTCATTGTTGGGACAGCAACCAATCGTCGGGTTTGACGACATGAGCCTAATCAAAGTTGGAGTATAAAAAGCCCCCTTGGAATATATAAGGTACACCAGTGTGGCAAGCTGTCTCTCAGATTGCATTTGCTTTCACGGATCTGTTTAGTACTGAAAGGGAAAGGGGGAGGGGGAAAAAAAAGAAGGGGAAAGTGCTGCACTGAATGTGAGATCATGCAAAAGCTAGTGCTCTATGCTTCTATTTACCTGTTCATGCTGATTTCAGTTGATCCGGTGGCTCTTGATGACAGTAGTCAGCCCACAGAGAACGCTGAAAAGGACGGACTGTGCAATGCTTGTACGTGGAGACAGAATACAAAATCTTCCAGAATAGAAGCCATAAAAATTCAAATCCTCAGCAAACTGCGTCTGGAACAAGCTCCTAACATTAGCAGGGATGTTATTAAACAACTTTTACCCAAGGCTCCTCCACTGCAGGAACTGATTGATCAGTATGATGTGCAGAGAGATGACAGTAGCGATGGCTCTTTGGAAGATGATGACTATCATGCCACCACCGAAACGATTATCACAATGCCTACAGAGTGTAAGTAACCCTGCTTCTTTCGCCTCCCACTGCCCCTCCGAGAGAGTTGTCTCCCTGCTGTAGAGCCACACAACTCCTCCTCAGGCTCTCCCAACAGGCTGCTGCTGGTCTGCTGGAGGGAGGGAGGAGAGTGTTATTTCTAAAGAATTTGAGCCAGGTTCAGATGACCGTGTGGCGAGCCTTTGTTTCACTGTTCGGTTTTCAGCTCCTTATAATGTGTGTGTCCTGTAGCACTGTGGATTTGCCCACTGCCTTAGAAAGCAAAGGGAGATCTGCAGTTCAGTCAACTTCGTTATCTGCAGCACTCGGGGCATTTCCTCTCGCAAATATAAAGTACGAGGGCAGATAGTGAGAGAACTATATTTTTGTGAGGGAGGTTTCACTGGCCAGTATTTTTAGAAGCAATAGAAATCAACAGAAATGCAGCTTAGGGCACTACACCTACCTAACTGCAACATGCTACAGCAAGTGCAAGTAGAGAGTTAAATTCTTGCCTCTTTGCTGATCCCATAAACTAGCACCACCCACCTCAGAGTTAAAACTATATATTTAAAGCAAATATGTGTGTAACAGATTAAATGTAAAAATGTCCGTGCTATAGCAATCAGCTCACGTAATTGTGCCAAGGAAGAATGAAGGCATTTACTGAATGAGCAGATTCTGAGTTATCTTCCGAGTGCTAAACATCTGCTATGGCTCCTATCAAGTATCTTTTGCACAGCTAATACTGTAGTATCTTATGTTCTTCATCAGCTAAAGTATTTGACTATGGCAGCTGTTTTTTAAAATAACACTTATGAATATGATGTCGAAAAGGAAAAATATGACAGGACATATAAGGCATGTTAGCAGTTACAGATATTGTTATGATATGCAGACTAGAATAATTTCAGCTGCTTTCACCAGCTAAAAATGAACACACAGATGAAAAAGTAAATTTTTCAGTGAAATTTTTCAACTTAGTAATTATTAAGAAGCACGCTTAATAGAATTATTCTACTGCAGCCTTATCACAGAGCTCAGGTCTGCCTGCACTTTTATTCCAGACTTCTGTGTTCAAGGCTTTATAACTATTTTTAATCAAACTGCTACATAGTTACAGTGACTGAAGAAAAGTTGTTCTATTTCATTGCTCTGAGTTCATTTCCTACTTCTTATAAAAAGCCCTTGAGCTATTTTAAATGCACTAAAGAGACAGGTATCTTAAGTGATGAGATTTATGAACGTTAAAGCCCTGCACCATTTAGGATTAGTACTACCCATTTTATCCTGGCATGGAAAGATATTGCCATGACTAGGTATGACAGCTGCATTGTAGGCTACAGGAAGGAGGAATGCAGCACTGCACGTGACTTTCCTCTAATGTTATTCAAATGAAAACAAAATGATCCTTATATTAATCCCCTCAATTATTTTCTTCCCACTGAGAAAAGAAATGTAAGTGTTTGTGCAGTTTGCCCAGGGCTGTATGGTCTGCAGCAGGCTGAGGCTCTGGAGTAAATTAGAAATAGCTGGATCACCACACACGTGTTGAGTCAGCTTATGCAAAGCTGCTATTCTGCATGCTTTATGAAGGTGACCAGCAGAAGTCAATCTGTAGTAGGTGACAGAATAATAATTTTGTTATTATTATTTGTTATAATAATTTTACATCCACTAAAGTTGCTGTAAAGTGTAAATCATAGAAAATTAATTAAGTTAAATGCACTTTGTTACTGGTACTCTTTGTAACATATTGTAATATTTTCTATGCAGTCTGAAAAAGTCAGGTTTATTATATGCATTTTTTCTTGTTCCCTGTTGAGTAATTGTTCTTTCCATTCATTTATAGCTGATTTTCTTGTACAAATGGAGGGAAAACCAAAATGTTGCTTCTTTAAGTTTAGCTCTAAAATACAATATAACAAAGTAGTAAAGGCACAATTGTGGATATACTTGAGGCAAGTCCAAAAACCTACAACGGTGTTTGTGCAGATCCTGAGACTTATTAAACCCATGAAAGATGGTACAAGATACACTGGAATTCGATCTTTGAAACTTGACATGAACCCAGGCACCGGTATTTGGCAGAGTATTGATGTGAAGACAGTCTTGCAAAATTGGCTCAAACAGCCTGAATCCAATTTAGGCATCGAAATAAAAGCTTTTGATGAGAACGGACGGAATCTTGCTGTAACTTTCCCAGGACCAGGGGAAGATGGATTGGTAAGTCTATTTAGAAAAATCCCATTTAATTGAAAAGCACTTAAGCTCTGTTTTAAGGATAAAATGAATGCATTGTTTAGAGAATGGAAGATAAAAATTCTGTATATCCATTTCCCTCATTCTTTGCTCTCTGATCCTGCCAAAAATCAATAGCTTTCCTTTGCCTTCATTTCCTTATCTAAAAAATAGAAATTACAGTATTTCAGAGAGACATTGTGAGGCATTAACTAGAAAAGGTTTTGGCAATTACTGATAGATGATACTGTCAAAGTTACATTGTTTTCAATTTTAAAAGCAAATACTGCTTAATAAGCAGCTATTTCACATTAAATTAAAGAAAGTCTTGATATCCTTTCACTAATTAGGAAAGATACCTCCAATATTGCTGAGAAGGCAAAGGAGTTCCTACATACTCTCTGTGCATATATTTTCTATTAATGACAACAAAAAATGTCTCTTAATGGAGGTGAGAACAGATCTTCATAATGTCAAGTTCTTTACCTTTCAGTATTTGGTAGAGTGAATCATTCTACCTATTAGAAATGTCTGAATAGAGAAATTCTGCTTGATACAATAATCGAGTCAAGATGATAAGAAAAGAGATAAAAGATAAGAAAGAGCACAAAATAACGATCTAGTTGGTTATTGCAAGAACAGATGAACAAATTAAATCTGAAGTGTACCTACAAGTACTCCTGAAGTGAAACTACAGCATTTCCCTTGCTATTTGTTTCTATAAATCACTAATCATCTACAACCTATACAAATTTCTGAACTTATCACAACCAAGTGATATCTCCTTTTGAATAAAGTGTGAAGAATATTATTTTACTTTTATGTAGTAGATGAATCTGCTGATCACAGAAACATAGAAATATTTAGGTTGGAAAGACCATTGTGTCCAACTATATTTATGCAACATTTAACTTCACAGCAGTGTAATATAATTTAAAAGTGCTTAAAAGAAAAACTCTGTGATATCTTGATTGTATATCCAATATAAATGTGGATCTCCTGTATTTGAAACATACTGGCCAGCTGGATATCATGATCAGGAATGTCCTCACCACCTCCATCCATTCAAATGATGATACATACAGATAACCCATGGCTATCCATCTATAAATAAACGTTTCAGTGGCAGAGCAGGGTTAGAGGCACAGCTGATAATGGGAGAGGAAATCTCTCCTCTCTTCTCTCCAGCAGCTCCCCTTCCAGTACAGGGGTGATCCTCTCACCAAACAACCTCTCCATATAATTTACCTTTGGAAAGGGCACTTCCAGCAGTTCCATAGCTTGCAGGTATCTGGGGAGAGGGAAACCTGTGTAACAAAGTTAGCTGGGCTGTTACCCCTGAGGAATGGTCTCCATGGGATGGCCCCATCAGTGCCAAACCAACACACAGGGTAGAAATCAGTGTGTGCAAGGGAGCAACTCTGGGAACTTTTTCAAACTCGTGACCGTGAAGGTTGCAATTTCCTTCTAGTCTCAGTTGGTGACTGTGGGAACACACCTTCAGTAGGAGGCATGTGGCTCAGAGATCTGCCAAAAGTACATTCCTGGCAACAGGACTCTTTCAGGAGTCAGAATATTCAGCTGCCCCTCCAAATTCATTCAGTCAGAGTCACTAAAGCATGGCAGCAAGAGAGAAGCAATTTTCGTCCTTGGTCTGGACAAAAAACTTTCCTTGATATCCAGAAAGCCTGAATTCATTACAATTTTAATGAAGGGTATTTCAGAAGGACCCAGAAAAGCTCTGATTATGGAGTTTAAAACAAACAAACAAATCCACATAAAAAGTAAAAAAATCCAGCATCCTGCAAATTTCTGAGGTGTTCCTATAGCAGTTAAAGAATGCTAGCAATGAGACAGTGGTGATTTCAGGGACAAATATTCAGATCTTTAAAGCTCTTTATAGAGAAACATCAGGGAAATGCAGAGATGACTATAACAGAATTTTGTTTGCAAACTTCATTTCAGAATATTAATTAGATACATCTACATCTGAAATATTGTTTGCCTGTTTTCAGTGAACTTGGGCTTACCTCAGAAATGATTCCAATTCCTTCTCCTCTTCTCACAGAACCCATTCTTAGAGGTCAGAGTTACAGACACACCCAAACGGTCCCGCAGAGATTTCGGTCTCGACTGCGACGAGCACTCGACAGAATCCCGGTGTTGCCGCTACCCGCTGACGGTGGATTTCGAGGCTTTCGGCTGGGACTGGATTATCGCTCCTAAAAGATACAAAGCCAACTATTGCTCCGGAGAATGTGAATTTGTGTTTTTACAAAAGTACCCGCACACCCACCTGGTGCACCAAGCCAACCCCAGGGGCTCGGCGGGCCCTTGCTGCACGCCCACCAAGATGTCCCCCATCAACATGCTCTACTTCAACGGCAAGGAGCAGATCATCTACGGCAAGATTCCAGCCATGGTTGTAGATCGCTGCGGGTGCTCGTGAGGCCCTCGTCGGATCCACCGCTTCACCAATCGTGGAAGATACCAAAAAATAAAAAAACGAAAAAAAAAAAAGAGAGAAAAAAAAATAGAAAAATGATACCCCCTCACCGCGGTCTTTCAAACTGTGAAGTTACGTACGCAAGGCATTGCCGACCTCCTGTGTGCGACCAGCACCAGCTACAGGAGGTGAACTAAAGGACAATGTAATTACCTGATGGCTGCTTGTGAGCCAGCAAAAGAGAAAAGCTACAATCAAAATCAGCGGATTTAATCCACCAAGTTCTTACATTATGAGGGAATCAATATTCAGTCATTTGGATGCAAATTTATATGCAGGTTTCAGTACACATTGGTAATCAAAAGCGAGCTCCTTCTCACTTGAGGACAGAAGGAGCTGGCTTTTAGGTTCCTTTCTTCACAGCTTCACTTAATATAGTATTTACAGGAATATATATACTGGTAACATATACGCCACTACACAATACCACCAGAATCATCCTTAAACACTTGAATATATAGTGCAGACTTGTGAAATGTATCAGATGAAATTCCACATAAATGGACAAACCCTGAAATTAGGGATGGCATAGTGTATTTAGTGTGTTTCCATTCCTTTTTCTCACTAGTATGTTAGTAATCAATGGCAATGGTGCTACGTAAGCAGGTTGAGTAAATAGAGAGATAGTTATATAAGTGAAAGAATTTAGGCTTACTAAGGAATTTGCCCTATCCTCAGGTACACTATTCAACATTCGCAAGAAATAGATATTTTTTAAATGAAAAGGAATAGTTTTCTAGACAGAAAAACAGAAGGCAGCAGAGAAATCCAACATTCAAATTGCAATCCCACATTTTAACCTGCCTTTGCAACATTACCGTTTGCACTATGGTAAACCAATGCAAATAGTTGGTTGCTACAGATATTGTTTAAAAACCACTTTGATATAACTGACTTGTGTAATATGTATGCATCAATATTTTGTAAATAAATGTTTATTTTTTAATCACTGTTGGTATATGTTCATCACAAGAAAAGAATGACTTTAACCTGTACTTTAGTTTAATAAACAAACCCCACTATTCTCTTCATAATATAATTTTCTGGATTTTAACACAAATAATATGTAGGAACAATGCAACAAAGTAAACCATATGTTGAGAATTATTCTACCTTTTATATGTTTTTTACATTGGTATGAGCCATCTAGGATAAATGATGGCTGTTGACATGTTTATAAGGTTCTTTGGGTTACTGTTTTTATGGTCATTTTGATCCACAACTGAATTTCCATATTTTGAATGTTATGTTCATAAATAATGATGATACCACAAAAGATTGCTATTAAATGCATTTTATTATATTTAAAAGTTTGCAGCAAAGTATCTTTTGTATTTGAGTAAACATAGTACATGAATTTCCACACAAATTCTGTACATTTTCCTTGCCGTAAAAAATTGTTAAATGAAATTAAAAAGATCTATTTACTATAAAGTCCATTTTATTTCACATGTGAAATAGAACTGATAAACCAGGTGATTGTTAAGACACGATCACTGTTAAAACATCTTTATGTTAGTATGATGCACGTTTTTGTTATATTCCAGAATTCAGTTTTGAATTTTCCTTTGTGTAAAACCACCCTAAAAATGCAAAACTGCTTGATTTTCTTTCCCTTTTCCTTTTATACATTTTCTGCCTCAGTGGTAAATATTTTGTATTGAGTTTTTTTACTTTTTTTAAAAATTTGTATGTAAGGACATTAAATCGTAAACTTTGAGTGATGAGGTTTGAAATCTAAAAGCAAACAGATTTTCTGCAATTTCTTTTGAATGATTAGGAGCCCTGCTAAAGCTGTGTCTGAGCATCAAGCAGATGTTCAGCTTCTCCCGATGCAGTTCACCAGAGCAGGTCCCTGGGGCCCTTAAATACACTTTCAATTTAGTTTCCCACAAAACACCATCAGACTAAATAAAAATCTAAAAACTTTTGGAATACAGGCTCTCGGTGAAGTCACAAGAATTAAAAGTACAACACAATTCCCCTCCTAAACACAGTTACAGAATCAAGGGAGAAATCCTCTGTTTGTTGAAGTCAATGGCAAAATTTCCACTGGCTTTAACAGAGACCAACATTTTGCCCTCTGACTTTTAACTCGTGACATTCAGGCACCAAGCAGTGCCATCCTGCTCATGTGAACTATCAATAGCATCTCCTTGCATGAGGCTCTTAAACCATTCAGAGACTTCCAATTAACTTCCATATAGCCTCTAGCTAAACATTCACTGCTTTAATTGGGCCAGTTCATATGGCAACAGCTGCAGAGGTGCAGCAGCGTGGATTTTGCAGTTGACAGGGAACAAAACTTATTCCCAGTCTGCACCAAAGTCCAGTTACAACACCTGCAGGATTATTTTTACTCATGATAGGTAATGTAAAGCTAATGCAAATTATTTACCCCCACACAAGAGACATCATTGGCTGCCTGGTAATAACTGTACCCAGCACAAAGGCAGTGCAAAAGTGATGGAATTTTTTATTCCTGGAATCATTAAAAACGTAATTAAACCAAGAAAATAAGTACTACAAGTTCCAAAAAGCACCCACTCCAACCAGCATCCCATCTTGACACTCAAATTTTATTCCATGTAAATTTTATGCAGTAAGTGTTTCTTATATTTTGCCAAACTTGAAATTATCATAGAGCAATTATGGCTCCTGTGATTTAATATTGACCTTACAGATAAGTGGGTACTCATGGAACATGCTGTGGGCTTTGATCTTGTCGATTTTAGCTGCTGAATAGTGCATTATTAACATGTCTATTGACAATCAATTTAAGATGTCAATGATTCCTCCTGTTGTTACATCCCTATATTTACAAGGAGAGACTTCAGCAGCATTTGTGAATACCTTGTACAGTTCTCAAACCCCACTGTTAAGCTGTATATTCAGAATAATGAAAATAGCCAATGAGGGATGATATGTGAGAAACAGCATTGTTTTCTTGTGTGGCATCCTAAGAATCCCAACAGGAATGAAGCAGGTAGAATCCAGCTTTCCAAGGCACTGCCCTCCTGTCCCTTAAGCAGATCCAGAGCATCCTGCTTCTGCTGGAAGCTGTGGTTAGGGGAGAAAGCTTCCAGCATGCTCAGCAGAGCCTGGGGGAATTTAACAGCTGAACACAGAAGTCATCACCACTAAGCTCAAATGAACTGCAACTTCTCACAGATGGACTGTTTTGCTAAATATGAGCAGATTTCAAAGGAAGAGCTAAAGGCTAAATCCATTCATAGCTTTAGATAGCTTTTCCCCAATTCTGTGGAGTCTAGGTATGGGGTTTGTGGTTGTTCATTGGAGGTTTGGGGTTTTTTGAAGGTTTTTTTGGGTGGTTTCTTTTTTAATCAGGTCTTGGGTCCGAATGACTTATTTTGGCTAAATGTCTCAAAAAATAAATCTGCTTGAGATTAGGTTTGGACAGCTCAGTTCAGGCAGATAGATTTGGTTAAAGCTGCAGTAAAACAAAGCAGGTTATTATAATCTGAAGTACTGGATGGACAAACTTAACCAAAATAACCCACCTCAACTTATAAATTTTAGTACATTTCAAGGAAAAAATAAAGTTAGGAAACAGTACATTATGGGATGCACAAGCTAGAAGCTTTGCAAATAACTCTGTACCAACGTAACTCAGCAAAACTGCCAGGAAGAACCTTAGAGATGTGTTTCAACTGACTCAAGTTAGCTCTGTGCTTCCACTTTAGCTTCCTCCCAACAATGCTAACTGCAGCAAACAGATAGTTGTACATTGATTTAACACCAGCAATGAAACCAGCAATGCCACTGCATCTGCTTTTCTTCCCCTGCAAAAACTAAGACTATAACTCTGGCCTGAAATGGAAGTGTAACATGTCTGAATCCACAAAAATAAGACATTAACAAACTCTGGAAACATTAAAGCTCCAATTCTCTTACTTAGTTTATAAAAGCCTTGACAAAATCTGAAGAAAGAAGTTAGGGCTGCAGGCCAACTTCTGAATTTGAATAGGCAAGAATTACTAGGTGTATTTATAAATTAATTATTCTCTTTGGGGGCTGGACAGGGTGAATTTGAGGGATGAAGAACTACTACAGTGAGTATGAAATGAAAAAACTGTCTGTTTTTATGAGTCCAGAATTTAGATGAGAAAAAGTCACGAAGCCCTCTGTAGATGAGGTATCAAGATCAGCAACAAGCTTGGCAGCATTTTGAGTATAAATCTGGCTGATTTTCACCAGCCTTAGCCACTAAGGATCTCTGAGGCTACAGGAAAGACTGATCCTTTTCTTTACAGGTGCACATAACTCTCACACTATACATGCTTTCTAAACAGTTCTTCCAGAAAATATAAAATAGCTTAGTGCCCATGAGTCAGCTTGGTATCTCGAACCTGTGTTCTTAACTTAGAGGCGCTCTGGGCTCTAAATCTAATTATGAATCAAAAGTAATCAGTGGTCCTAAAAGCCGTTGCAATTTCTCCCCATAGAAATGCCTTTCACCTACAAGTCAATAACCCAGTTAGATTTCAAACCTGCAGCTTTTCCTGTATCATACTAGCTCTGTACAAGTAAAGAGAACCTCTCAAGAGCTGAAAGTATTCAGCTTGAATGAATCCTACCTCTGGAAAGGCAGAGGAACAAGCCCTGGCTCAGCAGTGCCTTTCCTGTTAATCTTGATGAGGCCTGCATGGCCTTGAGTGAGATCTTGTTAGGATCTCTGGTTAGGAAAGAATAAAAAAGCTTGGTTTTAGCATTATGTTCCCTGTTTCACCAGCAAAATTACAGGAGCGCTTAAAAGTTATGGTGGTATGGGAAGAGTACCTGGGAAAGCATTATGGAGGCATTACTTGGTAGATAGCTTCCACTGAACTAAAAAAAAAACAAACCAGTTTGTGAGACAGCTGCAACACAAACAGGACAATATTCTGAAATCACATAAGGTGTAACAGTCATTATAAAGCAGCCATGTGCAAACAATAGTCTGCTTCTCTGCATTTCAAGGAGCTGAATACAAAATAAAAAGTGAATTTTAAAGCACTTAAATAATTAAAGGGATGTAACCAAGGCAGCAGTAAAGATTTTTTCTTCCCAAACTCAGGATGATACTGAAGGCATTTGCTAAACTTCTACTTCTTCTATCTTAAGAATGAAAAGGCATGCTCGTTGCCAAAATTAAAAGATGTTTTACAGCAAATCTAACTTAAGTGTGATCTGTTGCATCATAATTTGAATATGCAGCAATCCAAAATATAATTACTCATAAGTTGGCTAATAGCTTGCAGTTAAAGTTCATGATTCATGCACTCTTTCTGCACAAATCCTTATTAGTTTTTTACCTAGGAGAGGAGCAATCATCTTCCCAACCAAGCCATAGTATCAGGGAGTTAGAGCATTATTTCAGAGCACTTTGTGGCATCCCATTAGGCATTCTTAAGCATCATACACAACAGCATGAAGAGCAAAGATTTGCTTTATGCTTTAGCATCTGTGCATTTGAAGAGGAGGTTTATTGTGATTTTAGTCAAACAGCGATCTTCTCTCCTACTGAGGTTTCCATCACCGTTTTTTCCCGTAGTTATCCCTCAAATCCTGCAACGCTGACACACGAAGCAGCAAGCTGAACACCTGGCTGTCACGCATTTTGGCATCAGGTTGCAGCTTCGCCTCTCGAGCAGCGCCAGGTGGTCGGAGGAGTGGGAGGCACGTCAAACACATGCCTTCGGGCTGAGCTCAGCTGCCTACTGTATGCTGCTGTCATGTGGGAAAGCTCAGCCTAGGTGCTGCCCCAGGGCAAAATGCCATTGCTCTGCTGCTCTAGGTGACACCTTCCACGACGTGCTGATGGCTGGCCAGAGCTCTCTGCTCGCTTGTGTTGCTCACCCACCGTGGGGTGGGACAACAAATCTCACAGGATTGCAGTCATGATCACTGTGTGCCCAGAGGTACCAAAGAACATGAGTTATTCCAATAAACAGCAGCATAACTTCATCATAATTGAGTCTTTTACTTCTAGAAAGGAATTATTCCAAGAGCATCCTAAAACTGGGCTTTTCCCCAATGCAGAAGTCTTCCTCTCATCATATGACATGCAGCTGCAGCATCAGAATTTTATACTCAGATCTCACAGACTCGAGTCCTCACAGCACCATGTATCAGCAGTCACCAACAAACTTGATAAATCAAACTATTAATAATTATTTAACCTGGTTTTTGCTACCATAGCACATCCCATTTACAGTTACACCATCTGCCTAAGGAGATAGAAAAAGTAGCTACTCAAAATATTCTCTTTTGAGGCCACTGTGTTGTCTCTGCATACTTGCCTTACTTTTTGTTTTTTTAATAGCTTGTGACTTATTTTTGAATCAGTTTTTTTGTACTGCTGTATTTTTAGTTCTCCAACACCTTACCAAAGCTGGGAATACTACTAAAGCATCCTCACAGAATTCTCCTCTGCTTTCTAAGAGCATCTTACTCTTCTTGTTCCCAAACAACTGTCTCAACTTCTCAAACAATGCAGATCTAAACTCAAGCTCTAGCTACCACAAAATTATAAGCCCAAAGCTGATTATCACCTTAGGGATTCATTCAGTGATTTATATTTTAAAATTGCAGTCTTACGAATGTTTAAAAAAACTAGAAAAGGTATTTTTCAATAAAAGCACTTTTCCATCTTAACCATCATTTTTAGCAGGGTATTGCTCTGGAAATGGATCCTACACTGAGTGGTGCCTTTTACCAAAACTTTGTTTTAATCACAGTGATACCCCTAATGCTTTGCTTTTATCAATGTACTTGTGTGAAGACTACTGGCCTTAACAAAATGCCTCAGAAATCTGTAGCTGTCCTTGACTGCTCACTTCCTTACACCCACTGCACTCGTGCAAGACCTCATCTGAACAGAGCTGTAGTAATTGCTACTACCATGTAAACACAAATGACAATCCTCATGGATAAAACAAATCATGTCTATAGAAGGCACAGCGTAATCCTCAGCACCCATTGTTTGGGTTGGACAGGGCTAAACCTCAGGTCTTCAGATGAAAAACAACTGAAAATTGGTTCCACAAATTTCCCTTGACTGTGATTAAGAAGGAGCTTAGTTACAACAAAATGCAATTACTCAGATTTGGCCACGCAGCCTTCATGAGGCTTTTCCAGATCCGCTCCCACGGACCCTAATTCTGGTTTGGAAGCCAATTGTTCCTTGGCAGCGTTGCCATGGATCTCACTCAGAGATTTAGCAACACATTCTCCACCAGCTTACAGCAAACACCAACGTCTGCAGCTCACCCACAGTTTGCTTACACCACAATTTGGAAGTTATCCATTTAAGATCCTGCTCATTATGCTGACAGGGAGGGTGGAATGCTGTGCCACATGAGACTGAGTTCTTGTAGCTGTACCTGATAGTGCATTTTCACTACAAAAAGTGCCTAAACAGAAAGTCATACATAGAGGTAAACATGCAGGAGGAATTAGGATTTTCCAGGTATTTGCAGAGCTACTGGGATCAAACTGATGTTCCCACCAAGGGAGATATGACAGGTATGTGCTATGGAATATCTAACCAGGAAATTAGGAAGCCTCTTTTAAAGAACTAGATGAAATTTCACAATTCCAGGTTAACATGGGGAGTTTAATCACTCCCAGCATCTGCTGGAAAGGCAGTGCAGCAGGGCACCAGCAATCCTAGAGATTTCTGAAAGATAGAGATTTCTGAAAGATGGTTGGGATGTGCTGCACAAGAGACTTTTCACTGGCACTGCTACTCACACATGAGGGTAACTGTTTTGTCTCAAGCCAAGTCATTCTGTGATTCTGTGCCTGACACAGTAGGGCAAAGGAAATGAGAGAGGCAGAAAAACAGAGAAGCAGCTTTGGCAAAAATAAGGTTCTGTGGCATCAACATGGAATCAGGCACCTTGAATTGCCAATATTTTTGATTGTTGCTACAATGATGACAGAAAAGTAAGTGTTTACTGGATCTGAAAAGCCCCTGTTCCACTGATTCTCCTACTGCACTGAAGCATCTCACTTCAAACTTGTATTCTATGGAGAAATACATTTCTCTTATCCTTTTTTTTTTCTTTTTTAAGTATGGGGAAGCCTTCTAAATTCTGTATTCCTTTTCTTTTGGATGAATCCACTCTCAAGCTATGGGAGAACTCTCCTGATAAAGAACTACAATGTAATGTAGATGAATAATTAGATAGTACTTGGGATGATGGGAGAATGGCACAGCCTCATTCACCAGGGTGGAAGAGGAATATTATTTTCATGCTTTGCTCCAATTTTGAAATCTCTCACATTCTTCAGTGGTGGAGATCATAACACTCCCAACAAGCACCCCAACTCTGTGAGCTGTGTGGCCTTCAGGTAATAAAGAGAGTTATGTAAATTTTGTTTGTAAAAATAATTATGTTCTTTAAGGATTTTTAAAAAAATATTTAACCTTTTCCAGTATTGCTTGACCAGCATGAATAATTGGAAAAAATATTTGCATTATTACTAAAAAAAGTCACAGGAAAATTCTTTTTTTTCCTCTCTGCCCAGATGGTCGTATTTAAGCAAACAGTTCAAATAATGAATAAAAACCCCTTGGACTCAATAACAAAATCCTGGACTGGAACCTGAATTTCATGACCATTATTTTACAAGTGAGACAAAAGTCTTAAATTCCAGATTTCAGTTGTGCTAAAATACTCAAGCAATCTTTATTCTATACACGTGGAAAGAATGTAAGAGAATATTACCATTGTGATGGTTGCTTTAACACACTACAGAGATTACTACAAATAGATATATTTTATCCCAGGAATTTTTTGGGAATACCAGGAAACCCACATAAGCAAATGGATGGAAACAGACAAACAATGATTTTGGACTGCTATTCAGAAACCAGGTGCCTAGATTTCTGGTTGAAATTTTTGTGTTATGTGTTCTTAGCCCCTTTTCCTTCGGCTATACCTGTTAACAACAAAGAAGTTCCACTCTCACTGTTAGGAAGAGAGCAGAATTTGGCTGCTCAGAGGCAAGTTTTTTAGTTGGACATTTTGAATTCTTTTTTTTTTTTTATATTTCACATATTTTTGTTTAAAGGACAATCTGACCGTGAATAAACCTTTAGGTGAGAAAGTGGTTTTAGCACACAGCTTTATTCCATAGTTTCACTGCTGCTTAAGAGTTCAACAGAGCAGGCTATAATTTATAGTAAATTACACTTAAGACTACAAAATTCTGACAGTTTTACTCCTGTGTTGTTCAATGCACAAAGTGACCCTATCATGAGGCTGTTGACCTGGCACCCTTGGGAAGCACAGCAGATTTTTCTCAGCTTATGCATGGCCTCACTCAGCAGGACAGGGCAGGCTTGCTCTAAAATAGGGCAGCACAACAACCCCATGTTCCTGTTACCCGAACTAATGCTACAAAAATGAAGAAATGAGAAAGACCCATCAGTTGAAATAAATATTGGAAGAAAATTTTACCACGTATTTGTCTCTTACAACTAACATTTGCATCAAAACTGTCTATCATATAGCAGAATGTTTACTCCTTAATCAAAACAATAATTAGCTGTGTATTTCAAAAATCTATTTTTCATATCATTGTGAGCATGAACTCTGACTGCCACAGACTAGGATACAAAGCACTCTCACAAAGAGATACCCTGTTGTCTTCTCTGCCACTGCTCAAAAACCCCAGACTGTTGCCAGATGCTAAAAGCAGACTTCATGGCTTGTAGTAATCATAGTAGAGCCACATGAAATACCATACAAAGAAACAAACATAATTAAAAAAAACCAACAACTCAGATGATTTAAAAATATTAATCCCTTCATTGGTAGTTAATTTAGTAATTTCCCCATTGAAAACAAAAAATATTACATACATAGATTTTGGTTCATGTATAGAATACTTTTTAATTACTTATCCAGAAATTCTCCCTAAACATGTATTGTAAATACAAACACGCACCACCAATCAGAAGATGGAACTAACAAAAATAGCCTTAATGAAAAACTGAAGCATAAAAGAGCTTCTGAATCCAGCTGAAGACTTCACAATGAAATTAGGACAATCCTACTCTAATGGTACAGTCACTGAAAGATTTTTCCATTCCTCTTTTCAGAAAACCCTGTATGAAATGCTGAGATGTGGAATTGTACCTCTGGCTACAGTAGCTGTTCTTAACCCCATCAGTAGAGCTATGAAATTTGAAACAGCAACCTCTGTGTTACCCTAATTCACACTTCAATTCCCAGCTATCTCCTAAAACAAAACTATGCAAGTCTACCTTCAAGACTAAAGCATAAAAACATTCAAAACTACCGTGACCATAGAATGGTGAAAGGTGGGTTAGAAGCTAACCCATGCTCCAGACTTACTCTTCTGGGGTGACTGTGACACTGGGGAGGACACAAATGATGTCTTAGGTTTTAGCTTTTATGTGTTTTAGATTCTGTGCTGTTTTAGTGCAGCCTCATCTTCCTGCAATTTCATGAGCCTTTTATTACATTTTCTCTTTCCAGTCCAGATGAGGGGACAGAGTGAATTTGGTGGGCACCCAGGATCCAGCCAGGGTAAACCCACCACATGAATGCAACACACCCAGACTATTGAAAATTCTAGAGATATAAATATTAAATAATTTCTTCAAGTCCTAACAAGTACTACTTAGAGCATATATTAGATTTGTGAGCTTTGACTAGCTCTATACTCCTGGATTAAGTTAGGCTCCTTACTGAATGTGCACACTCCTATAGCAGAAGGATCCTATGCCACCAAATGCCTTTGGGAAAAAAAAAAATTCCTACTGAATGAGGAGCTTAGAATATCTTAAGCCTTTCAGTGAGGATATACTAGACATGGAAATGCAGTTTGCTTTTGAAAGTACTATTCCAGAAGGTGAACGGACTTCAAAAGCAGTAGGAAACTGAAACACCCTAAAACATTTTTTCCTCCTCCCTCCACCATCATTATAGTTTACCACAGCTTAACTGTTCTGTAGAGCCAATGTACAGTGTGCAATGGGGACCCCAGCTGTGGAAGTCCAAGTTCTAAACAAGTAACATGAAATAAATCATGGCAAGGGCAAGCCCAGTACTGCACCTTGAGGTGATACACCTACTCTGAGCATAGCACTGTGAAGATCCCCAGGATTTGCTTTGTTTCCGAACACTCCTCTGTGATTTGGATAAAAAGCTGCCAGGGTTTCCTCAGAGACTTCACATCACCTCAAAAGAATGCTGTCTACACCTAATCTCACAGCATAGAGCTCCAGACATTTTCCAGTCTGTCCATTTCCCTGAAGCTCATTGTCACCAGGTGATTACCACCCCTATATTCAACTGGAAATTCAATTTTCATCCCTAGAGCTGAAAACCTATTAGGTGATAAAAACCAACTCATTGCTTCAAAAACACTGTCACAAGTGACTTATTAATGGCAGAGAATTAGTGCCAGCCATCAAGAAGACAAACTGCTAACACTTCTTCAGTATAAAACATTACCAGAGAGCCACTCCAGAATTACCTCAACACATGGACATTTGTTTTTAGGACAAAGTATATGTTAATTCTGGAATAAATACTCCTTTTAAATGCAACACACAGAAGAGAGGGAAGAATATCTAGCAAATATGAATCATTCCTTGATGGGATAAGGATGGATAACACACCATCACCTACCATGACCTACTCTAAGAGCAGTCAGGCATGTTTTTGGACAGCTTCTTAGCCTTCCTCCAAGACTTTCATGCAGTGTTTGGCAACTCTTGCCTTTCCACAAAGACACACAATTTGTCTTATGTTGAGCACTGATGGACACACAACAGTGATCTCCTGCTTTTAGCTTTTCTTCGTATAATACCCACTGAAATTATTTGAATATGGTTAACTTGGAAGAAGTTTGCTCACATGGCTTTATCACTACTCTCTGAAAAAGTAACAGTAAAAAACCCAAACCAAACCACATCAGTTTTTAAATCACCAACAGAAAGAAGAAGCTTTCCAAAATAAAATTACCAGAAAGAGAATGCAATTCTGCTATATATACAAAACTCAAGTAAACACAGCTTTCCCTCAAACATCCAAAAGTTTGTTGAGAAACACGTAGAGGGGTAGAAAGCAGAAACCTCAAAGATTCTGCAAAGACCCTTGTGTCCTTCTGGATCCTATTCCTGTAAAGGGAAGCCTTCCTAGTGAAAGGAGACACCTGCCTTTCCATAGTGCAGAGTTCCCCTATGGGCCATGAATAATCTGATCCATTTCAGCAGTGGTTTTCATCCTTCTGAATCCAGTGGTAATCCTATTTCAAATACAGACTGGATTTTCTGAGGTAATAAATTATTTCTTATTAACATAAGTTTTTTTGACAAGTTTGGTTTTACAAAATTAAGTACAGCTTTCTAAATATCTGGATAATTGGTAAGTTGTATTTTGACATCCTGTTTTCTCAGATTGACATTCTACTATTCAAACAGAAATACAACTCAGACAAAGCAAGATAATGTCCTGCACTCTAAAGATGATGTTCATATTTCATTTGTTCACATTGTTACGTGTTGAACCAAACATTTAGAAACAGCTAAGAAACTAAAAACATGGGTGGAAAGCTGAACTACATTACACATTTAGCACTTGAACAGTCATCTGTTTCCCAAGTTCAAAAGTCCAAGGCTAGAAGAAATATTTATTATTAAGAACATCTCTGAGATGTTTAAACAAAGTGGTTCTCTTCAAGTTTGCTTATGTAAGCTATACTGAACTTAAAATAGTAGTCTTCAGTTAGCCACTTATGTTTTTGTTTTCTAGCTTTTCTTGTTGTCTCAGGAATATTATAATCTCTGCTGTGCACGTTTGTATAAGGCTTATACATGATCAAAAAAATAGATGCTCTGAATATAAGGAAGTGCAAAAAAGCCAAAAACCCAAGTCAGCCTGGCGATCTCACCAAAATTTTGCTAGTTTATGCAGCATCTTCACCAGAATCCCAGTGCTGTAAGAGCAACACCAGAATACAATCACGAGCTGCTATCACACTGCCCTGGTGAGTGACCCACTCCCAAACCCCACTTGGCATATCGGAGAGCAGCAGCAGGAACAACAAATTCAGGGGTAAGGCCTTTTATAGCTGCAGCTAAGGGTTTAAACAGGTTTAAAAAAATTAACTGAAAACTCATTCAGCAGCCCAGAGCTCTTTTGAGGGGTTTCCACAAACACACAGTTTTGCAAAACTTTTTGCAAAATCTGTTTGATGAGTTTGCTTTAGTATTGTTTTACATGGCTATGCTCATTTCAATCACACTGAATGGATAACAAAAATCACTCAATATCATTGCCTTTCAGCTGTAGCTCTAGCTGAAATATTAAGCTATCACATAACTGTAGCAGCTCTCCAGGCAGGGGAAAAGTGTGTTTTGCACCTGTTTACAAATGTATTTAAGCATTATTCATCGTTACCTTGACTCTACATCTGATAAAATACACTCATGCAAGACTCACTTTCTTTTATAACTGCTTCAATGCCTTCTTACAGTCTTAGGCCTTCACTCTGTAAATGACAGGGAACCCCCGAAGGCCCTTGCCTTTTTGCTTTCCTGCATCAGTGTGATGGGTTGATCCTGTCTGGATGCCAGGGGCCCACCAAATCTGCTCTATCACTTCCCTCCTCATCTGGACAGGGAGAGAAAATGTAATACAAAATACAATTAAAGGTTCATCATCTGAAAGGCAGGAAGAGATCACTCACCCCTTGCCATTGCAGGTAAAACAGACAGGACTCGAGGAAATGACCACCAATCAAATCAGAGTAGGACACTGCAGCACCCCCACTACCAAGATCTTCCCATGCAACCCCAATCTTCTGTGATTTAAATAACCCTGAATGTGATCATTTAACATTTCCTTGAAGATCTCTGAAGTCACCCATCTGCTGACCCACACCAAACATAGCCAAATGTGTCTTTGCTGCCCCTGTCCACAGAAACCTCATCCCTGAGGATTGTCTCCTGCTACTGAGCTTACTCCTGTCAGTAACTTACACAGCATTGTTCCAAGTACAGGCATGAAGGTAAAGGATGGTTTTAAATACTGACCAATTCTTCTTCTCAGTTTTAGTATCACAGTTGCTCTAGGAGTTTACATCTGTTTTGACAGAGTTACACAACTCGGGAATTGAAATCAAAAGTACAAACCAAATACGGTGACAAAATTTAGTTATTTTAGAGCTATGATATCATGTAAGAAACTACTGGGAAAATTTAAAATGGATATAGTTCCTTTGCTAAGTTTTTCCCAAAATATTGACATCATTGTTAAAACAGAAAAATATTTGAGGAGCAAATTGGACCATAAGGAAAATGAAGGCATTTCATCACCCCATGATTCTGAACAATTCCAGTCAACATTTACCAACAATGATCAATCTATTTTCCCTTAAATTTTCAGAATATCTCCTGTTCTTAAGAGAAGCACTAAGAAAAAAAACAAAATAATTTATAGAGGAATAGGTCTTGAAAATGTTTTACCCACACTGATCTGTATAAACTAACATATGCTAGATGCCTGCAATTAGATTTTCTTGGCATGAATACTCCTTTGGGTGTGACTGCACCTTGTTTGCCCTCCCTATTGCTTTATAAGGGTGGCAGAGCCTTAACTGCACTTCAGGAGGTTGGCTGGTTTGTTGTTCTGCTTTTAACAAGACAGACTTTTAAGACTTTAGAGTTTTTAACCTTTCTTCAGCTAATTGGGATGATGAGACAGGGTGGCAGACAGAGCAAGGATCATTGCAAATATACACAAGTTTACTTTGAAGGTATATACATGTTTCAGCATAAATTAAATTAATTCCCAACAGAGACTAAATCATAATTATAATCATCTATGGAATTCAAAGGCATTCTACATCGAGCTTCAGACAAAACAGTTCAATTTGAAGACTGAAGAAAGCAGACTACAAATCCTTTTTATTATTCTGCATCAACAGGTCAAAATTTCATGCATAAACCTGATTCTAAACAGCAACACCCAAAAAACTCCAAGGAACTGCTCAAGGGAAGCAGCATGGACTCTGCACCTCAGAGGAACAGGACTTTAATGTTCCTTGTTATTTGATAGCTAGTCTTAATATAGCTAGCAGAGTCTGAAACAGATGAAGGCTGACTTTATCAAGACAGGATTGGTAAAACTTATTACTTTTATGGAGCTGGCAAAAGACATGGAGGGTATGAAAAAGATCTAAGAAAAAATGAAAATTGATTTTTCTCTACATTGAAACACAACAATCTTTCCACATAGCAAGCACAAAATTTAGCATGGTTCAGAATAAAACAGGGGCTTAGAGAGGGGGGAAAAAAGAGAAATAATTTGGTTACACTGGAAGCCTAAAATGATCTTTTATAGAAACTTGAGAGCATACCTAAATCTTATCACAACATATGATATGAGATATTTTCCACAAGATCCTTTGACCAATTCTTCTTCCATTTCAGGCAATAGCTGTACAGAATACTCTGCTGATCTAAAATTCCCAATAGTGAGCAGGTGGCTTCTCAGTCCAGTGACACAACAGACACGTGAGAGTCCTCAGAGGCTGCCAGACTCTGATGGAGCTGTGGCTTTCCAGAGAGCTGCCCTCGGGAGCACCCAGAAGGGATGGGGACAGCAGGGACTCTGTCCCACACCTACACTGAGCAGAGGGTGAGAAAACCACACCAGGCTGAATGGAAGATGAGAAGTTACCCAGTGAACATTTCCTATAGATGCTCTATGGGACAAAGCCAAAAGGGTTTGCAGTGCTAAGGTGGGATTTGGTGCTAGTAAGGCAAGAACAGGACCATTAAGATGATGATCAGACCTGAGGGCAAGGCAGCCCATAATATTCTATCCAGTGAATGAGCTTTCAGAACAAGACACTTAGGCAGCTTATCATCCTCATAAACAATCAAAAGGAAAAACATCCACCCAACTCCTAAAACTGACAGCACTCAGCAGTGGGAAAAGTTAACACAGCAGGAGATAATCCTGAATGGCAACATCTCCACATGAGCAATTCTCTCCAGGTGATTCTGTGAGCCCAGCAGCTCTGCCAAGGCAAACAGGGAAGGTGGTACAACCTAATACAGTTACAGGTGTTTGGTTTTGCTCCTGGCCACACATGAGCCACGTGGCTGTAGCTTACACTCCTTCCCCGGGGTGCTACCCAGCTTGACTTTCAGTCTGTGTTCTGCTGTGCCCTGGTCAGTACAGGAGCCACAAGAGCCACAAGAGCCACAGGGGACAGAGGAAGGTTGCTGCTCCCCCTTCTGCCAGTGAAGGCTTTGGCCTGTGGCCGCTGCTTGCCCCCAGTGGAAAGTTAAAACGCCAGAGTGGGAAGAAACAGGAAGGTTTTGCATTATGCTGTTATTTGCCATGCCAACAACAGCCAAAACAGATTAGTCGGTGTCCAAATTCATGAGCATGTCCTTCAGAGCCAGCTTCCCAGTTGTTCACCATTTATCTACTCCTCATCTCCTCCTAAGAGAGTGTTAACTGTTTCAAACCTTAAGTAAGCCACCCTCAGATTATTCATCTCAATTTCAGTTAAAGTGAGCATGGCTGGTTCCCCCAAGAGGACAACAAAATTTTTGTGTAAGAATCCACCTGTCTCCACAAACAAGCTAACAAAATACTTGTGAAGAAATGGAATTTAGAGCAGTCATTAAAGACAACATCCCATAATGATGATGAATTTTTGGAGAAGCTACAGATACTTCTACAATTTCACTCTAATGAATTGCAATAATAATCTATTATTCTGGGCAGACTACATAATCTCCTAAATATGAGGAGGTTGGAGCTCTGAGAAAATTCTTGAGAAAAAACTTTAATGCTTTTTTTGCAATTTCTCAAGTATGTTTCCTGTAATGACTAGGACATTAGTACTGAAAACTATTCAAACAAACACAAAAACCCCCAAAGCTCCTTAATGCAAATTCACTTATATTTTTTCCACATTTTAGAATATTTAATTATCAGACTGTGTCCTTAATTAAATACAACCACAGAAGGAAACTTGAGTTTGGAGTACTAAAGATACAGGTTGGCAAAGAAGAAAATGGTATCAATGAAGAAAGAAAAAATGAAAAAGAGAAGAAATAGGTAGGAAACTGGGTGAAATAGGAACAACTCTCTTTCTTTCAACCTTAGCATATGAAAGCTACCATTTTCTGTGCTATAAAACTGAATTTAGAGTGTAACAAAAAGGAATTTCTAATTTAATTAGGCCAGAGAATGCTACTGGGAAGGAAGCTGTAGATAGAGTGTTTAAAAAAACATGCAGACAGACAGTTGTGGGTAACAAAAGGAAAGAGCAAAAGAAAGTGAAAAAGTTATGAGTAGGAGAAAAAAAGAGCACATTCCTCCTTTACAGAGGGAGAGGATGCAAGAAGCAGGAACAGCCAACAGAAAGCAAAGGAGAGAATTTACTGGATAAAAACAAAGTGTGATAGCTTTGAGGGGCAAAACACAAACACCAGGGACTATTTGCTGAACTAATATCAAGAATAATTCAAAATAAAGACAGATTTATTAAATCTTTTTTATATTAATTTATAAAAAATTATATTTGATACTTAAATTAATGGAAAACAATTGCATATGTCATGCAAGGAAAAAAATACAAAACCTAAAAGAGCTAGAAAGATGACATTATGGTTGATGCATCTCTGCAATATCTTGCTCTGAGTCACCTTTCATCTAAATAAAGCCTTTCCCACCTTATTCTAACAGATTACCTGAAAATATGATTCAATAAATTAAATGCTCCTCAGGTATTAAAATACATAGATTTCTTTGTCTGCATGAAAGTTTCCAGCAATTTGTCTCATCCCGGCAACAGAACCTAGTACAAAGCATGAGAGGATGCTGATTTGCCAAAGCTCAAACAAATAAAATAACATAAACACTTTAGGATGCTTAGAAGATGTGAAGACATGTGAGTGTTGATGTGAAGAGCAAGTACAGAGCTCTTGTGCCTGTCAGGAGACCATCAGTGTGAAGAAAGCTATTTATACTTATTTACACAAACTAACTAAAAATAACAGATTTCCTTCTGTAATATATTTACAAACTAAATGCATTTTTATAGTGAATTGGCAATAGCAACTAGAAAGTATCATAAGAGAAATGCTTCCAAGCACACTCGTATTTTATGCAAATATTTACTATCACACATTGCAATTAGAAAAACACACTGGTTACAGTAATAGAGCTATACAAATAGCTTATTTGCATTACAAATGGCAATCTGTTTTTAAATAAGAATGTCTGAATAGAGTACAGGTAAGAGAACTAAATTCCTTATTCTAAGATAAAGTCCATTAAAGCCACTCTGAGTGGGATTACATAGGTAGAACTCATAAGAACATCTGGCTGTGTAGTTAGTGCAGGCTCCTTTCTAAGCAACAAACAGCAGAGCACATTGAGCTAAATTTAGTGTCAAATTTTAAAATGTATTTCAGCTTTTATCACTGATCAGAGAGAAAGATATGTTTGTCATAGTATAGTTTTTCATTAAAACACAATGGGAAGACTTTGCAAGGACATGTCAAGCTTCAGGCTTTCAAACTATCTGCATTATATTAGACATGTATTTTAAAATTTTTATGTAACGACGAGTTTTTTCCGTTCCTTTATTGGCTGTTTTTACTTTTTAACCTACTTCAGCAGCACCAGAAAATGGCTGATGCAGGGTCAGTGCAGATCTCCAAGCATCCTGACTCAGAAGGCAACACAAAGAATCCCCTCAGGAGCCCAGGTACTGCATCACATTCACTTGAGTAGGCTCATACAATGATTTTTCCCATCTCAGACTGGAAATACATTTCTTGTGCTACCAGAAGAGTCACCTGCAAAACCTTCAACTTGCCCTGCAGCATGGTGAGTAGCTCACCTTCAGGCATGTCCCTTAATTAGCGAGGATAGATGAACACTGTTCTTTTGTTTCTATCGGCTGATACTCTAGGAGACAAATATCCGATAAAAACAACCTTTTAGGCTGCTAGACTGGATTAAGTGACTTCTTGAAAGAAGAGTTTAGCACATTCAGGCCAGCACCAGTACAAAGGTTTCCTGTGTAGTTCAGTTAAGCTTAGTGTGAGACACTCCTAGAGTGGAGAGAAACCAGACTTGAACTGAACAGAAAGCTGTCCCCTAGTCACACTTTACCCTATTTGCACTGCACATATCTGACATGCAAATCCCAAATTTAGAGCAGACTGTATCTGAAGTCTCTGTACATTTGGCTTATATAGCTATTGCCCACTAACTTGTTAAACACTGAATGCTAACTACATATTTTTCTGCTTATAAACAACATTTAAATTTACACATAAGTCTATTTACAATTAGGATGTAATGTCTTAATGTAAATTATAGTGTTTTTATTATAAAAAGTTTTTCTAGTATAAAAAGGGGTAGAAAATGAGTAATTTTTAGAACATGAGTTTTTAGTTGCTGCTCTTAAGGTTACAACTGAATCCCTAAGCAGAAGGAATGTTACATCTGCATATATACATATATATATATACACTTCAATTTGCACTTCAATTGAGGCAAAAGTCACATTAACCTTTTTATGTAGTTCATATTCTTCCTGTTTTGTAAGAAGCCCTTTAGAAAAGCTTCCTATACTTTCAGTTTGATCTTTTACCTTTTTTATCTAAAAAAACCCTGGGAAGAAGTTCACCAGGGAATGAGAAGAGTTGTTGATGCTTTCTTATTCCAGGTCTGTTGCACACAATTCACACTCATTCAGGGCTCAGATTAACTCAGCTCATTTTAAATAGGAGACAATTAAAAAAAAAAAATTAAGCATCATAAATTACATTTCATCCAAAAGGCTCTTAAAATGCTTTATAGACTCTACACACAGATCACTCCATCAGTCACTGAAAGCAAGTACCTCTGGGATGAAATGCAACAACTGTTCCACGGGGCACGGCAGAGGAAAGGAAGTGAGGAATACCAGCACATCGAATTGCAATTGCAGGGGGAATTTAGGTAGGAAGAATGTAATTACCCCGTTTGGAGCCTGGCCAGACCACGGGGGTTAACATCTTATAAAGAGCCCTCTGAGAATTTTAACAACCCCTAGTGCTCAGGACCTTTAATTTATATTAGCCCTCAGGAGCAAGGCTAACTGCTCTGCTCAACTGGGTTTGTGCGCTGCAGGAAACGGGGAAAATGAACTTCTAGCTGTTCCCTGCTTCCACCCAACTACTAAGCAGATTAATACTACTTAGGCTGCAACTTCTCATGAAAATGCAGCAGAAGGCAGCAGAAATGAAAGCTGCACAGAATCAGAGCTGTTCTTAATTGATCTTTCAAAAACCATAGAGGAAAATAATGTCTCCTACTCCAAAAGGTTCTAAGTCCTCATACACAAAGCACTCAAAATCATCTCAGATGGTATAACAATAAACAAACATTATAAAGATATACAGGTTAGGAATACAACATCAGAAACACCTATTCCCTCTTCAACATCAGCCTCTGAAAAGGGCATGAAACTAAAGCATGTGTACAGCTCAGTGTCCTGGTTTAGGACACTGAGTTATTTTCTTAGGATACTCAGTTATTTTCTTAAATGAAGGGAGCAGTTGTCACCAATTATTCTAATATATCTGATGCTTGTACACTTTTATTTTTAAGTGAAAGAAAATTAAAGGCAACAATGAAAATAAGAAAGATGAATAGGTAAAAGAAATACAAGCATGCAGTTCATCTTACCTTTTTTTGTCATTGTCACCTTAAAGCAATTAAAAAAAAACTAATTAGACTTGCTTCCAAGTTTCTTTCCTCTAAAATAAAACATCAAGTGAGGCTATAACGGAGCATGACTTCTCACTCCCATTGAACCAAAAGCTTTTGGAGCAAATTCCAAGAGACTGCCAAATACTCCTTGAAATTATTTACATTATGTATCCATACCTCACAGAAGTGTGTTATTTCTTCAACTAGGTTCCACGCAATTCAGAATCATTTCTTACTGTAGTCTAATGTAACATAGTGGAGATATTGTTACTTCAATGTTTTTAAACTTCTGAATGTCCACAGGATTGCATTTCTTTTGCCTTTAGTTGATTTATTTTGTTCAATTCAGACACGCATAATAATAAAAGTATCATGGTATTCTACATTATTTTCACTTAAAGCCCCTTATTTGTTTTATCTTATAATGAGAAACTGAAAGAAGAAACAAGAGGCTTCTCCCAGTCGAGCAAAGCAGGGGCCTTTGGCTTGTAAATATTCCTTGGGCACAGCAGAGATGCTGTATATCACATGGACAACACTATTGCTGCAGGAGCTTTGTGATTTATGCTAATTAGAAAAGCCACCTTGACGAACAGAAAACAAAGGGCAGAACAGTTCAGTGCCCATGCAGATTTTGAACATTAGGTTTAAGTTTCACAGGAAATGCCAAAGACCAATGGTTACAGGAATCTCCCAGTGCTGGTACATATCTGGGAGTCCTTGCTGGAGGAACGTCAGTCAGAGGCACAAATCATGAGTGATTTGTATCATGCATCATATCCCAGGACTCATCAGCTCTGTGTGCTCTGGGGAACAGTGGACAGCCCCTGCTTTTAAAAGAGGATTCACAGACCAGGACTTTTAACTACAGGAAAACCTTTGAAAAAGCACATCCTTCAGTCTTTTGTGTAAGCCCATCATGCAAGACTGCTCCATATCCCTGCAGCTGTAAGGGAGAACTCATCTTGCTACAGGTGTTCATGTTCAAACAGATCTCAGCCCTGGATTGGTGTCCTCCTCCCCAAACAGCTCTAGTGTATTTCTCAAGGGCTAAGTGTTTAGGAGCCTAACATTTTTCACTGATTCTCAAGATTACACGACCCTTTTTGAGTCCCCAAGAACTAGATTTTGAAAAGCATTCAGGCACATGAAACTTTTCACACATGCTCATCCCTGACTTCTGAGCATTTAGGAAAATCCCAGTGCTGGTTTAGAATCTGTGTGTCCTTCCTATGTGCAAAGATAGCCAAATGTAAAAGCACAAGGTTTGAAAGTCCATAAAAGGCAGAAATTTGTAATTCAAGAACTCAGAATGTGTTATACAATACAGATCTGCTCAGAGGTCTGCGTTCATTCCATGGACACAGAAACTCCTATGAATGGGAAGGTTACTTTTATGGATGATATGTTTATCTTTGACCATAAAAAGAATTGGTCTAAGTTAAAAACTAATTCCTTTTCCATATCTACAATGTGGTGTTTGTTGTCAAATAAGAGTAAAAAGCAGTGACTCGAGATATGGATTTATCCCTTTATAACAATCATGCCATACAAATTATCATGTACATAAGTTAACTCTTGTTTTCACTTTTTACTTGACTCAAGTGTGATAGGTCATGGAGCAAGTTTTGCCCTCATGATTACCAGAAATGTCCCTCCCAGCACCTCTAAGGAGACCTGTGAGCATACACATTGCTTTCAAGCTATGTGTATGATCACATAGTAAATGCTACACAAGCAAAGAAAATGCTACACAGGTAATGACAAAATGCAGAAGACTCTATGCAGACAACTACAGGTTGGATTTAGGAGGAGTTCCAATTAGGCTCCTGTGCAGAAAACAGCCACTAGTGTTCCTCTGAACATGAAATGGATCATTAAAATAAGACCAATTGAAAACCAATTGAAAAAGCACATCAAAACTTACTCTGGCTCAAGAGACTTAAACTGCAGAAAAATCTATGCATCGAAACATAAATAAAATCTTTCCCAAGAAACAACAATAAAAAAGGAGCACTTATGTGATTTGCAGGGTCAGCACTGCTAATTTATAGCAAGACCATGGTGAACTGAGTACCCTTTTTGTATTTCTCAAAATACATGCTATCCTACAGATGCAGCACACTGTGTCACAGATGCCCAGTAATTAAACAACACGGACAACTTCACATAGTTGTTTGCTACGACCTACTGAAAAAATAACAAAACCCAGCAGTTTCTAGGCTTAATACAAGGTGTGGAAAAACAAGGACTGTATTTTGCCCCATTGGTTAAGGGGAACAAAAGTGGCCATGTATCTTAACACCTGGGAAAAGTCAGGGCATGCACAGCTGGCCGCGAGCTGGTCACACATTCCTGAGGTTACAATTACAGCCAGTGTTCTCAAAGCAGCCTCACTGACAAGCAGTTGCAGATGGCCAAAATGCTTATGTATGGAAAGAGCTTTACTCAGCAAAATCTTAGAAAAATAACGTATCAATAGGAGCACTTGTATCTGTATATGTAGCATTTTGCCCATGATGTTTTCTTCAGTTAGCCCACAGGTTATGTCATAGAAACCCCCCAAAACAGGGAAACTTGTGTTGCACATCATATAGATCATTTGGTGCCAGCATATAATTTTCCCCTCAAGTAGAGTTCCCATGTAGTTAAAATGGGGAAGGTCTATCAGTGTGTTCAGTTTCCAGATTTGCCAAGGGCCAGCCAGTCCTCTTCCTAATTCTCCAGTTAAGATAAATATCATTTGTGTATAAAACTTCACAACTTCATTTGCATACACAACTTCATGCTTCTAACACTCAGATGAACAATTGCCAATATTGTAAGGAATGAAAACATGAAAAAAAAAAGTACTAATGTTTTCTCTCTCTTTGGCACTGACATTTAAAAAAATACATCTACATGAAAGCTTCTTCAAGGTTTACTGAAACAGTCAGAATTCAAAAATTGAAAAATTATCTGCTTAGATCAGAGAACAGAAAATGAAGGCTTTTGTTGTTTGTAAAACCATGCTTACAAGATACTTCTTTAAGGATGGGGTGATCATATGATTAGATGCAAATTTTTGTGATGCTGAAAGCATGGACACACTATATAAAACAAATTAGAGCAGTTATTACTGTGTTAAAATACAGGAGGAAAAAGATATTTAAGTTAAATATCTAATATGCTTTTAATTAGCAGTTTTCAAGTCCCTGGAGTGTTTGGCAAAACCGACACAAGAACTGATATAATAAAAATTATTAGACTTTGCATCAAATATGGCCAGAGCCAGCAATCAGCAGAGCAATAACAACTGAAATTTGAACTAGGGCATTGATGACTATTTGCACCACTAAGTAAAAACCTTTCTCATAAAAAAAGAACTGCTATCTTTTCCAGAACAGAATATGCAAAAATTGCATCAAGGTATGATTCTAACATTTAAATTGCAAAATTTTTTCAATAAAAAAGGCAGTAGAGGAACAAATACTCAAGAGTACTGCTTGTTCCCTGAGCAAGAGCCCTGTTACTGTGATTAGTACAGGGCACCACATGAACATCCTCCTGCACATGATCAGCAAGACTAAAAGGTCACTATGGTTTTAATTTACTATTTGCTATAAAACTCCTATCTTAAACTGACTTTGCATACGTTTCTCAGTTATCACGCATACCTCGAAGTCAACAAATCAGAGGTTAGATTACAAATCATTCCATGTAAACTTGTATTAATATTCTGTCCCAAACCAGTTGAGAGTAGAGAAGACCTCCCCAAAGCTTCTGGCTGTCCATTTTATCAGGCCTTACTCTGTACTTCCTGAGACAGGGATATCTCCCTCTCTGAAGGTTAGGGATTTTTGCCAGAGTAAAGAGTACTGGACCTGACCTCTTGAACAGCAGTAGCCACATGGTTCTCCAAAAACTATTAACATTTGCACACAACAAAACCTCATTATTAAAAAGATTTAAAGTAAGAAGCATGATACTCAATTTGGAGGCTGCTATTTGTGAAAATCCTTAAGTCCCCTAAAAGAGAATTTGTTGTGAGGTAAATTTGAACCTGAGTATTCCATTCTGCATATTGAGCTTTTCAAAGATTATTTTATTCAGCTTGTAACTACCAGCACAAATGCTGATTCTAAATATATCTGCTGAACTCTAAATGACTTCTGTTTATAGAAATAGGACATAACAAGCTATTAAATCTTCCTTACAACAAACTGCTATGCCAAAATACTTGCTCCAGATTTTTGAGCTACAGCTAAAAGACTTAGACTGGTAAGCAGAAGAAAACTGGCAAGAGAGTTACTGCATTATACTTTGTCATTTAAACCTTTCTTTAGATGGAGTTGATTTTAATTAGTTTTGCATCCACACAGGCTTAAAAAAAATAAAATAAAAACAAATTTAATGGTGCTTGAACCTTCATTACTTAATATGATTAAGGAATTTAACATGACACTTTGTTGTTATAGAGCAGCTAAATAAATTCAGAAGCAGCAGGACAACAATAATGAAGAGATGCATAACTTCTGATGACTTGGATTAATGCAGAGTAAGAAATCAAATAGAGGACTCCACAAGAAATTTGCAATCAGGCAAGAATGAACTGCACACACCCATTAAACATTAAGTTCATGCTCATCATAGTAAAATACAAGTGTAAATCTGAATTGCAGTGTTTGGAGTTTTCACCCATGGAAATTCTGCATCCCTCTCACAGCTGACTGAGCTGTTTCTTCAGTTTCCATAACCTACAAGTAGCTGGTGCACTATTGAGCATTTTCAGATTCTACAGTGTAGCTCATAAGAGTATAAAACACTGTTATTGTAAACTTGTTATTGTAAAAGGTCTGTATCCATTTTATTGCTGTTATAGTTGATGAATAATCACAGTTGCTCATTTGCAAAAGTAGATCAAAATTGAAATTTCAAAGCCACACTTTCTAAAGGAGCTGGCAGCATTTTCAGTTGCTCAAAGGTCATTGTAAATAAAGCATAGAAGATATGGCTCTCCTAAATAGCAATGGGATCTGGGACAACCACTTTTGGAAAAGGGCATTTTGAAACTCAACGGGAAGCTTTAGGGAAAGGTTCTGTAACTCCCCTGTGGGAGACGTAACTGAGTGAATTCCTCTGAGGAGAGAACAGTTTCCCACAGTTCCACTTGTCTTAGTAACTATTAAATGGTTCCTGTTCTAAATTATACACACCTAAAGTGTCAGGGAGCATCAGGAATGATAACTTACTAAATATTTCTACTCTGCCTCTTAAGGGAACAATAGACCTCCAACAAAACATACCTTTGAAATAATCTATTTACTACTAGTCTGTTTTGGCAAAGCCTGACAAGAATCATACCTAGGTTTGCTCCTCACAAGCTGGAATTATTAGCCTTTCAAAAACTATTTTATATGAAAAACTTAAATTATTTCAAAAAGAATTTTCCTTTCCATTCGATTGAAGTGAGATGACAGGAGTCTTAAACCTACTTAATGGACATGGGAGGGTTTCTCCCTATCCTCCCCTCCTTCTTTTATTTAATTGAGAAAACAAACTCTTATGTTTCATCAGGAACATCTCTAATTTATCTAATATAAGCAGTATCAAGCTAATGAGAACAAAAGAAGACATTCCCTCTTAATTATTTTGTATCATTTCAGATAATTTAACCTAAGCATCTTGAAATCCTCCAAAAATAGACTGCTTGATATTAGAATTAAGACAGAATCTAAGTTCTACGAATGCAATGTTATTACTGCCATGACCTGATGAGCAAACACTCACACATAAATGCCTTATAAAGCATTCCTCTGTCAAAATGCTTGCCCCTTGTGAATATAGTAATTTATCAGGCATTTCAAGTGCTGAAGCAAAAAATATCGGTGATCTAAAATATGTAAAAAATGCAATGATTCAATTAATGCTGAGTTACTCCATGCATGAATGACCAATTTGACCTGGGCTTGAATACAGTATTTTTAATAATGCAGCTGCCATATTCGTTGGTCTCTGCATTTCCTGAAAACTAATCTGCCAAACAAGTCACAGAGCATGAATCTCCTGCGCTTCCGTTCTTCGAGGGCGAGTTAGTAATGCTCCACCATCGCACGCCAGGGCCCTGAAATGCTCTAGGGCATTCACACACCCTGCAACTCTAAAATGAACACATGCATTTTCCTGTGGAAGAACTCTTATTGTCACCTCTGAGCAGCTGAGTGGCCACTACAGGTTTCTAGGAAGCTTCGTGTCAGTTTAGGCACTAATTCGTAAATATTTTGAAATAGTTGTTTGGTTTTTTTTCTTTAAGTATATGATACTGTATCTTCAGTTTTGAGATATTTCTTTCCAGGAGATGGTCAAGACTCATAGTTTTTCTTTATTTCAAAATTGAGGCAGCACAACACATCTGAAAATAAATGAACTATTTTCACACAAACAAAAAATAAAAAGCTCCTCTCCTGTACCACTTGACAGATACTGTGCCAACTGCAGTGCTTAACCTGAGTATGCTCTGGGAAAATGTCACCTATAATCAACTTCACATGGAGTTCATATAAAATGTGTGCTGGCCTGGGCCCTTAAGAGCAATTTTCCCCCCACTTATAAATATAGCTTGTTTCTTTTCAGGTGAAATTTCAAATATAGAAATAACCTTTGAGCGAAACTAAAATCAGGGTTACTTTAAGTCAGTAGTTCAGACCAATGAAATCATCAGTAAAATGTGCAAAAATACTTAGGCTGGGTTGATGAAAGACTACAATAACTGTGGATAAACATTTACAACTTCAGATAAAAAGTGATTAAAATAATAAGTAAATATTCTTTAACTGCAGATGACAGCAGCATTAGAATTAATATTTAATCATGACATTGTGAGAATATTCAGTAGTGGAAGACAGGATTAACATATTGCTTTAAAACATTCCATTACTTTCTGCATCTGTTTACTGATAATAAAAGAAACAGCTGTCCTAAATGTAACATTAACAGGTGTAAACCATTCATTTGAGATTTTAAAACAATAATTCTCCTCTGTTTCCTCCTCAGCTATTCTGAAATGACATTACAAACACCCCTCCTATTAGCTTACACAATTAACTCGTAATTGTTTAACCTCTCTGCACGTCCCCAAAATGTATACATGTGGAGTTAGCTTCCTTCTCCTTTTGGGCAAAAGGCTCTGCTCTCCTGCACTGCACATCCTGAACTAATGCACCAGATGTGTCCCATAAAATGGTTGGTCACACCATTCAGCAGCTTTCCTTTAGCAACTGTTCTATATCAAATTTACTGTAAAAAAGCATCGTAATTATGAAGTAACATTGTATCAAATTCACAGACTGAATATCTCACTATGTTCGGTTAAACTATGAATGATAATTGAGCTTGAAATTGTATATTTACTTTAAATAAGTCCTCCAAATCATCTGCAACAATGTGTGCTTAATTCGAAGCCATTAACAAAAGATTTAACATTTCCACATTTATACTCTCCATAATTTCAGATATGATACTCCATACTTACAGAGAGAGGGGGAAAAAAAAATAAAAGCAAGTTCTGATAGCCTTCCATCTGCAAAATTAAATGGATGAACCTGAAGTTTCTTATAATTGCTTACCCATCCTGTCAAATGTTTGGTACAAATGGAACAAATTCTCAAGGACTCTTCAATATTCTATTGCAGCCAAAAAATAAATTCAGAATTACAAGTTTATTTAACAAAAGAAATCAAACCTCAATACAAAACCAAAATCCGATCTGTTTTACAAAAGACAAAACAAACTCTGAAGACCAAATTTACAACCATTTCAAAAATCTAAAAGTTGTTTGTTGAAGTTAACTCTCATTAAAGTAATACCAGTAAGCTTGCAGGGGAAAAATGGAATGAAAACCCTGAGACTCAGTAATGTTTGCTTGTAAAACTAACTAAAGTGCTTGGTAATACTGATCCTATTGATCGATACTTTAAATATTCCATATCAGAATATGGAAATAGAGAAGGATCCATTCTAACAAATCCCAAATTCCATAATCTAGATGTTACTGTTGCAAATAACTGCTAGGCGCTCCTGAAATAACGTCAATGTTCCTCTGGCTTTGCTCTGAACTATACTATTCATGATAAAGATTAAAAACCAAACAAGAAATACCCCAAACCCCTTCCCACACACACTGGTAAACTGAAATAGAAACTTCATTAACAAGATGCCTACTACATTCAGAAAAGACACATGTAAAAGGTGCTAGCTCGATTTCATGTTTATACCCATATTGACATGGAAGGAAAAATATTTTTTTAAAGAGATTTTCCTGTTTTTTAAAAATTTAATGGATATTCAGTGGTTTCCCATTGAAGGGATGAGCAACTTCTCAGAATTTGGGTGAGAGGGACACCTGACTGCAAACACACTACTGGAACCAAACCTGCCCCAACCAATCATGCAAACAATCCTCTGAAAAATGCAAAGCTACGTCCAACCAAAAGGCTTTGGAAGTTTCACCAGGAGATCATTTAGTCTGGAAAGCTCCTGACTCTTCCCTAGGGAACACTGCTACCTGCACTAGGTGTATTTTAGGAAAACAAGCACGCACACCACGAGGAGCAAGGTAAGCGATAACGCCGTGACCTGCTGGGGACGCGAAGGAAGGAAGGAAGGAAGGAAGGAAGGAAGGAGGAAGCACGCTCATCCATGGTGAGCCCCAGGCCTCAATTTAAGCCCACATTGTACAAAACCCAAATGAAGGAGGAGGGCAGCGCAAATAAAGCATTCCTCTGGAAGTCCCTGGAATGCCCCAGGCCGGCCACTCGTGGGGTGCAGCGCGGGGGACAGGGAGGTGGCTGCCCCTCGCTGGGACACGCACCCGCCGCGCTCTGCCCCGCAGCTCTTCCTCTGCGGGAACAGGCCAAGCACAGCAACACCCAACTCCACCCACCGCTGCACACTGCAGGTTTTCTTCTTGCTTTTAAACAATATGCTGGGCACGCACTGCTGCAGGCAAAGGCAGCCTTTGAGTGCTTCCCTGAGAGCCCGGTGGTGTTCACCCTGTAGCACCAGCATTCCTCTGATGGCAGAACCCGATGTGCCTTCCTTCTCCAGAACTGCTACCCCAGGCACACCACTGAACTTCTTCAAACTTGTAAATGTAGAATTGGGGTACTTCTACTGGTTGGACAAAGAACATAAACTGGATGCATCACTAGCGGCATCAGTAAGAACATCTCTAGAAACAGAGTTACATTTCTTTTTGTTAAAAGGAATAAAGCAAGGAGAGACCTCCACCCTGTCCTATCTAAACCCATCTCCCATCAGCAGAACATCCATGTATCTCCCAATTTCAGCTGGCAGTCCCAACTATGAGTACTGTGGTGGGAGACTGCCAGACTCACAACTCCAAAGCCCTGCTCCAGCACTCACTGCTGGCACCCAGCCACACAACACCCCAGTATACGCCAGAGACAGAAAACAAACTACATGTAGACATACCTAAAGAAGAAATCCAGAGCAGCTCTCTGAGGTGTAAGTTCAACAAACACAGCCAGCAAAGGAGGGAAGACCTAGCTCTCAATTGCCTAACCTGGTGCACCTGCACCCATTGAAAAGCCTGATGCTAATTTGCTTCCATAGCAACTAAACCCACCCTGGCACATGTGAAAACCATTTGCCAATCATGTTTTGTCCTCAGTCTAGGGCCTGAATAACTATCAAAACTTGCCCTCTTGATGTAGACTCAAGTGTTACCAAAGATACTAGCACTGGCTTCAGTGAAATTAGGATACAGACATTTTATCTTTTGGAAAAGAAATAGTAGTTCTTAATCTCATTAAATACTGTATATTGTACTCCAAACTGACTAAAAGTGGTGCACACATTAATTTAATTTCCAACAACCTTAGTCAGGAGATAAACTTCCATTCTGCAGCTTGTTTCTGGCTTTTCTCACTCTAATGGCACCGCTCTAAACTCTCTGAATTTGTATTCCAACAAGAATAAAAATAAACAAACTATAACCTTCTGTATCCCATGCAAGGCTGGGATCCTGTTTCCCCATCAGAGCCAAGGGTCACGTCTCCTTCCTCTATCTCCATCCACCTTCTCACTTCGATTCTAAAAATTCACATCTTCTGCACTGAGTGACATTTAGAGCCAAGTGTCCAGTTTGCAAGTGACATTCTCATTTTGTACCTTGCCACCATTAAGCCTGGAAAGATATCCTGCTTGTGCCCTCTGATCATCCTTGCTCTTTATGAAAAGGACAAACTTATTTGATGGCCTAAAGAAATAATCATAGAATGCAGAATAGTTTGAGCTGGATTTTTTAAAGGTCACCTAGTGCAACTCCCCTGCAGTGAGCAGGGACATCTTCACTAGATCAAGTTGCCTAGAGCCCCATCCAACCTGACCTTGAGTATTCCCACAGATGGGGCATCTACTGTGTGCCTGGGTAACCTGTTCTAGTTTTTTACCACCCTATTGTAAAAAGCTTCTTTCTTACACCTAATCTAGATCAATCCTCCTTCAGTTTAAAACAATTACCTCTTGCTCTGTTGCAACAGGCTCTGTGAAAAAGATAATCATTGCCTTTCAGGTTAGAATTTACATGTTGTGATGTATGGCTGTGATGTGATTTTTTAAAATTAGTTCACCAGTTCAGCATCAGTGATTTTACATATTCAAACACTACAGTTGTTTGTCTGGTCCAACATTCCTGTCTACAAACTAGCTTGCACTTGGGCCTTTCAGCAACCTTCAACCATTTACCCAGCAGCCACAGAAACACTACAAAGCCAGGTCCTACCCTCACATTTTCATAGTGCCAAGGTTTGCAAACAATAGCTGGGGATGGACAGGAATTTTCAGGTGAGCTTGATACTTTCAAAATGTACTCTTCCAGAGTATGCCTCTTCCACAAGGCATCTGCTGTGCACAGAAGGCCTAGGGGAGTAGGTTTATAGAAGTAGGCCACTACTTGAAATAGAGGAGTAAACATTGTGTTCTGGTAGAAAGAGAATGAACCAGTTTACCAAAATCAGTAGCTCTCTATATAGCAGACTATGCCCTAGTTATGCCACATTCTCCCTGAGGGAGGACAGTTTGTTTCCCACCCCCAAACAGTTTGAGTATAGCACTGCACCAATAAACATCCATGGGCACCTGATTTCAGTGCTAACCTGTGCTCCTGTGACTCACATCCATTCTGCTCTTCAGTAACTGGCCAGTTCTTGTTGATCTGAAGTTTTTAAACTTTTGTACTACACTTCTAAGAAACACATTTCTGTAGGTGTAGAAGTTTTGGAGACTGGACACTGGGATTGTCCATATTCATTTACATGAGCTAAGAACTTCCAAGCAGAAATACACCATAGAAGTCTAACTATAATAACTGCATATGGCAATGCCATATTTAAATACTTACAGCTATCTGGCATTCCTTGGAAAATTAATAGCTGATGTCCTTAGTATAATAAACTTTGCCTTGCTCTGTTGAAAGCAACTTCTAACCACTTCACATCTAAAAAATTCTGACATGCTGGTATTTCTTAAACCTGCAGCAATAAGACAAGGGAGAAACCAGTTGAGAACATTTCTTTAATAAACTCTTTTTAAAAAAATAGTGGTGAGTTGTGTCTCTACAGTATTTATTTCCAGTTTTCAAGCAGCATTTTTATTTAAATAAAGTCTTTAGGAGGTGAACATGTAACAATGAAAAGTCACTATACAAAAGCTTTGCACAAAACATACTGAAATTACAGAGTAGTGATGAAAATGAAGCAAGAGAAGTATGACCCCAAACAAAATGTTCCATTTACTGAATAATTTCCATGGAGTTGTGCTTGTCATCTTCTGGAATATCTGTTAAGTGATGAAAAAAAGGACGACCATGAACGCAGCCTTTATTTTCCTTTCCAAGCTGTTGCTTCATCCTGTAAATTGTGTTTTGCACATCCTCTTTTGACAAATGTAAGGGCAGCTGCCGAGCTAAACGTACTGCTTCTCCCTGTGGAAAGGAAAGACAAAACCAAAACCCCAACAGTTTTAAAGTACCACTTTTTAGCACATTAGCCTGGGTCTACCAGAAATCAGGTATTAAGTACTCACTGTTTAAAGGTCACCCTTTTCTGCTGCTCAATATTCCAAATTTCAGGAATCTAAATATAACTTTAAACATATCTTACTGGCCAGTTCATGACATTTCTACAATGGCACACACAGTCAGCCTCCTGGTTATGTTTGCACTCTTTTAGCCTACTTTTGCAAGATGCTTTGTGTTTCTTATTTCCCGTTGTCACCAGCATCAACTGTACATGTTTACCAGTTCATAAGACACATTTCACACCACAAACCTTAGAAGTATCATAAATTAATTCAAGCAGCCAGTAAGTAAAATTTGAAAAATACTATAGCAAAACTTAATAGATAAATTTGTATTTACTGTGGCCTATTTCATCCACTTAACACTAGAAAGTAGTGACTGCTAAAGCATCCACCCTCAAAGAACTAAGAACTTCAAAAAGAAGTTTTGTTTCCTCCTCCAAGATGGGCCTTCCTGCCACTGCCTTCTCTTCTGTACTTAAGTCATGTTGCCTAGACAGAAATGTATGTGGCACACAACCTCCCTTCATACTATACAAACCTGACCACCATTCATGGTTTTTAATCTAAATCACCTCATTTTCTTTGTCTGACAATTTCTCCCACTCCTCCAAGTGGGAAAAAGATCACTGTGGACTGTTTTATACCCTGGAAGGCTGCTTCAACCATTACCCTATTCCTTCTTCTGCATCTATAGACTGACAGCAAAAGCTGCAGACATTCTGCCTGCTCAAAGATGAAATGAATGATTAAAATTGAGATTCTGAACATGACAGTGAACGCATTGGCAGTGTTTATCTCCCAGAATGGTCAGAAAATTCAGTGCTTATTTCCAAATAACAGCTTTTATAGTTGTCTGGGTTTTTTACAAACCGTTCCTGTCTCAATACCAAACTTATCCTTTCTTTTAGCTCCTTTCCTCAGTGCATGAGAGTGGTTCAGTAGTGTATAACAGAATCACTTGCTGCAAAGGTAGCTTACTACCCCCAAAAAACAGGGAAAGATTTGTGGAACAATGCTTAAAACACATACCCTGTGTAAGTATGTGCCTGGGTCGCAGTTTGAAGTAACCTCATTCAGGAAGGCATGTTGTAAGTGCTTAAATAAGAAGAGACTTTACATATGTTTTGGTAACCTTTTTGAAGAGAATTGGCATTAAAGGGCATTAGTGAAACAGATGACAAGAAGCAATTACTAGTACTGTTGGTTACTCCAGCTTTAACTAGAAGCACATCTATTAGCTGTCTCTCAAACTTCATGCCATTATTGTCTCTGGATGGACAATTAATTTATTTGCACAGAAAATATATTAACACAAGTCATTGCCATTCTGTGGCAGTTCTGTATCCTAACATGGAAAAATGCCTTTCTAGTCAAAAGTGCCTTACAGAGGAAACACTTTGTGAACATCAGCTTTTGCATGTGTTATATATCACACTGGGTGACTGCTTTTGGGTATATCTGATGGAAGTATTTTGGTAAGGAATACACATCTCAGAGAAGATATGGTACTCTTACATGATACTCTTTTTCAAGAGTAAACTGTTTAGAAAATAATGAAATTAATTAAAACACAAAGCTCAAGAAAGATTTTCAAGCTGTTTCAGGAATTATTACAAGTTTAGCTGACTAATACTAATAAAAGAAAGCTTCTGTCTCACCTCCAAGTAATTTATCACTTTGAGAGGTCTACATTCATATACTTCCTTTGCATTTCTGTTAACTACTGCATTCAGAATTTCTTTCAAATCAGAAATTCCATAATATGGCAGACAATTTGCCATCCCTTCTATTTCCAGATGACTTTCTGCAGCCGAAACACCTGAAAATACAAAAACAAAACAGTAATTCATGCACTACTTTGATTTCTATTCTATAGCAATTCACAGAAAATTGAACTGATGCAAAGTCATTTAATACTTTAGTCCAATACAATTAGGAAACTTTTTTGTTCCTCCCTTGGAATGAAAAGCATTTATTTGCACAATGTTTCATTATGATGATGTGTGTTTATTCACATCACAAATGTCTCAGCTTACATTAATCCAAATCCTAGCTGGCACTGTTTAATGCTTAAAACATTTGCAGCATTCCCAGTCTTGAGCACAGCTTTAATTAAAGCTTCTGTGACTTTAATTAAACATACATAAAATTAAGGTTGAAGCTAGCAATAAAACACAATTTAGTTTGAAAAAAATTAAAACAGTGTTGGCACTATTTCCTATGTAACTGGTTTAAACATCTGTAGAGTTCAAATGTTATCATAACAAATTCAGATTCTACTGAAATAAAAAGCATTTTTTTCTCCTACCATATCTGAGGAAAAACTCAAAACTATGAAACTACAGGCTCTGTGACTGACTTCATATTATCATTCCTATGGTATCACTGCTGGAGCAGGTAACACTCTGACTAGGAATGATGAATACAAAATTAAACAGCCTTTCAAATGGAGTATCTATTTGAGCATTGAGGTCTGTATGATTTCCCTTCTCATTCACATTACAGGAAAAAAATTGATTGAAGTTATTTCTGTACAGCAACTTTTTTCCCACTCCCTTTTAGAAGCAAGTTCTCTGGTGGTCAGGCTCATTCAGTCCCTCAGACAATCCTCTCATTCGTGTTGGGTGCACAGAAACCTCAGCCCAACCTGCACAGCTACCTTCCCTTTTCCTCCCCTACAAGTCTAACAAGCACAAACTTTGACACAGACAGCACAGAAAAAATGAATTACTAATGAAGATAAATCCACTCTCATGTAATGGCTCCAGGTAGGATAATTTACTTTCAGCTCAAGCCACAAATGGTTTTTGTAAAGTCGAAAGAGCTGGAGACAAATAGATTGCTCCAAGGTGGATTAAACTAACAAACTGTCACAAGGGATAATTCCTGTTCCTAATCCAAACAACAACATGAAATATTTCAGAAGTGAGAGAAAATATATATGCATCATAAGTCAGCAAAATGTACTTTCATTAGCTGGTAGAGTGAAGCTGAGTTAACCATGTCCAGGCACTGTTGATTTGACAGTCATTAAATAAGAGCACAGATGAACAGGATAACTCTGCAGGTTGAAACTTTTCCTAAATATGGGTGTGTCACTGGGTAAATAATGCTCTTAGCCATTTTTAAGCTTCATGGCATGAGATACTTCGACCAGTGGGAATTCTATACAGGGAACAGCCCCTTATCCCCCCTCCCCCAAAAATCACATAACCTTCTTCCAGCTATGTATTAAATACTGCTTTACAGCTGAAACTTTATTTCATTTTTCACCCAGCCTTGTCTTCTCTTTTCCAAGCTGCTTTTCCCTAATCGTAGCCAGCAAGCAGAGACATATTCTTAAGCAATACTGTAAACCTCTGTTCAGATTCAGCTTAAACCAGAATGTTAAATTATATGAAAGTTTGCCTGATATAACAGTGAGAAAACATGATGTACTATGCTAATATTTCCCCATAGGCAAGCCTGTCAGTAAGGGACAGGAGGAAAAGATAGTTTCTTTTTAAAATCTCCTTCAGCTCTTTTCTCTTAATTTTTTGGCTATTTTTGATTTAATTACAGATTAGATATGAGGAACTATTCCATACCATTTGATTATGCTGCTTTCTCTCTAAAATTAGAACTTAGTCTCTTGAAAAACCTTTCAATAATTACTCCCCTCTATTTGCTACCAAAAGCAGGACCCAAATTTTTTATGTTTCAAGTATTTAGACATTCAGTTTAAAAACTTGTATTTCCTGTGCCTCCTTTTAAAACTTTATGACAGTGAGGCTCTGGATTTGCAAAACATTTTCTCATACACTCTTCAGCTTCACCAATAGCCATTGTTCCAGCTGCCAATTTTGACAGCCAGATTTGACTTAATTTTCCTCTTTTACCTGAAAGTCAAAATGGGCTTGAAAGAGTTTAACGAAAGAACACACAATACAAACCCTAGCTAAGGGAGGTTTATTTCTTTGGTATTTCTGTTTGTGTGCCATTTTCCTTTTCTGCTAACATTCTTTAAACTGAAAAGTAGCCCAGTTGCATGCTGATTAACAAGTATTTATCTGCAAGTCTCTGCAGGAACTCTGATATTGGCAACACTTGACGATATAAGCAGATGTCCAAGCCTCAGTGTACTTGTAAATTTTTGACAATATATATTAAGATTTTTGAGTATTCAAACAGCAGTCCTCAAATAGTTGCCATGGCAGTTTCTCTGAAATACTTTGCAACTTCCAAGGAAAGTATTTCCATGAACAAATAAACTAGCTTTCAAACGAGTAAAAATGTGGACTTCTCATTGTTACAAATTTCCCCTTTCTCCTTCCAAACAAGGCATTTACAATCATCTTTGGATAATTCCTTCTTGATGGCCAGGAAAAACTGTTCCCTTTCAGCTGCCACCTAGATTAGGTGACACTATAACACCGTCTATCTCCCAGTCTATAGTCAAAATCAAACTTAAATTAATTTGCAGCATGGTTTTCCACTGGTGGATTACAAGAGCTGAGACAGTTATCACCAAGAACAACAGATTATTTACACATTACTGCTCTTTGTACATACTCATGGTGACTACATGAGGCAGACACCTCTACCCCAAAAGCATGCCTTGGAGCATGGTCCAAGATCCAGCATTGATAAAATACCAGCTAAGGTGTGTTCCTTGGTCTCAGCTCCTCTCCAGCCAGGAATTCCCATCTCTCTCTAGGCCTTTCCCAAAGGCAAACAGACAGATGTGCAGTGAAGGCACATATAATAAACACATCTTAAGGAGAACTGGACAGAAAGTAATCCATCTTACTTCTTGAAATGTTCCCTGCACGTAGGGGTCACTGTGAGCAAACAAATGCCTGGCAGGTCCCAGAACACTGAGTATTAAGTAATTTGCTTTATTAAGTAAAAGCAAACAGACTGCTCTCCCAAAGGTAGCATCACTTGAAGCCTCAGTAAGGCCAGAACATGAGGGGGTGGGAGGGCAGTGGAAGACAGACTGGAGCTCAGTGTCACAGCTTTGCAAATTACAACAACTGGCACATTCCACAAAGAAACCATTGATTTTGCCTAACTGACACCCTGACAGCAAGAAGTGTTTTCTTGGCTATTTCACAACATGTTTTTCACTGTGAGCTATCCAGAGAAAAATCTAGTTGAAAACTCCTTAGACTGATGAGCAGTTAATATTAAGAGAAACAGGGAGACAACACAAAGATCTTAGCCTACCAAAAACATGGTGGGAAGCAGATGTGGCCCTTCCAAGACCTGGAAAACTTTGGCTGCAGTCATACAGAGTCTCTGAAGAGAGTAAAGGTAGATTACCTTTCTGTCTTCTAGCAAGAACACATTCAAAAGGCAGACTTACCCTCAAATGAAACAATAGGCAAGGCCTCCAACTCCCACACCTGTGTGAAAATTAACATCCAAAGGTGGATTTGTGAAAATACAGATGTTTAAGCAGTTTTCCCACCAAAATGGCAGAATAAGAACAAAACTCCACATGGAACTGAGCTTGTGTTAGGAAGAAAACAGCTAATTAGACCTTTCAAAAACCTACTAGGAGTAGTGTATCCAGTGTCACATGGTGCTGCGGGGTTCAGAGGAAGGCCTATCAGAAAGACTCCTGGTAAATTTTGAGAGTAAATAAAGCTCAGAACCACCCCACTAGCAAAAAGGTACTGGTCATTAAAGAACAAAGTTGTATTTCTATGAATTCCAAGCCCTGCAAGCAAATAAAATTCAATTTCTGAGCGTTAATCCCAAGATTAATGCAAGATGAATGAATGACTCATTTTTTATCCTATGAATGACACTGCCCCTAACATATCATCCAAGTAAGGAAAAATTAATACTTCGTGTGTGGGTTGTTTTTCAAGTAAGAAACCATAAGAATGAAAATCTTCATAAAAAACCCCTCTGTGCCACAAGCTGCCAGAAGCTAAGATTCTGAACTGCAAAGAAGCATTTTTAAAAAAGATCAATTGAGATGCAAGCCTAATGCAACACAGGAATTACCTGTCACCTTCCAAATTAAGGCAGCTGCTCAGGGTTTTTTTAAATAAATAAGCAGTCAGTTCTGTAAAACACCCCAACACCACAAGGAAAAAAGGAATAAATCTATGGTCCTATATTTAAATTTAAATCGTTACAGTCATCTAGGAAATTGTCCTAGTGGGGTGCACAATACCAAAGGTAAGAGGCCCAGTGTTCCAAATTAGTATCTGGGTATTATGAGTAGACATAATATATGGTAATGAGCAGCAATACTCTGGGTCCTTCTCTTCTTTTTTGGTAGAAGAATATCTATAGAGATTTAAACAAATAATCAGTGCTCTTCAGAGACTACCATGGGTCAAGGAAAGCCTCTTCTATGACCAAAAGTGCTGCAAGTCGAATTGGAGCAGCTACATTTCCTTTGTTCTTGTTTTGGGAGGCATCTTAGAGCTAGTGATGGCAACACAGACATATTTGCATGAATCAACAGAAAGACTTGTTATTTTGCAAGAAGAAATTACCAGAAATACCACTTGCACATTGAAATTCAAATCTTAAGAAACCAACCAATCAATCAATCAATCAATCAACAAATTTGCTTGTGATGTAAGAGGATCTCTGTCAGAAAAAGTGAACTTTCTACTACAGAAAACAAAACTCTTCACTTAGGATGAAAAAGGAAGGCATGCATATTAACAAGTGCTAATAAGTGTCTATTAATGAGAACTCAATCATCAGTCAGAAAGGAATATCTATTGTGACCATATCAGGGCTGAAGTCCCAGAGGAAAACACAGACTTCTGAACATGCTGCAGCAAACCCTGACAGAGAGAAAGAGCTGATAGTTCAGTTCAATTGAGAAACAGCAAATACTAGGACTGATCCAACTAATCCAAAAAGTTAGGAAAAAATTTGTTACAAAGATTGTATGCACAGAGAATGAGGTTCTAGTGTGCTCCCATGGATGCTGCTAAGGAGAAACTCCCCAGTTACCGTGGGTTCATGGCACCTTTCCATTCTAGGACCCCTCCACAGCAAGCTGTGACTTTATCATCCACCATGCAAAGCAGGAACCTCTGGCCCAAAAAATTAACAATATATCCTGAAGAAACAAAACTTTTCTGAAGGAAATTCTAGTTCAAAAACATCAAAATGTCTCTCCTTCAGGATATGTCTGAATTTCAAGAACCCCACAAAAACAGACTCTGAAAACAGACAGCGAAAAAAAGTAATGCTTCTCTAAGGATTGTGAAAGATGTTTTATGAAAAATCTGGTTCTCTGAGAGCTGAGAAATCCTACAGAATACTCAGGTCTAAGTGGGACAAATCACTCCTGGTATGCAGGTCCCTTTCTGTAAAGATTATACAAGAATCTATGGATTAAATAACCTTTAACTTCATAGTGAAATTCTCAGAGAAGGACACATTAGGAATGTTAAAAACTAACACCTATGTGTGTAAAAATCAAGTCTAATAAGTATTTGTAGAAGATAGTGTGTTTTGGGGACAAGTTTAAGAAAAAAGGAGAAACTGATTAAGTAGAATTCCTTGGATCAGTTGGAAAAAAGCTGGGAGAAATTCCATTTATTTGCTGGTATTTCTACCTTCATCTGCAGTGGTATGCTCTGTTAATAAAAGAGGCTGTAACTGCTATAATGTCATCAACAGAAGCTTATAAACATGACTGACAAGACTCATATGTTACTAACTTTTTACCCAAGTAGTTAGAATAGAAGAGTGGGACAAAGAACTGAATTAGATTTCCATTCTTTACTGGGCTACTCCTATGGTTCATCAACCTCCACAGTGCATACAAAGCACCTTCACTAACTGTAAAGCAAACAAGAAGAGCTTCCTTGAGATTTCATTTTCTTCTATTTACATCTAAGGAACACAGGATGGGAAGATTACTTCCCAGTTACTGTGTCAAGTCCTTTGCTATATAGTGTTACCATGCTGCTCTTAAACTAACCAAGCTGCCTTAAAAGTAGTTTCCCATTTGGTTTTGGCCAGGGCAGCCAATTTTGTTCACAGCAGCTAGTATGAGGCTGTTTTGGATTTGTGCAGGAAACAGTGCTGGCAATGCAGGGATGTTTTTGTTACAGCTGAGCAGGGCTCACACAGCACCAAGGCCCTTTCTGCTCCCCCAAACCCTTCCAATTCTCTCCCCCACCCCACTGAGAATTGAGTGGCTGTGTGGAGCTGAGCTGCTGGATGGGGTTAAACTATGGCACATCTGCAGTACTGCAAGACTGGTCAACAACTCTCTGTTGTTGTCTAGAAATAAACTAGAAATTAGATTCCTCACTCAGGATGAAAAGCGAATTGTCTTCAGATTTTCATATTCAATTTATTCTTGTCTCGTTTACACTGATTAGATTTTGAGCAAACTTAGAACATCAGGAGGTAAAAATAAAAAAAAAGTTGGGGAGCAAAACTGCTAAGGCACAATCCCTCTCTCCCACATTTGCCTAGGGTCATATCACAGACTGCCCAGCTTTTGATTTACTTATGATAAACCATGTAAGAGCTGCCTCTTTATTTCCCTAATCATTCACTCCATGATTACTACCATGATTAATACCAACACCTCTTCTAGTAAGGTGTTGGTATTTATGCAGAGCTTTAGTCAGTCAGAAAGAAGTTTCCTTGGTTTTGCTGTGCATGATTGAGTAAGGAAAACAACTTTGCCTCTGTTCTTCACAAGAGCAAGCCTCTGAGTGAAGGAGTTGGTCTACATCCATTTTTTGTACCTACCCTTAAAAGATCCCATATGTTACAGTACATCTGTCATCACTGTACATATGTGGGGATCTGTAACACATGAAGCTATAGCATTTCTAACAGCTCTTATGGCCAATCTTTTCCCTGAGCTGTCAGCTAGGTGCTACCCCCAAAGATGTTTGCTTTTCTTGGAATTCTGCTATAGAATTCGTGATCTGCAGAACCAACACTGGGTCAACCCTGTGTTTCCAACACATCTCTGGAAACTGTTCTTCAGAAAGATGTTAAAACATTTGAGCTCTCTTGATAAAGTAAAAGAATCTTATATAAAATCCATTTATTCTGTGATCAACAGAGAGGTACTGGAAAGTATACTCCTTCAAAATATGTTCAGATCAAACTCTGAGAAAAGGTGTGATGATCCTTTGACCATCTCTTTGCTGGCTCTGGGTCACAATTTTAATAACAAGGTACAACCTTAACCAGGATCCTGCTCCTTCCTGGACCTCCTCAACTGCTCAGCAGTACAGGAGCAGTCAGCTACATACTTGCAGAAGGTGCCTGGGCTAAGGAACTCTTACCAGTTTGATCTAAATTATGTCAAAATGGCAATTAAGGATTGAGCATTTTAAGGAAAGAAGTGAGGAAAACATGGATTTCAGAGCATTCTTTGAAATACTATTAAAATTTTCTGTTCAGTCATCAGTTTCCATTACTCAATGTCCTGTGTGGAAGATTACATTCTTTGCCAAGAAATAAATCTCAATATTAAGGAAAGCAAAATGCCAGTGCTTTAAAAGACAAGGTGCTGCAGAATAACATGACCTACACTAACAATAATTTAAATCATTAAATCATAGAACAAGCTTCAATGCAACTAATAGACTTTAAAACTATCATACCTTCTATCACTTTTATCTGGAATCCATTTGCTACAAGCCTTGGATCTGACAAATAACCTGATCCATGGAAACTCTGGTAATTCTTCTGCATTTTATAAAGAGCAGCCATATACTGAGATCCACCAATTAGACTGGAAAAAAAAAATCCCCAAAGTGTTAAAAAACCAACATCCCTTAAGTGAAAATTACAAGTGTGCAAAAACCACAGAAAAAGGTAGCAAATGATAAGGAGTGATCAAGCTTTTTAAAAGTATTTTGGAAAAGCACTTTGTTTAAAGAAACAAAATGAGAACTATTCACTTATCTTAATGGGGAACTGAGATTAGGCATACAGTAATAATAACTCTATCAGCCATTTCCTCATTCTTGTGGGAAGTCAGGTACAGTGAAGTTGTGAAAATGTGGAGCATTTAATTTTCTTCTGGGGAAGGAAATTTGTATTTGCTGTACTATCAATGAAACTGGTCAAAAATCCGACTTATTTCAACTAGAATAAAAACAAGTGTGCTCATTACTTCAAGATCAAAATATAAAACCCAAAAATCTGTTTTAATAGATAAGTGAGTGCATAAATGAGCACAGCATTAGCAAACAGGGCCTTGCCAGAGTTTAGTGTAAATAGTTATCAATTGATGTTTCAAGTAACATACAGTAGTACTATACCTGTCTGTTAACACAATTGGATTGTCCAGTTTCTCTATTGGAAGCTTATGGTTCACCAATAATCTCTTACATAGCAGGGCCTCTTCCAATCTATATGGATTCACTAACTTTACATTTTTTTCAGTAGCAAGTATCCAGACATCAGGAAAGCTCTGACGACGGATCAGGAGAAGCTCGTGTTCACCTGAAACATTTCTCTCTTGTCTCTGAAGGTGACGTCTACAGGAACTCAGCGCAAAAGGCACCGTCACAACTTTCACAGGCTGGTCCAGTTTCCCCTTCTTTTCAATCTGGTCATAAAATATCTTGTCAAGCTTCTGCTGGCCAGATGCAGAACTCTTTAGCTTGGGTTTGTGTTTTTCTGCCTCCTTTGCTGGTCGGTGCATTGGCTGTGCATTGGCTTTCTTGACCTCTCTGTTGTACCGTTCCTGGTCCTTAGAGGCTTTTATTTCATAACTTCAAGGAGAAAACAAACCAGTAGCATCAGCAGATAAAAAGCTCCAGACCCCAGCCCCTAACACACTAAAGCAGAAGGAAAGGCAACCATTTAAACAGTCAAGAACCACATCCATGGTCCATTCAAGTACCCACGTCAATATACTGCGTGCTGCGAGGGAGATGGTGACTGTGCCTCTGAAACATCACATCTGGAACAAAAGCTGAAAATTTTCCTTCAAGACAGTCAGCAAAACCTCAATTACTGTAAAGTGGAGGAACTACTACTGTAAGGAACAGAGTGTATCATATAAAGATCTATAGCAAGGTTCTTATCACCTCAGTCCCTTGTTTAATTTGCAATCAAATACAGAATTTGGGAAGGAGATTTTTGACACAGGCACACACAGCTCAATTCACAAAGTAATTTAAGCTCCTAGAGCTCTGCAGCCTTCCAGGGGAGGCCATGGGGCTGGCAGGACTTTGGAGCTTGAAAAATTTCCCAAGCCTCAGGTCATACTTAATGAAAGTGTATTTGATTTCAAATGGCCTAAAATTAGCCATATAAAGTGTAAGAATACAGAACCTGTATGATAATCACAGAATTCTGTAAGCAATAATCCATCTTACAGATGTTTCAAAAACAGTCAATAAAAAACTACTCCTAAATGCTATCTAAATGGTTAAAACATTACTACATACTAAACCTCTACAACATGAATGGATTCCTAATGAGTTTATAAATGTCAGGGAGATAACTGAACTTTTATAGGTCCCAGGTTTATGCTTGTCTACTGCATATGAATTTTACTTTCCTGAAAACAAAGGTTGTGATTTGCTGAACTCCCTCTTTTTGCCCTTATTTGATATTCTCAATTCTAGAAGGTAATTCAAACCAGTCTAATCTTCAATTAAAACAAAACCAAAAAAGAAGTAGTACTATCATATGTTAGTATTGGAAATAAGTATTTTAGCTGGTCATATTTATTTATTGCTACTTGCTGGAACAGTTTGATTCAATTATGTGTATGCACGCTGGAAAATTAAGGTCAACAAAAGGGTCACCATTTGCAATTAATTATGATGTGCTAGCATTCACATATGGTACCAATATTTAGTTAACTAAAAAAGTCAGCTTAAATAGTTTCTTGCAATAAATCACGTCCTAGAAAATATGGAGCAAACATTAAGATAAAAAACATCTGCTCTTTTTAAAATGAATGGGTGAAATCACTTGAACAGAATTTTTTTAATCCCAAATTCATTTACAGCTTTGACCAGATCAAGAAATACTTCGTTTTAAATAGATCTAACTGTAATGAAGAAAAATATTTAAGTGTAAGAAAACTAGGCTGTCAGTGATCACTGATAATCCAAAGTGAAAGCACTTCCAAACAAAGCCTAACTTGCCTGTCAGTTTAGGCTACTGCCAGAAAAATTCTCGTCTTACAAACTTTAATTGTGAGCATCTTTCAAATTCATACACACCAATATCAGCAATTTGCCCAGAACCAAAGAAAGACTGCAGATTTACAAACAATGAGGGAACACCTTTGTCATTCTGAAAATCCTTCCACAGAGGAACATATAATCAACAAGTGCTACAAGAACAGCATTTCTCTGCTTTGTGAATTAAGACTGCAAATTCAGCAGTTTTTCTGATACTACAAAATCTAAAGCCAAGAAAATTTGCAAAACTGGATGAAAGCAGAGAGTGGAAGATTAGAATGAAGTCTAGTTTCAAAGGCAGCTTTGGTTTAACTGGACAAATGGACCCATGATGTATTATTTCCAATTTGCAACGTAAACCCAAACAAAATAATCACCATACTAAAAAAACTCTTTGAATAAATGTGTCTCAGCCCTTATAAGACAAATAATCTGAATTTGAGTATTTGTTGCAAACTCTTGACAGCAAAGGCCACGCTACCTGAAAAAATGTTTCTCCCAAGGTACAAATCTACTCATGAAGAATTACTGCAGAGTGCTGACAAGGTGATTTGTTAGTCCCATGACAATGTGTGTAGCTTTGAACCTTTCCTACACCTCCAGGGTAACTACTCCTGCCACTGTTATGGCACTTGGAGGGATTTCTCCCACTCCCACCTGAGCCTGATACTCAGGAAACATTTCGGCCAGAAACACATGCAGGCTGTATGAAGTAAGAGCTGAGTGACTGCAAGGAATGAAATCCTTTGCAAAGCAGGGGGATATGTGATGCTGCCAGCATGGACATGCACGGAGCTTTGCCCCTCTATTATAACCTAAAGACCGTAACATTTGACATTCCGGTTGTGTAATAAATGCTGGCTTGTTTTGAAAAGGCCATCCTGTGTCACTACGAGACATCTGGTGCTTGTACTGCTCCCAAAAGGGATTTAAATTAATTTAGACCTGATGGAGGGGCCACAGCGAGAAACAGAGATGCTAAAACCATGCACAGCCATTGCACAAGGCAGGACTTTATCACAGAAGGATGGAGGACTGGAGCCCAGGAACTGTGGGGCTGTGCCAGCAAGGATGCATGAGCAGAGCTGTGGCACTTGGCTGCCCTGATGTATTTACATTTGCTGTAACCTCTAGGTGGCCCAATTTATCCAAAGTACCTGGAGGCAAGACTTATGTTCTCTGCCACAAGTCCTTCTGGATTGCTGCTCTGCAGGAAAAGTTGTCTGTGTATCTCTTCCTATTTGCTATTCTCTCAGGCAATTTTAAGATCATAAATGTGGAAAGGTAAACCAAAGCTGCTATCTACAGATACAACTAGTGGTGAAATCTTAATTTCCTTCAACAGCCATGGGATTCAATCCTACATATAAGGAAAATGTATATACACTGTGTGTAATATATTGCATTCAATACTACAAATAAGGAAAATGTGATTACCAGAGAGGTCTCCTTCCTGAACTAATGCAAAGTTAATCTGTAGGCACACCCTTTAACATAACAGTTGTATCAGGAAAGCAACCATGAAATCTCAAAAGCTAAAGCAGAGCAAATTAAAATTTTCTGAAACAGCTGGCAGAACCTTTAGCTGAGTTTCATTAAAAGCATGAATATAATTGGAATAGATTTCTACTACTACATTAATATTTCTGCTTATGCAGAGAGGGACAAAACACTTTCTCATATGTATGGGTTTGTGACCATGGCATGTTGCTTGCATAGTAAACTCTAAATTAGGTAAACTAGAAGCGAGGTGAAAAGCTTTCACTTAACTCAAATATAGCTGACATTCAGAACAACGCAGGTGTTTTATTAAAATACTTCATTTTCTTGCAGATGGATTGCAAAAACTCAGTGACAATTCATTTTAGAAAAATATGGAATTTAGCTATTCACACTGCAACCTAGGAAGAGGCTTGTCTGAAACAGATTAAAATTTAGACTGTGCTATATTCTCTGAACCAGCACTGGCATAGCTGTTTAGGGGGAAAAGTAATTCCTTGTGTCATGTGATTGGGTTTTGCAAATACAACTGAGGTAGCCTAGGGATACAAATGAAATTTAGAAGAATGGAATTTACCCAATGTTCAAGTACCAAAGTTCCTAAAAAAGAATTCTCATTTTATAGTAATAAAAGTTGAAAAACCTCTGAAGAACTCTGCAGTGCCTCATCCATCACCGTGCTGGTTTTCAAGGACAGTGCATTGGGAGTGATACAGCAAAGGCTGCCCTTACAAGTCTGTAGGATTCAGCCACTTTCTTGCCTGTTATCTTAAGTAACTATACAGCAGAAGTGTCCCTAACTACTGCTGTCCCTAATGTAACTGCTGCACAGTGGCAAAATGAGTAATTCCAATGTGCAGTGCACAACTGCACACAGCAAAACACTGATTCTGATCTCGAGAAGTCAAAAATAATTATCTGGTTTTTCATACATAACTGGAACGTTACAATTTTTTAATTCATTACAAGTGACTCTGGCAGCTTCCAGATTGAGAAGCAAGACACAGACTTACTTCTCTTTTTCCTCTTCATTCAAATTCTTCCACTGCTCTTCAATTGTCAGCAGGATGTCATTCATGCTGGCCTTTGGATTATCATTTATTAAATTTGGACGACATTCATCTGTGAAAAATTCAAATGCAGACTTTGGTTTCTTTATTATTCGGCTATTAATTAAGTCATAAGCTGTCACATGTCCAAATTTTTCACTTATCACATTTTTTTTCTTTATGCTTTGATTTGAGTTTTGTGGATCACTGCTCCTTTCACCAGTGTATTCATTTTGCTTATTGGCTGTTCCTCCAACTTCAGGAATCAAGATCTTAACAGGTTCCAGCTTGTCTCCCAGACTGTCTTTAAATGCACTTCCCATACTCCAGCTATCAGCAGAGATTTCAGGTAAGTCCTTAAGGATTAAGGCTTCCTCATTTTCATCTCTTTGGCCAATATTATCAGAACTCAAACGATGCTCATTGGCTTTTTTAGACTTGGGGTCCACAGGAACACTATTACTTTGAATATCAGCCATATTCTGTCCATTCTGTTCCTCCTCACACAATAAATTTAAGGAACTGTCTGGAAAGGCATCACTCTTAGAAACCTCTCTTTCGTCCAGGCGACTGTGTACATTATCACCACTAAATGTCTGATGATTTAAGCAGATCTCTGCGTTTTTTCCTGCTTGACAGTTTTGCACATCACTGCTGAGTGAAAGGAATGAAGTATGAGCATGTAGCTCATCATTTCCAGATGGTCCCATCTCATTAACAGCCACATCTGTTTGGTCTGTTCTATGAACAAACATGTCTTCAGAGGTAACATCTGTTTTATTACTTTCACCAGGGACTGCAGCAGGTAGTGGCCCATACAGTGATTTCAACACATTTTCAACTGCAAGTAAGACAGATTCCTGGAAAAAAAGGAAAAAAAGAAAAAGAAAATACACACACACAAGTGCACCTGAAAATGTAACTGCCAGATAGCAAGAATATGGAACAATATGCAAAGTGCTCTTACTTGGAATAATTTTTAGACAAATCTGTGCAGATTATTGCATTTCAGTTGTTCACACATTCCAAAAGACTCTGAATTGGACACTTTCAGCCTCAAATATTTTGTGACATATATTCTGCTTCACTAGTTTACTCTGATAGCACAGAACCAATTAAATGTTTTCTTTACAACGGGGTTTTGACTTCTTAAACCAGTATCAGGTAAAGTTTCTCCTACCTAATATGGAGTTAGAAGTTCACAGCCAAAACAGGTGCACCAGCAACATCCAATTTCATATGAATGTGCTTGTGCAGGTGCTTTGATGGTGCATGTTTCCAAATCAACTTTGCACCAAGTGATGGAAATGAGCAAGATAAAAAAAACCCCAAACCCCTAAAAAATAGAAATAAATTAAACAAAGAAGAAGAAAAGAGAGGAAAGAAATTCCAACCTTTTTTCTAATGCCAAATGAAAACGAAATCAAATGTAAAAATGTTGTAATAATTTTCGTACCAGTGACCCTTAACAGGCAGTACATTTACAAGAGTAAAACAGACAAATACACAAAAAAGGTGTTTATGAAGAACAGGATTACTGGTGTGACTACCTATATTCACTTTGAAAAAGCACATCAATAACAACAAATGCAACCTTTCTAATTTCTGTGGCACTTAATTGATGTCATCAATAAATCTATACACATAATGACAAAATAGTTCTTTGATGAGAAATCAACTCCCCTCTCACCCACCCTCACCTTAATGGTGGAGTTTAAATAGTGATTACTTGGTTTAAACACGAAGTTTACCATGAGATTTATACAGGGCCACATATCATAATTCCACTTAGCTTCTCTCACTGTAAAGACATTGGGAACCAAAGTAGTACGTGCATGTATCTGACAGCATCAAAATCTTTTAAATGAACTAGGAAACTAATTTTGAAGAATCTCACAGTTAACCTGTTCAGTACATTTTGATCAAAACAGTGCTCTGACAATGGCAAGCTGTCATGTAACTAAAAAAAAAACCCAAAAACCCAGTGACAGTGTTTATGTTTGAACATTCTGGTAGTCCCAAAGCTCTTATTATGCTTACATAAAGACTGACAACTCAAAAACAGAGTAAACACTTTAATTACCTTATAATGCAGCAAAACTTGTGTTTTATCTGGTGTTAGATTCACATCCACAGCAGAAGCAGGTACAGTAATACTCAAAAACAAAACAGGATATAAACGAGTACAGTCCTTTTGTGTCACCTGACTGTAGTACTGTCGGATTAACTAGAGATTGATTTAATAAAGAGACATCAGTAAAGGCAATAAAACAGACAAAAATGCACAGAAACAAAATCTGACATTGTAAGCATTAAAAGCATAACTGCTTTGCTGGCTTTGTTGTCTTTTCAAGTTAAGAAATGCTTAAGAGGTCCTCATATACATGTATGTCAGAACAATCACCAATAGGGAAGTTCCTGCTGGCTTCTATGCCTTCAGAGCATGGAGGTGAAAGTGATATATAGCCTGTTTTCCATGCCAGGCACTGTATTTTTACTTTGGATGCTGAATCTCACCTTGAATCCAGGCTTCCCTGCTCTTGTTAAGGAACCATCTCTGTCATGGAATTCAAGCTAAGCTTTGAACTCCCAGAAGAGCCAGGCACACCAAATAATGCATGGAGAAGGATTACCCTTACTCAGCATTTAACATACCAACATAAGTTCAGGGTTTACATCTACAAAGCTTTGCCTGCCAATTGAAAACTACCATGGTGTCCACTTTAAAACCTGCAGGAACACTTTGGCATGAGCATGATTTTCTTCCCTGGCGATGACAAGGATTAGGACAGCAAGGCTGCTCCAAGTGAAGTGCTGCAAGGTTCAGTAGTGAGAGAAACCCAAGAGTATCAAATTCTGCCTACACAATGCCTAGCTGTAGCCAATGCTGCTGCACTATCACTTTCATTTCTACCCAATGCATACACATTTAAAGGGAAAGCATGGGTGTTTGCTTGACAAGCCCACAGCTGGAAGTGGACAAAATCAAAACTATTTTACAGAAGAATTCTCTTACAAGAAACTACATAAAGTTCCCTTATGGGAAATTGCACAGGTGATTTCTACAGGCTAATGCAAAGAATCAACTACTCTGGTGTCTTGGATAGAGTATCTGAAATTAATTTTGTTAAAGAACCAAAAACACAACCTCCAGCTCTGTGGTGTGACTGCAGCAAATGGAACAGAACTGAGGCACCAGTAGTGTCAGACTCGTGGAAGGGCTTTCTGTTGTAAATGCTAGTATCTTCACCTATAATACTCTTATTTCATGAGGAAAAAAATTGTAGATTGCTTAAGTGTCTGTCCTCAAAGAAATCACATTTCTATTCCTTGAATTAAAAGCTAGAGGATGTTACCTTCAGTATTTCCTTCTGAAGAACTGGACGATTATTTATAAAAATGAAACTCTTTTCTGAACTTGAAAGGCTTGTCAAAGAACTGTCTGACTCAGCTTTTGGGAGAAACCCAGAAAGACTTATCTGCAATGATAAAACAAATACAGTGCAAAGGTCTTTTGAAGAACTCAAAATTTTTTGATAGAGGTGAGATAGTAAAACAAAATTGTACATGAGTCCAAGTCATTCAAAGGCATACACTGCTTCTTCACAGTTACAGTATACAAAGACAGAGGCAGCTAGAGGAGAAAAAAAAAAAAAAAGAGGCTGAGAAAGATGGGTTTGTATCTATTTCACTTGCTCAATTTACTCACTTATTTCCTATTTGCACTGCCAGTTGCAGCAGGATGCTGCTTGGAGCTGAGGCTGTGCAGAGCCAGGCCAGCATTTCTTGGCTTGCCAACGTAAGCCCTGTCCAAGCCTAAGGCACAGAGTGCTGCCCAACCTGGCCAGGGCAGCAGTGAACCACCCCTAGAGGGAAAGCCCAAAACACACAATCCCTCCCTTTCTCTGTACAGAGCACCTTAAATAGCCTGTCACAGGGCATTTATTCAGGGCACCTAAATTTACCTACGCCACCTGTATCCAAATCATCTGACTCTCAAGAGTGCTGAGCACCCACGATTCACAGGCTGCAGCAGAACCTGTGAGCACAGCACTGCCAGGGAGCCTTGGAAATGGCACAAGATTTGTGTACCTAACATGAACTCCAAGTTTTAAGATTTTTCTGTTGAGATTCTTTAACAGGTTTTTAATGTCAAAATAAGGCCGATGACTCGTGCTGCTTGTCCCATCTCTTCCCCGCTAATCAACTTTGAAACTGTTGGATGGATTTCAAATCAATCTGATAAAGAAGCAGAAGTCCCAAAGATGTATTTCCACAATTCCTGTGATAACTGACAGCTGTTTGGAGAGAACAGTCTCAAGATAATGACCTTACTAAAGAAAAGGCAATTGCAACTTTTTGCAGCATGCAAAAACTGATATCCTGGGCAGACAACATCCTGACTCACACATTGCTCTCCTCCACCTATCTAAACTAACAGGTAAAAGAACACTGGGGCAGCATGAGGATGGAGATTTTGAAGATATGAGAAAGTCTGGAGAATGTTCTGGTAGCAGGGTGGATCACTGAACGCAGAAGTGAGTCCTCATAAGCTCTGCTTTTGGCAGAACCCCTTGTATTTACTAAAATCCAAATTATCATGCATTTGAAATGGAATTTAAGATCCATGGGATTTGGCCTACCCTTCCCATTCATCTACGTCACACAGCTATCTGCTCATGTGCTCCCTTATTCCCTCCTGACCTTGTACCAAGCATTCTGTGCTAAAGCTGGCGTGTTCTGGTCAGCAACGTCGCACAGAACCAAACACCACTGGTCAAATTAAAGAGGTGTCAAGTATCTGTTGGATGATTATCAGAAAACAACATGCAGCACTTCTAGATTTTATTCTGCAACTTTAGCACATCCGCCCTCAATGTTTCTCCTCTATGCCTCAAGCTTTTTCCAATTCACAAATATTTGTACAAGCCTTTCACTTCAAACAATGTTTTTACATACAGAAAACATTAAAGCAAAACTGAAAGTCTCTAAATAACTCATTTAACAAGTTGCCAGATTTAGAAATGGCTGACTCTCTTACTATTTACAGCCATGTAGAATATCAGTATGCTCATTAAAAGTTATCTACAATTTGTAACACTAGTCTTAGTAGAATTTTCCGATATGGAAGTATATGAAGTATGAAGACAAAATTACAGAGACTGGAAAATATTAATGAAACTTTGATTTCATACTAGATCAACTGTTTTCAAAGTTAATACTTTAGTAGAAACCACAACTTATATATGTATTAAAATATATCTGTGATGGGTGGACACCAGAATGCCTTTCTTTTATACTTCTCCTTCTCCCAGTGGCACTTGTAGCTGCCAAACTTAACCTTCATAGGAAAAGAAGACATTAGGGAAATTTCCTGAGTGAAAGTTTTCAGCTCAAATAAATCTATCCATTTACAAGACCACGGATCTGAAAAGTGTAAATACTGTCTTGTACTTGTAAAAAGTAGTGTCAGTTCTTTATTTTCTTTGTTTTCCTTTTATTTTACAAATAGCTCCTGAGTTTGCATGCCTCAAAGCTAATTTGAAATGTGTTCCTGTTTCATTCAGTGCTCATAATGGAGATGTTTTCAAGAAGGCCAATCTTCAAAGTCCCTGGATCACTTGTTGAAGTTTCAACTCTGCAGTAAGGAACAGCAAGATTAGTTTTGTCTTCAGAGTAGACTTTGCAGCAAAGGAGCAGGAAGCTACGCAATGAACAAACAGGAGTTAAAAGAATTGAAGATCTGCCCTCTTGTACAGCAAACAAGACACAGACTGAATGGGAAGGAAAAAAAGCAGTGTATGCCTTGCCCTTAAATACCTGTTCCAACACCTGCACACAAGGGAGGAAAAAATGATTACACAGGCAACTTAACTCTGTCACTTCGTAGTGTTTGGCTGCCTAGTTTAGAAATGTCCACAGTTTCTGAACGTCGACATTATGCATGGATCACTTCTACACCTATAAATGATGCACATGGTATTTTACACACTATTTAGAGACAGAGAGAGAGATGGAATGTTCCCCAACTTCTATTCAAGGAATATGGATGCCTCATGATATAGCAGAGACGTAATGTGAGAACCTAAGTGCCTCCTCCAAGCTAGTCCCTTCTAAATACCCCCTCATCTTCCCTTTGGAGCCCCCTGCACTTTTCATGGGGGGCACATCCAAGCTACATGCAGGTAAGAATAGCTCTGGATGTTCTGTTCAGACCTAAACAACTAAAACTTTGTAAAGTACAAGAAGTGACTTTGCTTTGTTCCCCCTCATTTTACTGCTTGTATAAAAGCATTCTGGCAGAGTTAAGTCTGAATAATGCTATTAAGCTGTACATATAAACAGGGAGACTTTAAAGTCTTAATAGTATTATTAAGCACCATGCTCAATGCAGCATTGGTAAGTTGTGTCTAAGAGCCATTGTGACTTTACAGTGATTCATCTCATCCTGTCAAAGTTTATTACTATGTGATACAAGAAAATACAGCTTAGAAGGTTCCCAGGTAGCAAGATCCCCCTTTAATAAAAACGTCTCCAACAAAAATAGAAGCAGAGTAAAACATTTTTGAAAACATTAGACAAAGGAGGGTATATGGGAAATTCCCTCATTTTCAGAAGGGGCAAAAGAAGCCAAGAAAACAGAATTTTTTCAAAACTAGAAAGTATTTAGTTGGAATACGTGTTTGGTGGAAATTTTGCATAACTTGCCCTTCTAAGTATGTGTTTCTTTTGCTGCTCAGGTGCCCCCACTGAAATTGAGGAGATACTCTTTAGAGTACAAGGCTAAGAGGCCACGAAGATGAGAACCATCTAAATGCTTAGATATTAATCAGAGCACAACCTGCCTGTGGGCCAGGAATCCCAACTGAGACAGCTCTGAGCAATCAGCAATTCTGCATTTGTCATCACAACTGTTTTTACTGCCATTTGATCAGTGCCACATGAGTCCTGATGAGGTGATTCTTGGAGTGGATTTTCAATCACCAAACCAATTAATTTTACAGAGAGGACAGTAATAGAATCAAATGCATTAATCAGATGTCAATCTGGAGATACACCATTTTTTTTCCAAAGTCTCCTTCTTTTTGAGTATTTCTTTAGCTCTCTTCACTGAAAGACCTGGAGTGAATCTGGGAGAAGGAAGTTTAAACTCACCTCAGGATATACGCAGCAGTGTTGAAAAGATACCATACTGCTCATAACGGCTGTTCCCAGAACTGACATACAGGCCATTTTGTGATCTGATACCCTGGTCTTCTGCCAAATAACTGCCTGAAACAAATGGCACAGAGTCAAATTTTTGACATTATATTTGTTGAACTCATGTCATGTCTATGAACATGCATATGCAACTGCACACACACTGTATATGTAACATTCTGTACCTTGACCCTCTGAAAATCACAACTTTCAGTGTTAACAGACTCGATATGGTACCTTTTGACACATCTTCTCACATTGTATTACTTATTTAGACACACAGCAATTAGAGAACTAAGCAAAACTTGTATTCATGCATGTTTTGTGACTATCCTGGACTCCTCTACCTGAGGGCAACTGTTAAAACCAAATCAATACAAATATTACTTCTACTCTTAGGTATACAGCAGTGGGCTTTGTGCTTTCCTGAGCACTTGAAGTGACATGTCTCTCACAGGCTGGTCAATATTTGCAGGTGGGCACTGCAAAACTGAAGTTACTCATACCAAAGAGGTTGTTTTGGTAGAGATCAGGCCATTAGGTGTCCATCCACAACTCTCACCTGGATACTCTAGGTCTATGATTAGTCTGCTATTTAGAAAGGAAAGCAGTTTCAAAGGAACTATATAGAGGAAAGCAGTTATTTGTCTAATGAAAACTTTGTACAAATTAGAAGGATGAAGGACCATCTGCTGTATTAGCTGTATGTCTTGAAATATTATTATAAAGACTCAATAAATACAGTAAGGCAATATGAACTGCAACTTGCAACAGAAGTTACTTGTCAAGTCCACTTATGCATACAGAAGGTAGTAGTTACTATGGGAGGTGAAATTTTGCCTATCGCTAATGAGAAGTCCCATGCCAAATAGTCACAAATTTAATTCTGAATCTGCTGACTTTCATTGCTGGGTATCAACAATAAAAATGTTATCCTTGGTTCATTTTCTGCTTCTGGGAAACTGAGACTGCTACACTCAGGTCCACTTCATTTTTGCCACTGCTAGCTGCCTGAGTGTATTCAACATGCAACCTTTAAACACAAAAGGAAAAATAATGCAGCATGTTGCATTTTAAATTGGATGCTACAGTGCTGTTAAAATTTATACTCTCAGTAGGTACTAGGTGTCCAATAAATTGAAAAGGAGCTCAGAGTATTCAAGTACAGGCTGTTAAGTGAAAGGATGGTGAGAGAGCAAAAAATACACATGCACCCATCTCAAGAAATGCTATACATAGCCTTAAAATTCCACCTGTCCAATGGAATATTTGCTGGCCTTCAGGGGTGAATTCCACAGAAGAACACGGTTCTCCTGGAACATGATATTCCCTTCCTACAGGACAGGTGGAATTGTAAAGCTTTGAGACTGTTGACTCTAAACTATTTCCCCAATCAATAATTTTCCAGTTCCACGTAGATTCTGCAGCATTTGTGAAGTGGGGCTGCCTGAATGTAACTCACCTGCTGTAGGGCAGCCTGAGAGCCCTGTGCACAGGCTGGCTCACAGCTCTGTTATTCTACAGCGAGGTGAACCCTCAAACACAAACCACAATTTACATCGGGGGCAGTGAACAGGAAAAGGGGAGAAGGAGAAACAGGAAAGCAGAGCCACAGGCTGGGTGTCCACAGCTCTGGCAGGGAGTCCCCCTGTGCTCCAGAGCAGGCAGAGGTGAAGGACAGCCTGGGGCTGCCTCAGCCTCTCTCCTCTACACCTGCTCTAAGCCTCCTCAAAGACATTCTGGAGTGATGAAAGAATCTGTCCCCTTCTTTATAGCTCCTCTTATAAAACATATCCTGTACTGCTTCTATTTTAAAATTGATTACTTAAAATGGAAACAGAAAGTGCCAAGTGATTTTTTTTTTTTCTTTACTGGATATATTTTAAATTAAATGCATGTGACCAAATTGAGAAAGACACTTGTTACATGACTAATATAAACATCATGCTGTTTATTTTAGAGTATCCTAGTGTGATGCTGCAGGTACAGATATAAATCTTAGCTGCTGATTAATGCAAGGTTATTACACAGCTTGACCTGCTAGAATGGCTGATACTCAGAACTGTGAAAAGATCACTTGAGAAAGGTGGCTTGAAGAAAGCTGTGGAAAATGAGAATTTATAAAATGAAAACCTGCTAAAAGTAGATACTGTAATAGGTTCAGATTAGTTTTTTTAATAGTATATACTCACCAGATATTTATACTCAGTATTACAGACAGAATTTTAGGAAGTAATTACCACTGTAGGCTAAATTAAAGCCACAAACTAAAGAGGCCATGCAACACCTAAATTTCTATACTATATAAAGGCAGAATAAAGTGTGTATTCATTTTTAGACCTGACTGCACATTATGAAGCAACAACATAGGAAGAGCTGGTAATTTACAGAAATTTATTTTTCTAGATTCCCCAGATGTATCAACAGGCATTAAAAAAATCAGAGAAACAATGCCTGTTCCATTTCATTTATTTTGGAAAGTGTTGCCATGAGGTTCCTGCAATACCCTATTTTTTTAACCTTGCTTATACCCTTTAGTTTAGCTAAAAATACACCCCTCACACACCCCCCATATTTTTTTTCTAGGTCATATAAAGCGGGTGTCTAGGATGAGCCAAGGAAGAATCTGACTCTAGTCAGTATGATGACGCTGCAGAAACAGCCTATTCAAAGATATATTATTACATATGGCCCATCTTAGGTTCTGCAAGAGCTAGCCAAATATATTCCACCTCTCTGTTTCATTGAAGGGGATTGCACGATCCAGATCTTACGAAATGTAAAATAAATGTAAAATTAATGCATCTAAAATCTATTGCACATATGCAGAAGATAATGAAGTGTGTGTGTACCTATTTCTCCAATCCATGCAGCCCTAGGACACAGGCACATTTTCGTGGAGGATGACAATGTACATTCCAACCTAAATGATTGTATGACTCCACGCACACATGGTCTAGGCATCTGTTATTTCAGGATGAAATACAGTGCAGAAGGATTCCTTGAAAAATGTGTAAAGTGTGAAGAAAGACTGTGCAACCTCTTCCCACTGGGGTCCTGGCTATACAGCACTAGAGAGAATTAAGAGCTGCTCAGTATTTGTTTCTTCAAGGACCCCAAGGAAAAACAGAGAAGAAAAAAGCAGTTGCTCTGCATCCTTAACCATCTTTCATATTTTAGAATTTCCACCAGCAGCTACAGTGATTTGCAATCCCAGATAAAAGGAAAATCTTAATTAGCAAGGGGACTGGGTGCTGTTACTGACTGCGGCTACTTCAGCACAATTAGATGCTGCGAGTTAAACTGACTCATTCCATTTACCTTGTTACTACATAATGGCAGTGCACTTGGAGTAGACTTTTAGTACCCAAACCCCACCTATTTTCTTTACTTATTTCATGACAGTCATATTATTTACCCTGTAATAACGTTTGAGGGTGCAAAAGTCCAGCTGAGCAAGCAGTTGTACTTGAGCTGTAGGGTGGTAACATAACTCTTTTAAAAGAGAACTCCATTTCAGAGTCTTTCTAGTTTTGTGCTACATGCTTCAAAAATCCTGTCACCCTGGCATCTGAGATCTCACTGCACATAACTCTTTGGGCCAGTATGTTCCTTTAGCTTCTTGACTTAAAACCTAATAGCTTATTAGGCTTCAATTGAAAGCATTGCTGCCTATCTGTTAAGAGAGTACACAAACAGGAACAAAACTAGGCAGCAATATCCCAAGTTTGAGTAGAGCCTAAGAGAAACAAAACCACATTATCCAGTACAATGTCTAAAATATCTTCATCTTTATGATGCACAGACACCCAGCTCCAAGGGCTGGCACATTCTCTGCAGTGGAAGAAAACCTATCTGCTAAGATCAAAACTGATCAAGAAAAATTCTTCATCACATTCTTTAAAATGCCAGCCTTGAAAAGCACTGCTGTTTTTCAGCTCCAGGCCTTAACTGGGGTCCTGTTTAAAAACCAATGGCAAGTTACCTTACTAAAAGGGAACCCTTACATAAACTGTGCTTGAAAACAGAAATCACGATTTTTCAACTTAGCTTATAAAAAATTAAGCAACTAATCAATTATTTTCCTAGATATTTTATAGTCACCCCTAAGGAACCAGTTGCTCCTTCCATGTTGTATGTGACGCTGGGACAATTACCAGTGAAGATAGGCAGCAGAGAAACCCAAGGCACCATATTTCTCCTCATCAGGTGCAGCTACATACCTCTCTGTCCCATGGGCACTGGAAATTACAGCTATCAAGGGGATGCTGCAGTTTCATAACACTGCTCATTCTACAAATTCCAGTTTATTCCTTACTCAGATTTCCCTTTCATAGCACAAGAGCAACTGCTCAATGAGAAGACCTTCTTGAGCATGAAACAGTGGAGAAATGCTTAGATTTGTGAGTTAGAAGGTAAATTAGGAGAGGAGCTAACAGATATTAAAGGTAGCCAAGGATCTTCATCTGGTAACACCTGTCTTCAAAGCTTTCAAGAATTCCAAAGACTACTGTGAGTCATATGCTTTTTGATTGCTTTAATCACACATGTTTAGCCACGGGTGTTCAGAGAACCTGATCTCCTCTTACGAGCAGGTGACCCATCCAGTGGATGAGGGGAAGGCTGATGATGTAACCTAAACTTCAGTAAAGTCCTGGACACTGCCTCCCATGGCATTCTCCTGGAGAAACTGAAAGCCCATGGCTTGGACAAGGGCACTCTTTTTGGATGCACTCTGTCTGGATAGCCATGCCCAGAGAGTGGTGGTGAATGGAATGAAATGCAGCTGGCAACTGGTGACTACTGGTGTTCTCCAGGGCTCAGTATCAGGGCCAGGCCTGTTTAACATCTTTTCCAGTGGTCTGGAGAAGGGGACTGAGTGCACTCTCAGTCAGTTTGCAGGCAACATCAAGCTGGGTGGGAGCGCTGATCTGCTGGAGGGCAGGAAGGCTCTGCAGAGGGATCTGGACAGGCTGAATTGATGGGCCAAGGCCAGTGGTGTAAAGTTCAACATGATGAAGTGCCAGGTCCTGAACTTTGATCCCAACAACCCCCAGAAGCACTACAGGCTGAGGGAAGAGTGGCTACTGGAAAAGGCCCTGGGGGTGGTTGACTGCAGCTGAACATGAGCCAGTGTGTGCCCAGGTGGCCAAGAACACCAATGGCATCCTGCCCTCCATCAGGAATAGAGGAGCCAGCAGGAACAGGGCAGTAATTGTCCTTCTGTACTCAGCACTGGTGAGGCCACATCCCAAGACCCATGTGCAGTCTTGGGCCCCTCACTACAATAAAGACATGGAGGTGCTGGAGTGTGTCCAGGGAAGGGCAAAGAACCTAGAACACAAACAAGTGTGATGAGGAGAGCCTGAGGGAGCTGGGAGTGTTTAGCCTGGAGAAAAGGAGGTTTAGAGGCAATCTTATCACTTGCTACCTCACAGGAGGTCACAGCCAGGTAGGGGTGAGGCTCTTTCCCAGGCAACCAGAAACAGGACAAGGGGAAATGGCTTCAAGGTGCACCAGGGAGGTCCATGTTAGGTGCTAGGAAAAATTTCTTCACTGCAAGAGTGGTTAAGTATTGGAACAGGCTCCCCTGGGAAGCGGTGGAGTCACCCTCCCTGGAAGGTTCAAGCACTGAGCAGATGTGGCACTTCACAGCACGGTTCAGTGGGCATGGTGATATTTGGTCAAAGGCTGGACCTGATGCTCTTGGAGGTCTTCTCCAACCTTAATGATTCTCAGATTCCATGAAAAATTTCTTTCCCCCAAAGGGTGGCTGAGCACTGAAACAGACTCCCCAGGCCAGCTCCACAGCACACCAAGCATGACAGTTCCACACACATTTGGACAACACTCTCAGGCACAGGGTGGGATTCCTGGGGCATCCTGTGCAGGGCCAGCAGTTGGACTCAATGGTCTCTGTGGGTCCCTTCCAACGCAAGATATTCTAATATTCTATTAAATTCCACCTCCCTAGCAGGAGGAAAAAATGAATAAATAAAGACTCCTAAAAAATAAACTACTGTCAAAACCCAGTTTCTAATCCTAAACTGTGATTCAAAAAATGCACATCACAGTGAATTCTATTTAAATAGAGGGAAGTTTAAAAGCCTTTTGTAGAACAGCAGTTAACAAAAATAACATATATAACAGTGACAAAGTGCATTGCTAAAGAAGAGGGAAAATTCCCATGCGGCTTTGGAAACATCCTTTTTTCCACCAACCTTTTTAAGCTGACAGTGTGAGTGCAAAAGCTTTGCAAAGGCACATCTCAGACTCTGCTACACACACTGAATATGTGAAACAGTAATTGTTTTGAGATTTTTGACATATACTGTGCTGTCATTTGAAAAAAGTGATGGATGAGAAACTGGAAACCTCAAGGAATTAGTAATAGGATATAAAGCATTTCACCTCTGGGTCACCAGTTCAAATTCAACCAGGTTGGTAGTGACCAAAAGTAGTTACCATCTGGCAGCTGTTCTCTGGCTGATGTAAATTGAGTTGAGGGTCTCAGCGCATTTCCTAGTGGACAGGTGTCCTCAGCACAAAAAAACACCATAATTAACTCTCTGTTTGGCTTTCTCAGCAAAGCCACTCAACAACAAATAGAAGCAAAGACTGAGCTGTATTCCAGGTTAGCTGTTGGCTGCAGAGCACTGCAGATTCTTAAGCAAAATTCCTCTTTTTATTTTAAGGCACACAGATTAGGGAGGGATTTCATCCATCATCATTACATTAAACAGAGTAGCCTTTCCAACTCTAAGATAGAGTTTATGTGCTGCTATTTCTGCTCTATTCAGATTTCTTTTCAACATTCAGCTATAGCAGAGTTTGGGACCACAATGAATGAATGCTAAGTATATTGACACTATTAAAAATGGTAAATTTACCCTAACACTCAATCTCAAAAAATCCACACTTATTACAGAGGACAGGAATACAGAAAAAAACCCTGGATTTGGATTATTTTATACAATCTGTTGGTTAAGATTATGCAACTTTGGAAAATAGAGGAGACTTACTGTAACAAAAACAAGGATGGCATCCTTTAAGTCAACACCACCACCACCGACAGGGGCTTTGGGGAAGAATACTACCCACACTTATTACAAGACTTTTTAAATGGACTTTGCACCCAAAAGTTCTGACTTGTGACTCTCTTAAGAAACAAACAAGAAACAGTTTTGGGCAGAACTGCATGTGACCAAGCTTCAAAATGTTATGTGTGAAAAACACTGGAAAAAAAATATTCACTTATGCCAAGTTCTCCTCAACAGGAACTGGAAAATTTACTGAGCCTACTTATGGCCTACCTCTGCTTTGCACAGGACATGGGACCAGTTGTGCACAGTATGATCAGTTGATAGGCACCATCTAAACCATCTGTTGCTGAAATTTTTTTGGCTCTACTATATCTGATATTGTTCAAATAGGTATAGTTACTGAGTGCCCTTGCTCATTCTGGCATTTGTGGAATAAAGGCAACAGAAACAGAATTAAAAGTCTTACAAAACAGAAGGGTATTTCTTCAACATCAGTGGTTTGTAGAGACTGAGTCAATGGCTACTGGTATTAAACAGAGAAGAGTGTGAAAACTGCAGTTCCAGAGAAGAGCTGGAACTACTAAAAGCTGTGTTTTACCACCTTGGGTAAAACACAGCCAGAGCTCACAGGTTGCTAGAACACAGCGTTTGGGGCTGAAGGGTTTGAGGCAGTTTAAGCAGTAGCTGACTTTGAAATGTTCTTAACACGCCTTCAGATAACATTAACTTTAAATAAACTTGCTGAATACTCATGTAAATTATTTCCATTTGGCTGTCTCATTATTCAATATGCTTTCAAGGAACATGGTGATGAAAGAAGAAAAATACCTCTTTCTAACATAACCATACTGGCAAGAGGATCAACATTATCAGTATTCAAAGAATGTCTTGGCAGGATAAACCTTCATAAAAAGAAGGAGCACTAGCTAATCCAAGTTGTCAAAATAGCAATAGTACTTCAAGGGTTGATCTGCAAAGTGATTCATTATTTATTGCTAATGCAAAGAAAACATTCTGAGCAGAAAGAGCAATGGAGTGTTTCCTATCTTGGAAAGCCACTGATGGAGAGTCCATAATAAATAAACCTGAGGAGGAATAGAGAATATCCGTTTTCTTACTCACTAAAAATCAGCCAAAGGCTGGAAGAGGATTGTCTGATTCACTTTCTATGAAGAACCACACTTGATGGCAATTAATATTTTCCAAATTAACACAGACGTGAAATGTAGGAAGAAGAAAAAATTTCTGGAAATTTCATTCAAAAGCATAAGACATATCTTTTGAAAAGACCCAGTCAAACATGGTGGAAATCCAACATGCAATGCAGCATGCTTACTAAAACCATCCATATTTCAACAGCTCAGTAAGAGCTGACTTGCCAAAGTAAGTTTCTGCTGGAATCAACCAGGCAACCATTTTCAGATGCCTAACTTCAGATACTTTATGACAGCTTCAGCCTTACTACATTCCTCCCCAGCAAAGCCAGGGCTATGCTTTCACAGAATCACAGAATGGTTTGGGTTGAAAGGGACCTTGCAGATCATCTGGTTCTAATTCCCCAGCCATGGGGGCCTTTCTCAAGACCAGCTGCTTAAACCCCATACAAACCACCAATCTTCTTCATATAAAATACAGGACTTTAGAAACTGGTGGGATTTGGTTTTTCTGGTGGAGGGTTATTTTTGGTTTTGTTTTCTGGGGTGGTCTTTTTTTAAAGTCCTGGTTTTGTAATTTAATTAGAAAACTTCCTTGAAATACATTTTCATTTACACTTTTTTTCACTTACTATCCTTCCTAGTCTTTCAACTCATCTTTCTTTGTCTCCTTCTGTAACAGCTCATCTCTGCTATCTTCTTGCTCTTTTAAACCCCGGAACCTGATCGTACTCCCAACGTGTATCTTCTTCCATTGCAACAGAAAGTACTGGCTCAGCCTCAAGAATCTGGGATTCTAAGAAGTCCCCTGAATAATTGCATATACAATTTGTCTTTTAAATGAACACGTAATCTATGAGCTACATAAAACATAAAGCTATTTTTAAAAGTTGATTTTTTTCTCCTAGTACATTTCTAACAAAAATGTAACAGACACACACACAAAAAAATCACCAACAACACTATTAGCAGAGTATTACTATAGCACAGATACACTGTAGTGTCTGTATAGAAAAAACCTTCCTGATCCAAATTAATAATTGTAATGAAAACAGTACGTAGCATATAAAGGCAAAAGAAATAAGGAATATGCATGTTCTGTGATAAGGTAAAACAAATGCACCATTGACCTCCTGCAAACTGCTACACACTGGAAATTCAGAATTTCAAATTTTTAAAAGGTGTGACATTTAACAGGTGAATTTTTATTCTGCACAGAATGCCAATGGTAGTAGAAGGACAGGGATCTGAATTCCAATCTGTTTGGTTTTTAACTTTCAGACTATTTTAAAGCATCTCCACATGCACAGAGACAGACTACACTTCCTGTCAAGCCTTTAACTCTCCTGCCTCAGCAACAGCTACTGAGCGACCTCTTGTGATGAAATGTTTGAGCACTTATTTCTTTTCCTAAAAAATAAATTAAATGAACCAAAGTCTGGCAGTGCAAAATGAAGAGTGCAAAAGACCATCACTATCTCTGTAATTACAATGAATGAAACCTTTTTACCCATTCATATAACCCCTCAAATTGCGTATTGAAGAACGTACCTCTGAAGCTAATAAGAGAGGTTCAAAAACACCCCCAATGTGCAATGGCAACTATCATGCCACTCTTCACACCATTTTTGCAGGAAGTGTTGGGAAATATACAAGTAATCAACTTCTTGTACCTCCTGCCACTGTATTAAAATAAGCAGAGAAAAAAAAACCCCAAGATACTCAATAGTCAGTCTGATCAAAGGGATAAAATCAAAATATCATGAAGAAAATAGCATTTGTGACTTGTTGAAGAGGGCAAAAACAAACCACCAAGAAGAAAAAATTAGCTTTATTAACCAATATTTAAGACCACCATTGTGAACCACTGTCGAGGAGCCCAATACAATCTTGGAAGCACACAGCCCCTGAGATGTCTGGTTTCAAATTCTGAGTGATCTCAATGAAACAAGACTGCAAGTAGCTGTTCTTTCTCAGCCTTGAAATACTAATTCTGCAGCCAGCTTTAGGTATTCACAGTATCCACACAGTGATATTTAAAAATACATACATAAATACAATCAAAGCATGTTAAACATGTCCAGAAAAGGAAGGGAAATCTTTTGTCATTTCAGAAAAGCACACAGTGCCTTTTCCTACTCCCACTGAAAAGGAACTGAAGCGTGAATGTTGATTGATGGGGTAACTGATCAAGGCTCAATGAGCATGACAAATATCAACAAATAGCATTATTTTAGAACAGAAACAGAACTGCTGAGGGATCTGGCCACGAGATGTCACTCTCTACTCTGTGGCAACTTGGAAGTTCATTAGCACAACTTCCCCCTGGCAGGTGTAAAGGCCTGGGTACAGCCAATGAAATTTGCTATTTGCTACGTTAAATGTGTCTCAGGGTAAGGTTAATAACATGTAATTTCTGTAACTGTGATGTAGAATTATAATTCAGCATGCAGTGAAGACAAAGTAACCTGCAAATAACCTCTGTGTTCATCCTCCCAAATCTAAACCAAGAGCAACTAACTCAACTAAAACTTGTTGCTATAACATATGTTACTGTTCTTACACCAATGACACAAATTGTTTTGAGCTTTCCAGGTTTTTTTTATAAAATCATTGTTATGTACTGAGCTCTTATTACTCAGAATATAGCAAGCTGCCTGTATGAACTATAGCTTCTATCCAGGTAGACAGCCTAAAATAGTAAGTTTTGCAAGTTTTTTCAGGTGGCTTTGGTTAACACTTTATCAGGCCCCGTGGTCTAGTAGGGTCCCACTTCTTTGCTTGCAAAACATCACCATCTTTACTAACCACTAGCAAGTAAAATCATTTTTATAGGCATCTGTTGCAAGAGACCAAAAACACCTGAGTCTGAGTTTTAAGAGTTTAACATCAAAATCTGTAGCCATTATAAATATACACCTATGAAAGGAAAAAGTAAGTGGAAGTCCAAAACAAAGCCATGATGAAAGAAAAAATGTTAGGAATGAAAGATTTTATATAAGTACTACATGATCTGCACAGATTCCTCAGAAACTGATCACTAAGACAGCTGACAGAAAAAAAACTTACTATTACCTTATTATGTGTTAATGCTATCCTCAGGTCTGGTTTTATGATACCATATGCTGCCAGTAGATCTTGGACTTTTTTCAGTTCTTCCTTACATTTTCTATTTGTTGAATAAAACTGCTTTCTTACAGGAAGATTCTTGAACAAATTTAGGACAGTCACTGTAGTACCTGCAAGCAGGTGATAAAAAAAAGTAGAAATTACACTGACAGCAAATCATTGACTGGATACTGAGGAAACTATTTTTACTTAACATACATGTTTGAATGCTGCTGCACTAAACCAAGTTGTTAGAATAAAAAGAAATATACCATGTTAGCAGTCATTCCCTCCCAAAAGGTATCTCAAGAATTTTGATTCTTCTTCATTTAGCATTATGATTGCAGCATTAAGCTTTCTTTCATGAACAATAGCAAGAATCAGCACTAAATAAAGCTGAAGACTCTCTCAATACATATGTTAGCCTTCAGTAGCAAAATGATTAATCAACAGACTAGAATCTAATCACACATATCTGGAGGCAAAGGAACACTGTGCTTCATTAAAGGCCTTCACAAACTTTTGCTTTAGGGTAGTACCTGAAGAGCCAAATACCTCTGCTCACGGTACAGTACACAGGAGGAGGAGGAATTCATCTACCAACACAATCACATAAATTCCTAGCCCATAAGGATATTGCAAAGCATTAAATATGTCAGAGAATTCAACAATTTCAATGAAAGGCAAGGCAATGCAATCTGCAGACTTTCTGGCTGTGGAAAACACTCTACAGGCTAAATCTTAAAAAGAATCCTCAGTAAAAATTAGGTACACACCCTTCCTGCAGGTTAGAAAAAACTGTGATTTTGCCTGGTCCTACAGCCATGCTGCTTCCAACAATTCCTATGTATGGTAGCAGGGCAACTCTTCCTCCTTTAAGCAAGGATTTTGCTAAATACAGAAGTATTACTTTGGTCCTGAAGAAATTTTTCATGTACTTGTACAGACTTGGAGCATTTAATTTTTATAGGTTTTATTTCCACTGTCAGCTTGAAGAAGTGAGTCAGAGAAGGAGAAACTAGTTTATAATTACAATCTAGAACAACTTCCAAGACATATCATTTCTTATGCTATGACAACACATTCTCAGCTGACAGACACAAGGCAAGAAACGTTTACAGCTGCAAAGATTTCATACTCAGCCTTTAATACCCAACAGGTATTTCAACATCAGACAGAGCCTCAGAGAAACATAAAATACATCTGTCACCTTGCAAGACCAGAACAGTGATAGCCTACCTTGCCCAAGATGGGAAGGCTTTTTGGAGGTTACATGCCCGTTGCTATCCAAAGCATACTGAATGCTGAAATCATCATCAGCTGTCTTTGTTGTGACCAAAACCTGAAGAGAGTGATTTAAAAAAACCCTACATTAACCAGAGAAAGACAAAGTTCAGAATGAGCTTAGATAAGCTTTGCTACCACACTCACCACTCTGTTACTTTAGTCACCATAATTATTTAATTAGTTTATAAAATTTTTCTTCAACAGGTATTTCTTACAGGCACAGAAACAGTCTGCATTATCCTGCATGTTTCCTGCCATTTAACTAAAAGCATTTCTATCACAGTAATTCACAAAGCACAGCAATTCCTACTATCTACAACACACACTGCTCTATTTTCTATTCTAGCACAGATTAAATAAAGTTTATCAATTGACAGTTTTGCATTTTTGCCCTCTGTGAGACAAACACACTATAACAACTTACTTAAATTCATGTGAGACTCCACAAACTTAAAGACTATTCTCAAACAAACAATATATTATCTTTCCACACCTAAAAACATCTGGCTATCAGTCACAGCAAGTTTTGTAAGCTGCCAAGGTAATACACAGATTGCTTTAGCAAGAGCAGTCATAAATCAGAGTTCAGGTACCAACACTGTGAATAACAGAACCACTGCCCTTTAACCACCTGAAAGACCAAGTTTAACACATATACAGAGTTTCAGGATATTTTGGTTTATTTTAGTGTCTCACATGAATCATTCAGCATTCAGTCATGTCCCTGGAGAGAAAAACAGTAATTGATTAACTGGAAATTACAGTATTGCAGACCTACTTGAGGGCCAATAGCAAAGTACCTTCAAACTGAAATTTCAGGGGGCAGTTTGGGTAGGCAGAACACAATTAATGCCAGGAGTGTTAATTAATATAATTACTGATACAACGAGTAATACCTATTAAAGCACTTCACACACTCAGGCCACCTCCCATCTCTTATGAAACGTACCAGAGAGCTGATTAGAAGCTCTGAACAGATGGCACTCTGCTCTGAGAGCTCATTAGAAGGAACCAATGATTGAGATCTGTCATCATCTATCAAAACACCAACACTTTTGAAATCATCTTTGGAAATCTCATCCAAATACACAACCCACTCCTGCTTAGTGCAATGTGAATGCAGCCCAAGGTACCAAGGAGTGAAGCTGCAACATCATCTCTCCTGACCTCAAGGTGATGGTTCCAACCAGACACAGTCATTGGTATCTTCCTGCACGATCTAATCCTTGGCAAATGTGAATCCAACACTTCACCTTGGTGCAGCATGAATTCAGACAGGGAGAGCACAAGAGATCTGGCAGATGCTGTGCCTTTAGCAGCCTGAGCACTTTTCAGATGGTTTTGAACAAATGTGTTTACTTTTAGCCAACAAGTCAGTACACTGCCAATCCTCCTAACACAAACATGGCTCAGACTCAGACAGCTCAGGTAGCAGGTTCCTGTTTACTCATAGGGACAAAGTTTGTGCAATGCAGTCACATACATGTCAAAGAGCAATAAGGAACACGGCAGGATCCCATGACTGCTGATCACCTAGATAACAAGGCAGAAATTGTTACTGGAATGGTGGCTATGTGGGCCATCAGTTCCCTGAAATTACTCCTCCTGGCCATCACCTGCTGCTCCTCTCTTGATTTACCCTACTTCAAGTAGCAAAGCCAGCCATACTCTTTGACATGAGTACGAAAGGGAAGAGAATACAACACAATCTGTTATCAGTTCTGATTGAGCAAAATAAACAGAGCACTGATGTGACCTGTGTGACAGAAAGGCAGGACTGATACAAAAAAGGAATTTGTATGACATGGCTTCTGGGGCTGGGGAGAAAGGCAGCATACACAAGCATCCCTGGCAAGTTGCTGGAACATTTAAACTCTTTGCACAGAATAAAACTTTCACCAACACATACAGACAACAAAAATCATAACACAAGGGCTATACATTTATACCAAGTGCTCACCTCTGATATGCTGCAAATGGATCCCAAAGCTTCCCCACGGAACCCATACGTGGTCAGCCTTTCAAGGTCCTCAGAAGAGCTGATTTTTGAGGTGTAGTGTTTAATTGCCATAACTGGCACATCATCAACCTTGATTCCACTGCCATTGTCTCTTACTTCTATTTTGCTAAATCCATAATTCTCCTAAAAAAAGAACAAAACATAAAGGAGAAGTAAAATAAGCAAATAATTAATAATTAAGATGTAAGTTTGAAGCAGTTAAAGTTACAGCTTTTAATTATCCATACAGAAGAGGAAGTTTTGTTTGCTTGGAGAAACTAAGCAACCATTAAATGTCTCTGTTTAAGGAAGAAAAAGAAAAGGAAAAATACAACATATTAGGATAACAGCGACGGTTTCTCCAATTAAATAACATAATTCATATCCTGTGATTTGGAAACAGCAAAACCTAAGCTCAAAAGGAGACCTATAGCTGGAAAGCTGAAGATTTTTTGCCTCTTTTCATTTCTCTCACCTACTTGTTATCAATTGCTTTGAAATCACTTGAATGCAGCTCTGAATCCATTGAATCAGCAGACCCTCACTTCATACCATTTTCAGTTTCAATTTTGATTGATGTGATTCCACTACATTTTCCAAGTTCAATATAGGGAAGCTGAAATTCTAATGGGGAGCAAGGCATGAACGGTGAGGGTAATAAAAAAGCTTGTAGAGATACAGTACTTTGCAAAAAGAGGTAAAGGTTCCTAGAGGCTCTTTTAAAACAGCCTTCAAGGAAGCAAAGTTCAGTTTGTGTGACTGATCTTTACAAACATGCAATGAATATTTTACTGAATATCAGTTAAAATATGTCATTCCAGTAAGCATCAGCATAAATAGGGTAAAACTCTGAAACCCAGATATTTACAACAGCTAAATAAAAGATGAAATTTAGCTTCTGTAACATCTCAAACAAGTGCAGCAAAAAATCCTTTCCAGCTACATTATAGTCTGCATTAGTGAGCAGCACCCAGAAGAGTCACAAGCCAGGAGGAGAAAATAATCAGAGCTGCAAGATCACTAATAAAGCTTCTCTCACAGAAGCAAGACTGGCTCTTTGAAAAGATTATGATGCAAGACACAAAAAATGTGCTGTAATACACCTACGTGACCTTAAAACTAGTTTTGCTTAGAAAGAATATTTAAAAGCAGCAGCTGCCACCACTGATGCTGGACAGAGCATGTGATGGTTGATCATTGAAAGCAGGTTCATTAAACAGAACAAGCTGCTGTCCTACCTGGGCCTATCCTGAAAACAGTTATGAAAAATTATAATGATGCAATCAAAAACAAAAGAAAAGTATTTGAAGAAATGATCTATAGTCACATAATCTGCTTTAGGAAACAACAAAAGCCTCTGAGGTAGGCTCAGAACCACAAAACACAACAGAAATATGAGTACATTTCACTTGCTGTTGTAATGAATGGTGCAAAAGCTCTCTTCAGGTGAAAAAAACAATGCTTTTGCTCATGTTTGAGTCAACTTCCCACTGGGCAGCTAAACAGAACTAAGCAAAACACCTCAATTGAGCAAAAAAACACGTCAGGAAATAGAGACAGGAAACTCTCTACTCTGTTGCTGTATGTGCCAATGGAAGGTTGGAGAATTTTACAATGAGCCCCTATTTTCCATTCTAATTTTTACTTTCAGACCAGTTAGCTGCTTAAGAAAAGAGATTTACCTTAAAATCAAAATGTTACATAAATGATTCTCTATTTCTCTTCTAATCTTAGTCATTTTCACTTGTGCATGTTTTATATAAATATTACAGTGCTTAAACTTTGTATTTTGTAACATCTTCCTCCATGAGCTGAATCTTACCAAGGTTATGAACCCATGAAATGTTTAAGTTGCTCTGCCAAGTCACTGATGCCAATCAGTATGATTCAGCTTTGATACACAGTGCAAAGATGCCAAATAACATCACCTATGGGTGTTTGGTCAATCCAGACTTAAACACCAGCCAAAGCTTCCCACTATAGCTCACCACCACCACGACTCTTATCTGAGACCCATTCCATCTCGAGTTAAGTTCCTGTCTGTCTGTCAGAAAGTAATTGTTATCTTTGTTCAGGCAAATTGGATAAACTATGTCCCCTATTCCATCTGAAAAAGATTAAAACAATGAAAATGCTGCAGTTTCAGGCAAAACCCATCAAGCTGTAAAATGGAATTTCAAAGTTTCTCTTCTCTGTTATGCTTTTGAACTAATTCAGAATTAATGGGGTCACTGACTTCTATTACATGGTCAGAGTTACTTTAATTTCCCATTAAAAAATATCAGAAAAAAAATCCATTGTTTTACAGCATTACTGTCTAGAGTTGTGCAGAGTGCAGGTTTTCGCTTCTCCCCTTGTACCCACAGAAGAATAATCATCAAATCTCTTTTAACTGCTGACAACTGCTGTAAAGCCAGGTTTGCTTGGAACTACAGTGTTCTGGATTGGGTAGGACTGACACAAGAATGTAAGAGGAGTGTAGATGACTCATGCACTGAAAATGGTTAAAAATGCTCTTTTGAATTGATTTGGGAAACCTGCACTGACTAGAGGGCTCTCTCCTCTGCAAGGTTTGTTCCAACCATCCTGGAACACCCCAAAACCTTTCTGTTCACTTCTTGCAGTTACTCATCAGCTCTCAGGATCTGATCCCAATACCCTTTACCCTCAGAACTGTGCACACACTACTCACTTTGGAGTTACTCACAAAGCAAGACACTCTGCAATCTAAACATGGAGATGACAGAGATTATGAGAGACCATAGCAGAGACAGAACAGCTTCAGCTCACTCAAAGCAGTAACATGTTCCTTGGCATCTGCAGGAAACCATTCTTGGAAAAAACTCTATAGTCATTCAGAAAATACAGCAGACATGCACAAAGAAACAAGGAGAAACTGAAACGCCCTCCTCCTCCAAAGAGCATTTGTCTAACACTTAATTCAAGAATATCCTATACTTTCACTGTTATTTCCAGAATGAAAATTGGTTTCAATTCTGAATACATAGATTTATCCAGGATATGACAACACTTCTTTCTTACTAAGCAGGAGATACTCCTACTATATAGCTACTGACAAAACACTGCAAAAGCAGAAACTGGACAACAAGAGAAGCTGACCAGTTAGCCATTTTATCCAATTTGTTGGGAAAAAAAGCTCAACTTCTTTATTAAAAGTAGCATTTTCTATTGTCAGAAACGGTCCTTGAGTGACATGTCAACTATTTTGAACAGCTTATAAAAATAAAGAGTTAGAAGCAGCCAGGGTTCACCATGCTAATTAGAGACAGGGTGGTGATTTGTATCACAAAAATTATATTTTGTTTTGAGTGGACATTAAGTTTTTCCGCTGTCTCCATTTTCACCTTTCCTACAAGATTTTGTAATGAGCATTAAATATGTCAGCCTAACAGTAAACCTAAGTCAAACATCTTTTAAAACAGGCTATTAGTAAGAAAACATAAATTTTAAGTAGGAAAAGGAAGATTAGGAAAGCTGAGAGCTTTTTCCCCATGATACACTCAGAAGCACAAATATACCTTACTGCTTCAGAGCAGGGCCTCAAAAACACAAATGGAAACTAATTTTGTACCATTTTTACTTGAGGTAAAAATATATACATATAAATATATAAAAAACATTGCCATTCCCCAAACCACAACAGCCTAAAACACCACATTTGCAGTGGAACAATTTTCCTGGCATCTTATTTTACATCCAATTCTTTCTGAGAGAAAGACTTACCAGTTTAATATCAATGCCTGTAGCACTGGCATCCAAGGAATTTTCTACCAGCTCCTTCACCACGCTGACAACTGAAGTAATCACCTGAGAACTTGAAAGGAGCCGAATTGTCTCTCCAGGCAGCTGTTTCATGGTGGAAAGATTTGGGGAAGCTGCACAGAAAAATAGCAGAAAAAGAATGTAAAAGGAGCACTACAGTTACACATTTCTAAGGAAATTTGAAATGTAGAAAAACACATGGCTGGAAAACGAAATTTTCAGTTTACAGTAGGACCCAGCTTCCTCTGCAGTCAGTAGGTGTTGGGAGAGAAATGGGGAGGCAACACAGTGGTGCTCAGGAAAAGCCATATTCAATGGCAATGGGATCTACTGCCAAAAATGAAAATGAAACCCCACAAAGTTCTCCGTTACAGTCTTGCCTCTCTGATCTGATGTACTGGGTGCCCTCAGGCAAGTCATTTTATTTCTACATCACTCTATCTCTCACTTGAAAATGAAGATGCCTTATAAACCAGTGGAGTTTTCTTTTTTTAATTACTGGAAATACAAAGGGTTATAAAATTCTTGCTGTATTACAGAAACACTCTCCCATGAACAGACTGTACATGGACCTGTGAATTTTAGCATGCATTTCTGTTTAAGTACTCACATTGACACAAACAGCTAAGCCCCAGGAAAACTATTTTACTGATCTTTGTAGCCTGCCACAAAGTAATTCAACCACAGTTTTATATGCATACGAGAGAGGCAGGGGAAAAAGCAATGCTAGGCAGCACTTTGCACCTCAATGGTTCAAACAGGTTTCTTCTCTTCTCAGGGTTATGTTATATAACATTATTTACACTGAAAGGTAAACAACCCTGACAGTCCTGGCTTCCCCACTGGTTCAGTCCAAGGTATCTGCAGAACACAGACTGCACACTCAGCACCTGTCCCAAGGATATGAGCACATGTGGAGGAATGGAACAAACTCAAATTTCCTCCTGACACAGCCAGGACCTGGTGAGGGATTGCAGCCAACACCCCTGAGCATCACTGCCCTGTAGGGTATATGCAGCTGATACAACAATTACAGGACATTTCTCTGCCTCAACATCCTTCTAAAGACAGCTGCTCTTTAAACATAAAAGACAAAGTAGAAATGTGGTTACTTGGGTTGGAGGGGAGGAAGTGAAGTGTTATGAAGCACAAACAGCACTGAAATTTTTCTAGGAACAGCTACAAAGGGGTTTTCTCTTTATTATTGATATTTACATTGCAAAGGGAGTTTGCCTTTCAGATGCAGTAAAAGGATCTGACAAATTGTTTTTCCACCCGCTGGAAAACAAGAGGAGCAGGAGAAAAGGTGCACTGCTGAAGATGAACTGGTATTAATATCATGTACATGTGTTCAGAGCAGCAGGTTTTGAGGCATGCACACATTGTACAGAACTCCTTTGTCAAGTGCTTCATGGTTTACTCATGGGAGTAAATCAGATGGAAGCTGGATGTTTCTCCATCAAAAGACACTGACTAAGATATGGGAGGGGTCCTAAAACAGAAACGCTGCAGACCTCAAAGACAAATTTTCTATGAGGTGAGACTGATGTAGGCACTTTGGGAGAGGACTCAGCTCCCGGCCCTGCGTGGCCGCCCCTGCCCTGGACCCAAACTGAGGAACACAGCATGGGCCACACCTCGGGAACGCCTGCTGGGGGACAGAGAGGGACCTCTGGGACATCCTACCCAGGGAAAGGCATCCAAACTATGATGCCTTTTAGCTAAAAGCTGCGTATCTCAGCTCCAGCCACCTTACTACGGTAACTCTTCAGGGACCCGACGCGCTACAAGTGTGCTGCTCTGTGGGAAGCACAGCATTTTCTGCGTGAGAGCCCCATCACTGATCTAACCCCTGTGTCCCTCTATGCCAACAACTGCGGATCTACACATCCTCAGCTAAACCGGGAATAAAATCTCCCTAAATTTCACGGCTCCGGCCTCACACGTCTGGAGTCACACCAAGAGCCCCCCCTCAGAGCCCCGCCTTTCTCAGGGGCCCTCCACAGCGCGCACTGAGGCAATCTTTCGGTTTATGAGGCAAAAAAACCGGGCGAAAAGCTGCAGATAACCCCTGCGGGCCCTCGAGTTTACCCCAAACCACAGGAGCCGTCCGCAGTTCCCGGTTGTGGCAGCGAGAGGCGGGGCGCCGCTCCCGCTCTGCGAGGCGCCCGCTGCTCCCCGGGGCCTGCCCGGCCTCTGCCCAGGGCCCAGGGCCGCCCCGGCCCAGCCGCCCGCGGGAAG
>VZTB01013903.1:0-20249 GCA_013397245.1 Thryothorus ludovicianus | reverse complement strand
CTTCTCAGCAGCTTCTCACAGAGCCACACCTGTAGCTTTCCCCCCAGATATTCATCTTGCCTCAAAAGCCCAATAAACTTCTATTTTTACACTTTCAGAAGAGGATTATATATACTGAAAGGAAATTAATCTCACTAAAAAAAAAAGTTTTAAAATTCTATGTATATATTCCTGAGCATAATTTACATATGCTTGATACACAGCTGAAGTTTGTCCTGATATCTCCTTGATCTTGAGATTTCACCTGAGGCTGTTCCAAGGCTTTTTTTATTTATTTTTTTTTAAGTCATTCCAATTAATTTTGCTCTACCTTTATCAAAAATAATTTGCACAACAAAGCAACATTGAATTTTGGTAATTTATAATTTATTTCTCAGGTGAATGACTTAAGTATGAACAGGAGCATTGTCTTTGTTACATGGTGAATATTTTCTTTCTGTAAAAGGACTCAGAGGAAAAGAAAATCATCTTAGATGAACAAAAATTGCTATCTGAGCTCTCAAACTGAATCCTTCACACAGACATAGGTGTTGAGAAAATAAGAGCTATTGACAATGAACTATCAGAATGTGGTTCATGTATAACAATATGTAGCAGCATGCAGCAACACTCCATGGGCTCATACAGAAAGTTCATACTGGTTCATGTGGAAAAGAAACATCTGACCAATGTTTTATGCTGACAGTCTTAAAAGGCTCCCAAATCCAGATCACATAAGACAACTTTACAAGCAGAGATGAATCTGATGAAAAATAAATACTTGATTACCATTGAAATGCAGAGCTTGCATTCTGAAGTGTTGCGGGTATATGGATTTCTGAGTGTCCAAGAGATCATCATAATTATTCTTCCCAAAGTTGAATACTTCCTAGCATTCTAAGGCTGTAGGAATTTATATATGTCAGTGCCACCTTAGTGAGGTCTGAAACACTTAAGAGCTAGTCCTGCACATGAACATGGTCAGTACAATTCTGACCTTTCCTCCTAACTTCTCCCTATGTTTCCTTAGAGTGAGTTCCTCAAAAATTCACATATTCTCATCAGATACCTTGTCATCTAAAAAATTCAGATACCTTATCAACAGGTAAGTGTATGCTCAAGGGACTAAAAATATCATGGTTTGATTAGAACTTACAGTAGGAGCTAGACAGGGCTTAAACTTGAAAGGTTTTTTAAGGAAAGCAGTCCTTACTATAATACATGAAATTTTCAAGAGGGTTTCAGTAGATTATAAATTCCTGAACTATATTGTTTTTTATCAGTTTATTGTAGCATTTTGATTTGAACATTGCATTGAAGATTCACTCAAAATCTAAAAATTGGTTTTGTTTTTCTTTGTTTTTCTCTAGTCAGCAGGACTCCTCCACTAATGTCTCATAGCTTGTAGATGTGCTTATCAGTACATAGCAACATGAAGAGCTAAAGCTTCTGCTCTTACTGGCATACATGTGAATTTTCTTGGAAGTAAATGTATTTCTTTTATTACTGTCCCAAAGTAATTCATCCTTCAGCATATGCATCTTGTTTACAACAGATAAATCAATTTAAAAAGAAAACCCAGTCATCTGCTTTTGATCAGAATTATAATTGAATGTGGTGCAAAACAATTTCATTTTTTACAGCGTTCTTTTATTACTATCACAAAACACTCTAAGGGTTGAGTCAATCACTAGCTAAAGAAAAGAAGGTATTAAGGTGAGATTTAGAAGAGAAAATGTACAAAAGAATCAGAGAATCAGAGCACTGCAGACGTGTAAAAACAATTCATATATTTAACTGCAGAGTAAGCTGGAAGACAATGGTTATTCCAGCTTGAGAAAAAAAAAAACCAGCATAGAGAGTTTATTTACTGTAAGCTCATTCATATGGTTCACATCAAAATAATTTTCCATGCCTCCTCAGGCCCATACAATATATAATTTTTCTTCCTTTTTTCTTCCTTTTTTTCCAATGTAATTTATTATGCATTGTCCTTGTTATATGTTGCTCTTGTAGGAAAATGTGGGTAAAAAATTTTGACTTTTAAGTTTTGACAATATAATGAGGTTGCCAACAATTGAACATTTTCAGGAATGACCTGTAAATTAATGGGCTGCTGGCTGGGGAAGACATATTCCTGTATTCTTAGAGCAGGAGAGGGTATGGCTGATAAATCCCTCAAATTTCCCTCTCAGGCAAGAAGATCTTAAACAATTTTTCCTTGGGAAGGCATGGGGTGTGGTAGGAAGCCTGAGAGAAGAAGAATGAAAATGTAACTGTCTTCAGAAAAGCAGCCAATACACCTGCGAGCAGTTGTGCCCTGCCTTCTCCCTTACCTGAGTGATACACAGCTTCTAACAAGGCTGGTAGTTTAATAATATAGGATATGCTTTTAGTTTATCCCTAGAATCACATGGACTTGTTATCTCTTTCTGCTTGCTTGATGCAGGTTGTAAGCTAAGATACAAAGTTATGTATTTACAAAGGGCCATGGACATCTCTGTTGATCCCCGATCCATCGGCAAAGCAAAATTTTACAGTCCATTGTAGCTTAAAGAAATATCTAAGAATATTTTCTGAGCAGCAATGTGATTTCCTGAATTTACAGCGTATTTATTATTTTAAATTCAAACAAATTTATCTTCTACGGGCTTTGCTTAAGCAAAACATACAACTTTAAAACTATGGAGTGAGGCCTTCCCAGCTCACAATGTGTGAGCATGTCATGGACTCAGCTATTTTTGCCTCATTGGTTTTACAGTTAGAAAATAAACTCACAGAAGGTATTAAATGGCTGTCTTCAGACACCAAAGTAGTCAAATAATCCAAAGTAATGTGCTTTCTTTTCACGTCACATATTTAAGGCTGGGATCAAGTAGCTGATAGTATTTCTTGCAAAATTGTTATAGGATTGTCCTTTGTGGAGAAAACAGTGATTTCACATATTTTCTTTAATATTTTTACAATGGTTTTAAACAATATTTACTACCATATTCAAGAGTGTACAGTCATGTCAGTACTGGAACCACCAGTTTTTAAGGGTAATGTCCAGAAAGAACTACTCAACAGGCAGTTCTGTTCAAGTTCTGTCAGCACAAAGAGACACTTGGTACTATGATCCTTGTTAGAGAATTGTAAAGATTAAGCAGTGAAAACCAGCATTCTAACACACACCAGTGAAAATGCAAAAAATTTCTCATTTTTATTAAGAAGAACTATATATTTCTAGTTCATGGAATAATTTTTATTCATAGAATATAAAACATTATATGGAAATGTGTTTCAATATCAGCATATTTCAACAGCTTAAAAAACACAAGTTCTGAAATTCAATTTGTTTTGAATATTATTTCTATATTCCTTCTAAATAATATTTTCATTTTTTGCTATCCAGTTCAAATGTTTATTTGTTCATAGAAAATAATTAGTCTGCATATTTTGGTTTATTGCACCATTATTTAATCGCATAAAAAGACAATTCACTTTAAAAATATGATACTTTCTTTTTTTGCTCTGAAATATATGACTTTTATACACTGATAAGCCAGAGCATTTCTACTATCATGAGACTTGTCTGACAATGAACATTATAAACCATATATAACCATGAATACAAACTACAACAATAAAAAAATGAGTAATTTAAATATTCCCTCCTTTTTCAAACCAATCTTTCAACTATCTGAAAATACCTGTTATAGGCTTTGACTTATTTCTGGTCTTCAGGTTAAATATCAGTAAATCACTCAACTATTTTCCATATAGATCATGACTATTAGTGTATTGATCACTTTTCTTGCCTTCTACCAGAGTGACTCTAAAGGACTCATTCATTTTAAATGCAGATCAAACTGGAAAATTTTCTTAAAATATAGACTTTAATATTTTCTAATTTTGAATATAACTTCTGTTCTTTTAAAAATGACTTGACCATGTGGACTTATGATAATTTTGTTGTGTGCAGTACGAGAGAGACAAAAATTACATAGATACATTAACCCCACCTTAAAAATGTTATATTAAGTTCTGAGATCAGTTGAAGTGCTAAAAATTGTATTAGAAAAATATAAAGAGTACTGATTTGTTTTACCTTAGTACACTTTTTAAAATAAAATGTGGACATATAAGTCTAGAAGAGAATCCTTTTGTCAGCAAATCTAGTTCACAGTCCAAATTAACTTCTTTTTCATGTTTTCTCACTCAAAATTTATCAGATTCCCATTTTAGATCTAACATTTTTGTTTAGCAGTCATGGTTATTGGGTATAGAGGGTCCAAGCCTGATCACACCAAAGTCAGAATAGAACCTTTCATAGCGTTTAATTATGCCTGACAAATTCTTAGGCAAATTTTATTCTAGAAGAGTTCTGAACCAGAATTCAAACATATTTTTGGATATGAAAACTTACTTTCTCACACATATTTTTCTTGAAGTAGTAGATTCTAAAAGCATTTGAGTTCAACGTGTTAATAGCATGTTGTTTAAACATATATTTATTTTACAAGTTAAGTTTCTTCTAGTTACAGCCGGTTCCTTAGTTTTGTAATATATAGAAAAACAAAAGGATTCTGTTTCTTTTCCATATAATTTATTATTTCACAAATAATTTCTTATCATGCTTCTTATTGTTTCTTATTGTAACTAATATAGCTCTAATATATTCAAATCTTTTTCTATATCAAAATTTTAAGTTTTTTTTTAATCTCCTAATTTCAAATTGGCTTCATCTTGCTGTTTCTGTTCTCCCTTTCTGGAGGTGGCATGACCTGAATCAAGTATAGAGCTCAAGAGAAGTGCATTCCACTTGTTCATCTAATGGCATTAATGTCATAGAAGGACACTAAACCACATTCTACTATTTCAGCTGCCCCAAAGTTGTGATCACATCCTTTATTACTTTCACTATAAATTCTTATCAAAGGAAATGCTTTAAATATTCACAGGCTAACATGAAGAAAATCACCTTCTGTTTTATCAGAAGCTGTGTTTATCACAAATGGAGACTATGGTCACTGAATCACTTAATCTTTTAGAGAATAAAAGAAAAAAATACTGAAAAATTACTCTGCAATAAACAAAAGCTTCAAAATCTCTTTACATTGCCTTTGGAGCAGGCTAAATGAAAGGCTTAGCAAGAATACGTGATAAAAACAGCATTACTTGGATTTAATGAATGAGGAACAGAGGAAACCAGCACATAAATTCTACGTCTGGAGCCAGAAAGGTTCCGCAGGCTGTTGTAGGAAATTATGTTAAATATTATGGAGAACATGTTTAATATCTTTCAGTCTAATTAGTGTAATTCTTTGGCATAGTCTCAGCACAAATGTGCTTTAAGTTTGAGGAAGTGCATTTGCCACCTACTAATGAATAGTTCTTTCAATAGTGATCTAATGCCCCCTTGCACTGCTCTATCAAATTTCCTGGACACATTAGGCTCATTTCACATGTCAGGAGGTAGCGGGTAATGTATATCAAGCTGATTTGTGCATACCCAGAAAATCTGGTAAGTACAGTATCTTAATTTCTTAATGTTCAGTGTGCACTAGAACCTCCACACTTGAAAATACAGTCCCTGAAGCTAGATAGTTTTGGCTTACTCTGTTAAAAGGCAAACAACTTTAGAGAGTTATGTAGATACAGAGATCTCTGATGTCTCATACACAAAGCTGTAGGAGCCATCTACAGCCAAAGATTCTGTGAAGATTCTTCTCTACATCAGTACCAGTTGTCTGCAGGAAAATGCGAAAGAAATACTCAAAATTTCAGATAAAGGGACACTGTAGTGTTAAGAAGGGCTCAAAGGGAAAACTAATACTAGGTATGGGTATTCACACTGAAGATCAAATGAAGGGATATTTTCAGCCTAGGGCATAAAAAGCAGTTTATGAAGGTTAAGAACTCCAATGTAAACAGGACTGACTTTTAAGGAAGAGTCAAAAGTTTGTGGTTGGATCTGAGGTTTTGCCCCAGGCCTTCTTCTAGACATAAAACTGGTCCTGAAAAAAGAGCACTAGAGCATGAGTTTTTATTGCTATGGTCAGTTATGGTGGTTGTAACAATGACAGAGCTAGTCCCTACTCTCCACTTGTTGCAAGGACAACTTCTTATGATTGCTCCAAGAACAAGTGTGCTAACAATATAAGATAGACTAAATCTGTCTTTTGGTTAATTGGAGCGAAACCTAAGGGGAAAATGTTCACCATCTGTAAAGGCAACTGAATGGAAATTTGTGTGAGAATTGAAAGCAGACTGCAAGGCTCAGCAGAGAATGACCTGTAACTAGAATATTTCAATAGGGGCCACTGATTGTTTGAAATTAAAGATTATATTGTTTTACACTATTTTCCTTAAAAAATGGTGGGAAGACATGGAAGTTGTATCCAGTTTCCCAAATATTAGTACTCACATGTCAGTCAGAGGCATGAAAAATGGATAAATGCCCAGAACAGAGCTCAAGCTATCTCCAAACAACCAAGAGATGGTGTGAGTGATTCTGTAAGCCTGCACAGGTGATCATGTTCCTCTAATGTGTATTGATTTGGTTAGTAGATGTGCCCGACTGAACAGTCTTGTTTATGAGAATGCTATGAATGTCAGACAAATAGAGTGGGTTCTGTTTAAAATGATGGCATGTATCAAACAAAGAGCCTGAGACAGAGTGGGTTCTGTTTAAAATGATGGCATGCATCAAACAAAGAGCCTGAGATCTACCTACCTGTGATGACCTAGAGTGAAGCCAAGTATAAGACTCCGGAGAAAAAGTAAAATGTAGACATGACACTGCAGATGGCAAGACCCAGTGTAACTGAGCACCAGAGCTAAACACTTAAAAAGAAGAACTATCTGTCTCTGTCTTGGTAAGGTACAAGCAAGTTCCAGAGGTGACTATATAGGCTTTTGCCAAAATTATCTTTTTTTTCTTTCAGTTCAGTTTTATGGGCTCTCAAAAGGAAAATCCTCCTCAAACTGCTAAGATATAGAAAATTATCTGAATGTCATACTGTAGCACCTAGTTCAGTCAGGATTTTCATTAAATTTTGTCTCTGTATTTCAGAGAATTCATTTCATAGGAACTGGTATGATAGATTTCTTAAGACGCTAAAATATAAATAACTTTATGTTCTGTAGAAACCAAACTAGAAACTTCCCAGCAGATAAGAAAATATGCTAATACATATTGATAGACTAGAGCTCATGTTTTGTGTCATCAAAAGATGTTAATTCTTCAGCTGATGTCTTGCTTGAATTTTTCTTTCACATTTCTATAAAGAAAAAAATTGGAAAGGGTTTATCTACATACTTGGTCCAGTTACAAGACTTCTATAATTACAGCCAGACTCTACAACAGGCCCAAAATCCTAGGATATGATAATCCTGATGATATGACAGGTTCTATAGGATACCAACAGTTTTCAGAAACAGCACGTGGCTGAGCCATTTCAAGTGGCATGGAATATCTGAATATAAATGACAGAATCAAGCCTTCTGTCTAACTGTAGCCACAAAAATTCTTTAATTGCCCTCTATATTGCAGATCAATACTTAGCTCCCCAAACCTATAGCAAACATTAAACTTGAAAGAAAAATACCAACATTTTCAAATTAAACATGCAACAGGACAAGATTAGCTGCCAGTGTCCTGACATGGGGATGGGGATGGGGATGGGGATGGGGATGGGGATGGGGATGGGGATGGNAAGAGAAGAGAAGAGAAGAGAAGAGAAGAGAAGAGAAGAGAAGAGAAGAGAAGAGAAGAGAAGAGAAGAGAAGAGAAGAGAAGAGAAGAGAAGAGAAGAGAAGAGAAGAGAAGAGAAGAGAAGAGAAGAGAAGAGAAGAGAAGAGAAGAGAAGAGAAGAGAAGAGAAGAGAAGAGAAGAGAAGAGAAGAGAAGAGAAGAGAAGAGAAGAGAAGAGAAGAGAAGAGAAGAGAAGAGAAGAGAAGAGAAGAGAAGAGAAGAGAAGAGAAGAGAAGAGAAGAGAAGAGAAGAGAAGAGAAGAGAAGAGAAGAGAAGAGAAGAGAAGAGAAGAGAAGAGAAGAGAAGAGAAGAGAAGAGAAGAGAAGAGAAGAGGCCTCCTTCACTAATCAAATATATTCTCTGATTTATTGGCGCATCCCAACCCTTCTTTACCCTCTGACCTCCTTATTTTATATTTTTTTTCTTTCTCATCCTGCAGAGTTACTTAAGTTTACAGACTGTTCTGTGCTTAACAATATATTTATATAAAACGAAGGCAAAATGTAACTGTGAGTCTGAATGTTCTGTGTTTGATCCATCCTCATTGCTTTGATTTTCATGGAACTTCAGAGCATGCAAGGAAGAAACAAGACCATAACTTCAGCCTATGTAGTCTGCCAGGTAAAACAGTACAATCTAAAGTCTTTCAAGGATGTGTTAGTGTGATATGTACCTGGTGCTCTGAAAACAAGGTAACCCTGAAAAAAGTATCTGTTCAAAATCCCTTGTTGTCCCAGGAGTCACTAATGATGGAATCATATTAGGACAGTGACATTCTGGCTGCTGAATGGCTGTTATTATGTTTACTTTATATGCAAGTGATAATGAATTAACTGTCAACGTCAATAAAGGGTCTTTCACATAGCTGAAATTTATTTCTTTCTGTCTTAAAAAACAAATCTGATTACAAAAATGCTTTTTCAACTACGTATACCACAAAAAACATGATTTATGTCAAGACAATGAACTGGGTTTAATACTGGGACCTTCTTTTCCTCTTACTTCACATTTGACAGTTTTAAATGGGTAATATTTGCTGTCTTCTGCAGAAATATTTGTTGAAAAATGCTCTCATAAGGGCAAAATTCCAACATGGTATGCTTCATTATCCTTATAATTTTGTTATATGGAATTCAAAACAAAAAGTAAAAATTGAGACTATTTCAATGTTACCTTTGCTATCTTCAGAAGTCAAATACAGGAATTCCCCTTGACGTAGTGTTGAATAAAATGTGAATGTTGCATATAGCTGGCTTCAAAAAAAACATTAGGAAACAATGTGCTGTTTCATTTTTCAAGCCTGAAGTCATTATATAATTTTCTATCATTTTCATAATTCTTTGCCCACATAGATTGGTTTGAGACAGCTTACTCTCCTCTCCTCTTCTAGAACAAAGCAGCATCACAAAAATGTGGTTTAGAAATTTTATCCATATGTTTTTTTTGACTGGGCTTTATTGTTTCCTTTTTTTCTTGTTGTTAACTAAAGGAAGCAAACCAAATATTACAAGTATTGGAATAATTTGTACAGATTTGTCACAAAAAAAAAAAGAAAGTCTATTTTCATTCACTGTGACTATAATCTGTAATGTGACATTTCCTAGTTTTTCAACTTTTGCATCAAACTTGTATATTGTAATAATGTATATTGAAGCGTTGAAGTAATAGATTGCAGGAAAGAAAAAAAGATGAAATGTAGAAACATATTTCTTATTGAAGTTTTCAACTTTGAATGAAAATTTTATTTGGAGTTCACACTTCTTTTGCTGTATCAAATGGAAAGGTCACTACATCCAAAAGGAAAATCTTTCACAGATTTATATAATATCTGAATTCAAATTATAGACTATTCATACTTTACATTTATTCAAAAGATATTTTAAGGTTTACTTTTTCAAATTATTGCAGGAATGTGAAACACCTTGCATTCATAAATCTCATTTTCAAATCTACCACACAGTAAAGGAAGAGAAGATGTGATGGCTGAACTTCCATACTATTCCACATAATTACTCCTGTAAGGTATGGAGCTATTTACACATCTGTTTTCTTTTCCTCGGCTCATTGAGATATTTCTCCTTTCTTCAAGGGCAGGATGAGAATGAAAGGGTACACTCATGTGCAGCACAGATCTTCTTCCTCTAGTGAGTTTGCAAATCTTGATTCAGAAATCAGCTGGATATGAAAGGTTGATAGAAGGACTCCTCAAGGTGCCAGCTGATAATGCTTTTACAAACCATATTTGCTTTTAAAGATGAGCTATTATTCATTTTTTTCCTTGTTTAAGTACAATTTCTATATATTATTTTCTAACTGTGCATTTCATTATCTACCCTGAACCTACTGGTATATGGTATACCTTCAAAACTAGATTCAGATTTTCACATTTTCTAACCATAGGAATTAGACTGAGTATCTTATGGTACCATAATACTTAAAATAAACAGCAGATTTTCACTGCTGGATTAAAAGCTCATGTAGCTTTTACTCTGAAGTAAAAAAGTGTGTATATAAGAGGTGAGGCAACCCACTCATAAGGCTGAAGAGAAGGGGTTGTAAACAGTATGCAATGAGAAATGTCTTTGAGCTAAACTGGATCTCTTGAAGTTAGGCTATTTGGCAATAGTAGGAATCAGATCGTAACATCCTTTTTTTGCTTTTGGATCAGAAAAGCAAAAGTTTGTTACGGCATCTGAGATCAGCATGCTATCTTTAGCACCTTCCAGATCCTCAGAGAGCTCATTTCCACAGGCCCAGATTTCCAGCTGGTTGCTAGAAACCTTCAGACAAGTGGAAGTGCATGGGGACACAATGTGAAACACAGTTATCACCCAGATAGCCTCCAGTCTGAAGGCACTATAGTTAGATCACTCTCATCAGACGAGGAGAACATGAGTGAAATGATAGATTCCAATAATTATTGAGCTGGTTTGAAACCCAGCAGGAAAATTAAACCCACTGGAGCTGCCCCCTTTTCCCTGCTCCCTTCTGACAGTGAAAGAAACACTAATGAGAGATTATAAAATGGAATCACAATTTACTGAAAAATCACAATAACTACAATAATATTAATAAAAAGAGTGTACAAAAGGAAGAGTGTTTTACCCACAAAAAGATATTCACCACTGAACAAACAAAAATGCTTCCAGAAGACAGCACCCAGTGTGGTTACCCAGACAAAGGCAGAATGGCAACTTGCCCCGCACTGGCCCTGTGGTCTATGGGAAAAGAAAGCTGGTGTGCCAGGGAAGCTCACAGCTTAGCTTTCCTCTACAGTCATCCTGAAAACAATGGAAAAACAAGAACAGTACAAAACCAGGTGGGACAGGCTTGCCAGCCGTCCTTTAGCACCTACCCACAAAAAGTGTAGCTCAGAGAAATGGGAAAAAAAGCCCCTGGTGGCAGGAGGGGCTTGGCCAGCTGAGCTGACTCAATGTCTGCACACACCCTGCCTTGGTCAGACAAAAGATGGACACCCTTCCACTTCTGGCATCAGCTTCCTTCTGCTGAAACCACACCACACTCATTCTATGGGTGGTATGGAATTAAACACTGCTAATACCTCTAGCTCTTTCCTCAGTAACCATGATAGTATAAAAAAAAGAATCAAATTATATTCTAGATAAATATATGTAAACAATATTATTATTGACAAAACTGTGGTGCTTCTTATACCATATTTTAAAACCATAATTTATCTTGTTGATATTTTTAGCCTCTGACAAGTAGTAGGGATGAAGTCAACTGTGTTTCCCTAATTCTTCTGTACTGAGGGAGAAATAGTAATCAAAGGTTATTTTTAAAGTGAGCAATGCAAGCCTCAGATGTCCAAGCAGCAATGTATAGCACAGTATCCCATGGAAACACCAGCTGAGCCCTTGGAAGACATCAAATTAAAACAGCAGGGCTGTAGATTTAACAGAGCTAATGTCTCTGCATGGTGTGAGGTGGTGGAACAGATTAAGTGTGTCTGACAGAGCTGTGAAGTGCAGCTACATCTCCTATAATGTGATACTGGTTCTAATGAGTGTCATCAATTAGATAGCTGCTAATTTCAAACTCTAGGTCCTCTAACTGCTACTTTGGTCAACTGGCTCAAAATTTTTCATTCATCAAGCAATAAAATAATATTTCTTGGTCAACTTGCAATCTAAAATTAACTTTGTGGAACTATAGTGTTGTTTTGATATATATTTTCAATGAAGGATTCAGGAATTTTTTTTTTAACCTAAATTTAAGACTTATAGGATGCTCACTATTTTAAATTAAATACTACAATTAAAACTTTGAAGAATATTCTCCACAAAATTTAGCTCTGAAAATGGAATTAGACATTGCAGTCCTTCTCTAAAATTCTGACTTCATGTTGGACACATTATTATCTATAATAATTTGCAGTCATTTTCCTGTCTCGGGAATAAAACATCAAAAGTCTTTCAAAAATATAGAAACAGAAATTTGGCTTTTTCCTCCAAGAAACAGATATTTGGCTTGGGGACAGGTTTAATAATTGAATATTTTTCATATTTTAGAGCTTCACTTTATTTGTATAGAGAAGAAAATAATTCATCTTAAATTTTTCTCTTGAGCTTCTTGGCTCAAGAATGTAGAAGAGCAATAGGCCTTCTGTGGTTTTTATTTCTGTATGGCAGTTTACAACCTTTAGTTGGCCTTAAATGCTAGACACTGTGAAAGTTTTATATTGATACTTATTCAGAAACACACCAACTCCTTGTCTCTGCTAGCAAGAAAATTTAAGCTGATTTCTTTACATAACTATGGTATGAGAATTCTTTTAAAACTTAATGAATGCTTAATTTAATTTTTTATTTTGTATAGATCCTTTGTTCTTGAGTTTTTGACCAAACTCATTTCAAGAGACCTTATAAGGACTAATATGAAGACAAAGAGAATTTTGAGAGGTAAAATGGGCTTAATGCTTTCTGCTAGTAGCTCAGTTCATGAAACCTAGAAAACATTATAACATAGTTAATCATATATAGGGAGATAAAACTGTATATTTAGAATTCATATTTAAATTTTTGAAGAATATTTGGGGATATCTGATCCAGTTATTGAACTAAATTTCAGTTCATCAAGAAAGCCTATTGCATTTTAACGCTCATCTTATGAGCTTTTTCCAGCATAACAGTTTGGTGCATATCTTATTTAGGCCTATCTAGCCAGGAATATCTAATGCATTTAATGATCATACGAAGAGAAAAAAAAATGTTGCTGACTTTAGAAGTCAGCTGGCCCAATTTCCTCTTCTAAGAATGGTTACCTTCAGTATTAGGGACAGTTCTTTAAGTTTTGGGTACAGCCACAGATGAAGAATCTCTAAACAGTCTCTTCTGATATTTAGGAACTCCAAAAATTTTTTGATTGGTTTTTGTGTCCTTGATATTATCTCTTGGCTCTCTGCTATGCACCTACGCCTGGCTCTGTCTGCAGTGTCTTACAGGCTCTTTTTAGGAGGAGAGCCAAGGAGTAGCAAGATGCAGGTGCTTCACAATGGGGTCAGGGAATTGGGAGCCAAGGGCCACCCTGGGATACTCAAAGGAAATGTCTTTCAAAGTTTTTGAAAGAATATTTTTATGACAGTCATGTAAAAATAATGGTCTCTCAGTCAAATTTATGTCTTGTTTTTAAAGTATATTTTAATAAGTGAAGTAAGTCACAGTGGTTATGCATGATCCCAAGGAAGATATAGGGAATTTTGTCATTGCTTCTGGCTGCACTAAAAGCTTCCCCTCATCAGGAGTCTCTCATTAAAAAAAAAACAACAAAAAACAAACAAAAAGCCAAAAAACAACCAACCAACCAACCAGAAAAATAAAGGAAAATTAAAATAAGAAATAACAGAATCCAAGAGCAATAAAATTTAATTTTATTTATGTTTATTTATGTTCAATGACTTTATGACTATTCCTAATTTAACTGCCTTATTTTCTTCATAGGTTGCTTTGTTTCACATGGAAAATGCTTCCACCAGTTTCCATTTGTGCCCACAGAGTTGCTGTTCTTATTTTTTCTTTAAGTCCATGGGAAATTTACTTATCCAAAATGTCTCACAACAGAGAAGTTAAGAATAGGTATTAGCTTCTCTATATCACTCATATTTTATATATTGTAAAAAGAATATTCACAATCTTGAAATGTCCAAAAAGGAGAAGCATGTGATCCATCAAATATAACCCTTACTCAACCCCTCCAAATTGCCATCACTTTCAATGTCTCTTTTAAAATTTATACTTTAAGCTTTTTCAGACAGGCATCTTGATTTATGTCTTCTGTGGAGTCTCTCTTGCCCTTTGTGTGCTTACTATAATAATAGAGTGATAAATGATTTACATTGTTTTCTGTGTCTCTGCATTCTTATTCATAAATCAGTTGTTAGCTGTACTTTAATCACCCTCATGCTTTTTGTTTATTCTGATTGAAATCTCTTGGATTTCCTTCAGCAGTTTTTTGCCTGGCATCTTCACAAGTATCTGAACTAAGATTTTCCACAAACATTGAACACATGGCAACAGCAATCAAATATGTATTGGGAGCTTCATCCAGAACACGCTGCAGGAGTTTTGCCTTAAGTATGATCAGTGATAGCACATTCTGAAAGAAGCTGGGGTGTGTGCCTGTAAAACATTTAATCTTTCAAACAGCAGGGTCCAATGGCAAAACCTATGCTTGACTGCAACTAAGAAAGCTGAAGCTGACAGCTTGTCCTGTTGTCATTTGCAAGATACATTAGCTTTCTCCTATAAAATATTAACACATTTATCAATTTTATGATCAATAAGCCGTACTTTTATAGTACTTAGATGTTTCAAATAACATTTCATGAAATGATGAATTGTTTCTCCAAATGCAGCAAGTGTATAATAATCTTAAATTCCATACCTTCTCATCCATGTATTTGTACATTCTTTTATTCCAACAGCTGCAATGCAAAAAGACAATCGACAAAAAATGGGCTCTTTCCCAATAAAGCAGAAAAGGGGGTTTAAAATGAAAAGTTAGCAAACTGCCAGTTTTGCTAATAGAATGAAATGCCTTTGTTACTATTGATTTGGAAGGTTTCAATATCATGTAGCTGTTTCAGTTGTCCTCTGCAAAAAGCAGAGTTTTCACCCATAAATGTAAGGTTATTCCTGTCCTGTTACAGTTGATAAAACTGATATTGATGTGGGAAAGCCATAGGGTTTAATCCATTCCCTGTGAATTATAAAAAACATTTGTGGAAAATGCAATTATTCAGTGCAACTTTTCTCCCTCATGTATGCTTTTATAGCACAAAGATTTTGTCCACCTATCACCTCTTAGCATGTCTTGACCACCACAGATGTTCCAATGAGAGCTGCAGGATAAACACAGTCTCAAATCACTTCTTTTCCAGCACTTCCAGCATTTCTTAGCACTACCAGTAGAAGTGCAAATTCATCAACACTAACTTCACTGATGATTACACAATTGTAGGAGTTAATCTGAATCCAGAGTTTTAATGATTCGTGACCTCCTAATGTGTTTTGGGGTTTCAAATACTTTTACCAATTCACTATTCATCAACTGTGAAATTTTTTTATGTGCAGAGATTCACAATAATGTTAACCAAGCTAAAAAGACCACTTAAATCCCCTGTGTGCTAGCAAGCCATGTGCCTTGACACAGAATAAAGCCATGTTTTTTGAACATGACTTTTTAACAATGAGGGAAAGTCAAAGTGATTATCGTTTATCGTAGGCAACTGTTAAAACTTCTTGAAAAAAGGGAAGTGAAATATTTGAAATTCAGTTCACTCTGTGGAATAAAGATTTCACTTATGATTAGGGTAACAACCTCCTGCTAATTGAGAGTTTTCTTTGTCTGTAAATGAGTGCAATCACCTCATGTCTGCTGCTACCTTTCTCTCATCAGCTGTTTTCTACCAGATGACAGCTCTAACAATATTTGCTTTTTTATACCAAAACAGTTTTGTTTTGGTTTTTTTTGCATGTCCCAGATGATTTGCATTAAAGGATAGTGAATATATAGTTTTTCATGTACTTATCTGGCAAGATCCTTGAAAAGGTACAATGTATTCTCAATAGGTAGTATAGGGTAATATGATTTGGATTAGTGTTCAAATAAATGTTGATAACACAGGATATTTTTGTTATTGTTGAGAAATTCTTACACAATCAAGGTCTTTTTTGCTTCTCACCCCACCAGTGAGGAGGCTGGGGATGCACAAGATGTTGGAAGGGGATACGTCCTGAACAGCTGATCCCAACTGACCCAAGGGATAATCCATACCACATGGCACCACACTCAGCATATAAAACTGGGGGAAGATGTGAAAGGAGAGGACATTCAGGGTGGAGGTGGTCTTTCCAAGTCACCATTACACACAATGGAACACTCCTTTCCTGGAGACAGCTGAACACTTGCTTGTCCATGGGAAGTGGTGAATTGATTCCTTGTTTTGCTTTATTTGTGTGTGTGGTTTTGCTGTACCTATTAAACTCTCTTTATCTCAACTCATGAGTTTTCTCCCATTGACCCATTCAATTCTCTTCCCACTGGGTGAAGTGAGTGGCTGCATGGGGCTGAGTTGCTGGCTGGGGTTAAATGACAACTTATGGTCACAGAAAGATGCCACTGGTGTAATACTTTTACGTTCTAGCTAGACATGCAATAAAAGCTGATTTCTTTCCAGATAATTTTTTTTTGTTGTTTATTAGTAATGTTTTTATCTACAATTGATTTTCATTTTTCTTTTTTTTTTCTACTTTCATCTTATTTCTCAGTTACCTTTCACCATTCCTTCTTTTGTGTTTTTCTCCTGCGTGTTCAATGGGAAACTGGATTCCACTGGATTTGAGGGAGAGATCTGCAACAGGCAAAAAAGAAATGCATCTCAAAGTATTCCCTGGATTGACTCTGTTGATTTCTCTTCATTCCAGAGTAGCAGTCATTTACTGCTAGTCTAATAAAGCACCAATTTTGTGCAGCTCAGAGCTGGATCAGTTATTTTGTACAAGGCCTTATTCAGACTATTTTCATGAATGGAATTAATGGACCAGGGTATATATTTATGCTTATTTACCTGTACTCTGCATACAGATAAGAGTAGAAAAAAATTAATTTCAATTTGAAAATTCCATCTAGATACATAAAATTTGAAATTAAGAATATTTAAGAAAATCAATTCATTTCCATCTTTTTGGTGTTTTTCTTAGCAGAAGTATGAGGAAACCAGTTATTCAGACCAACATTTAGAATCCATATTTTATTACTTGGACTACATGATAGCTTCTTAAACTGGTTTTGAGAAACATTGCTATCACATAAAGGAGACTGCAAAAAGAAAAAAACATTTATTTAAAATCTAAACAATATTTTTGCTGAAGCATAGTGGAAATGCTTTTAACATTTCACTGAAGATGGCAAATCATTCAATGCCATGTTCTTTGAGAAACTTCAGGTTCTATGAATCACCTGATAAAAAAACATGTATTTGTTTCTGATGACAGCATCAACACAGAGTTCCTTTAATCTCCACTGAAGTGAGTTCCATCCTTCAGGTTTTCTGAAACTAATAACCTGTTTAAGAAGGCCAATTTTAGGATTATGTTCCTCTGTTATGATTAAGATAGCGTCTGTGTTGCATAATCTTTAAGAGTTTTCCCTAAGGTGCAGCATCTGACTCAGTCACAACTAAAGGTCAGTTTTTTTATATCGTATATACCAGTAAAATTTCCAGGGTTGTTTTGTTTTGTTGTTTTGTTTGGGTTTTTTTAGTTCTTAATAGCCTATTCTTTCTATAGACATTATGTCTGTGTGGCTAATATAGAGAGGTAAGTGAAGTATGAGCACTGGGTTAATTCATTATTCCTGTCAAGTTAGAACATTCTTGCCCATGAATGTCTCCTTACTCTCCTGTCTGATGGCCTAACCATGTCAGAAACTGCTAACAGTCCACGCATGTAGAGAAATACACACATTAGCTTAAGATAAATTTCTAAAACTGCAAGAGGAAAAATCATGCTTACAGAGAAGGCAGCAAGTGAAGGATTCAGCCTTTATTATTGCATATAAGAAGAAAAAAATAATTTCTTGTTAATTAACAAACTTGCTAAAGCACAGGTGAAAGTGAGTCAAAGAAAATTAATGCATTTATGCATTTTTTAAAGTTTCGCAGTGAGTCACACTCAAGGAAGCAACCTTGGTGACAAAATAAACACATCATCACATGTGGTACAACAATACAGTATGCCTAAACATCAAATCAACTTCTAATGGGCAAACAAGTAATTATACACCTGTACTATTTCCAAATAGTACTACTCACTAAGCCATAGCTTTTGCATCTGCTGTCCTACAGATACCTGCAGTAAATTCACTAAAATAACGCTTTTTAAGGATTTCACTCTGAATTTAATGATTTTTCACTCTGGATGGAACCGACAGTGCATTTGAAAGTCCTATCATGGCTTGTAATATCTGTCTCTTTTTCCAGAGAATAATTCTGCATTAAATTTACCTTAATTCCCTCTTACACAGCAGTGGATCTCAGTCAGAATTCACAATGATTAGTTTTTTCTATTTCATGTGTAAGTTTATTACTCCCAGTCTAAACAAACTTGTTGCTACAGAAAGATTTCAGTTGGAGCAGTCTGATTTCCAAGCAGAAGCTGGACAAACATTAGATATCTTCAAGTTAAGCATGCAATCCAAAATACATGCTTAGGCTTCCTCTATAATCTTCTATAAATTCCTTTACAAAGGAATTTCATTATAAATTCTACTACTCCATAAAGAAGAAGAATAAGACAAACCCATGCAACCAACCATACAAAGTGCTCTTGCAGGAGTAGAGCTGTTCAAGGCTGACAGCAAAGCTGTCATAATGTCACTCATTATGACCCATTGCAAACCAGAAAGAAGAAAGTGAGTGGAAGTACCAAACACATTACTATGGATAATGGTGGCCATAATCTTTAGTCAGAACCAGGAGAAAGGTCAGCCTTAAAGGGAAGCAGATTGAATTTTCTGTGAAATGCCTTTTCTCCTTCTCTGAAAAACAAGAAGCTTTCAGTTTCCTGGTTTTAACTGTGTCATGTCAATGAAATTATCAAATGTCCCATGAAATTGACCTTGAGTGCTTCTTTATCTCTTCTAAAGGAGTGAAATGAATAATAATACAAAAAATAAATTTAACAAGTAAATAACTCTATTTGTAGTCCATTGAAATCATGCAAAAAAAGAATCCTTTCAATCAAATGGTCTCAGAACACTATAAATATTGCCACTGAACTTTTCAGTGTGAGGGGTAGGGTTCAATTAATTGCATTGGTACCACTCTTATACATACAAATCAGTAAAGTAGGGCATAGAAGTTTTTCTAGACAAAGAGCCACAAAACATATTGTTAACAGACTGAGCAATCAAAATTCTTAGGGAAGGCCAAGCTCTAATCCTAGGCATTATGATTTATAATTTCCTTATTATTTAATACTATTCTACCCCTACACAGTATTGTTCCCTGTTTTTTTTCTTAAGTCTTGAAATTAATATTTTACAATGCATTGAACATACTGAGTCTAGGTGGAGAAAAATGATTCACCAACAAATTGAATGCTTTCCTCCTCTTCTGTTTTTTCTTTAATTTCTCTGTTTAAAAAAAATAAATGTATACATTTCAAAGGTTGAAAACAGAAAACAATTAGCAGCCCCAGGCAGGCATATTTATTGAAACATTAGAGCTCTGATTCTATTAGTTAAGGATCCGTTTTTATTGAGGCAAAACACCCACACAGATCTGTGTTAGCCTTTTGTGTTCAGGCAGTTCATTGTTTCCTGTGCTTATTCCATTGGGCCGTGATCTGGCAATTGGATCAGTGGTGTCCACATGGGCTGAACAGCAGGATCAAGGCCCAGGCATTTTATCCCCTTTTGTGTGGATTCATGCAACAGGAAAAAGAGAGATATTCTTTCAGAAATAAAAAAAAATAAAAAAAATCAGATTTTAGGTCAGGCTGGGAACTGTAAATTTGCTTAATTTGTCTTTTGAAATTTGTTACATTTCAGACATGAATCCAAGCTATTATGGCATAGAAGAATGAAGTTGGTAAATCACACATTTCTCAAAAATTGATCAATACAAAAAATTTTCAATTGTTGTTACAGACAGAGTCATACATATAAATTCTAAAAACGGTAGAAGGAAAATAAATAGAAACATTCCAAACAATTTGGCAGATCAGAGATTCAGGACAAGCAGCTGTAAGACTGCAAGTCCTTGGCTGCTCCTGAAGAAGGTAATTTGATTTGGAGAGAAACAAATAAAGCTTTATTTACCTCAATAATAGTGAAATAATGCAGTCATACTTTAATGTAAAACCCTAATGGACAAAATCTGGTACACTTTTTTATGCTTGTGTGTACTGAAGAATCAGACTTTATTGAAAATGGATAAATAATTCTCAGTATTTTTAATGCACTTTGAAGTGCAGAATAGTGATCGTATAGGGAAAACAGGAAAATATATA
>VZTB01013902.1:256-14319 GCA_013397245.1 Thryothorus ludovicianus | reverse complement strand
CAATGGTTTTGTCTGGCAACTTGGCAAGAAGGTAAAATAAAGGCTAGGTTAAATATTCAACAGTTTGTTCAATGTATAGGGCATTAAAACAAATTTAATTATTTCAGAGATTGCAGCATCTGTCACACTTGTCAGTGAATTTCCTGCCTTTTGATGACCTGTCATAGAACCTAGAACTTGTTAAGATGGTGGAAAAAGAATTTCAGAAGTTTTATTTGCATAGTCTGTAACAAATACTTTAAATTTACATATGGAAGGATGTGAAAGAGAAAATAAAATATCCATAGCATCATTTTTTGTGCAGGCAGATGCAAAACCTCTATCTACTTAGCTGATGCACTTTGATGTTCCTCCAGCTATTCCATTTCTTGACTCTAATAGAGTTCATCCAGTCCACCTGGAACATAATTGACAGGTCTGCCTCACGTTTGATTGTCTGATCTTTGCAATTGCAGACTCTGTAATGTGAGCTTTGTGTTCACCATGCCATGAAGGCCACTGTGCAGTGGTCATTTCCCAGCTCAAGGATCCCAGCACATGGCAAGGCCCCTAGTAGAATGGCACGATGCAGCAGGCTGGCCATGGAAATATAATTTATAACCTTCATGGCAGCAAAGTGGCACAATATGCTTATAAAGCCTCTTCCTGGTTGTTCTGTGGTTGGGTGTTGCTTATTCCTAGAACCACCCACGCACCTGAAAGTCCTGATGAGAGTAAATTTCCTTTTACACAACTCCTACTGGAGGGTAGGTAAGGCTGAGGTGAAGCCCACATTCCCAGAGTCCCTGTCTGTTCAGGGAAGCTTACATTAAATAACAAGACTGAAACCAGGGGACCTGACTTTGAATTCAGAGCTATTGTGAACCCTTTACCCACATTTGTAGCTAAATAAAATATTACTCATGTTTCAAAGTACTGCTGGGGTTGAGTGTAGGTGATTAAAATACTAAAGGCATCCCTGCAGCTTAGTCTGAAATTCGGCTTCCCATCATTTCTAGGAGTCCTGTCTGAACAGCTTCTGCAGGCCACGTCCATGCTGGGCAGATGCTGGTGCTGCAGAGCTCCCCAGGCTGCCTTTGAGCTGCCTTCAGACAGAGAGGCTGTGCAGTGAAGCCAGCCCAGCACTGCACACAGCCAGGGCACAGCACCCTGTGTGTGCAACGCGGTGCTGCCTGGTGGGCATGAAAGAGTCCACCCCGTGCAATGCAATTGCCTGCCAGCTTGCTTGGAGCCAGTTCTGGGTCACTGACATGCAGCAAGGGCACACAGCTCCCGCTGGGGTGAAATGTTGTGGCTCTCTTGAAATCAGCACTGAGATCTTAAATTGCGTGATGTTCACCCACCCAGGCTCCTGAGCATGTCACAATGCCTGGGAGCATTTTTGGTGACACATTGGGCTTACGTTCTAGCCTACCTCCCAGCAAGGCTCCCCTTGAGCACAGCTCCAGACTGTGCAAGGAAGACTGGGCTTACTTGCAAAAGTGCTCTGAGAGCAGATGACTGAAAAGTGAGGAGGAAGTGGCTCAGAGGAACGGATGAACTGACACATGTTCCACGAGAGGAAAGGGGCAAGAATGTTCAGATGAAGCCTAACTCCTCTCTCTTCTGGATGTCCAAAGCACTGGAGTCTGCCCCTCTTCTCTTTGGTCAGGAGGTTGCAAAGAAATGAGGAATTTTTAAGGCTCTGCTTGAACAACAGGAAGATGTTTTGCTTCTCTGATTACTTAGATACTTGACTTGAGAAATGAACAGGGTATCTTCATTGACAGCAAAGAGTGAGGCTATTTTTCTTCCAGTGTAGCTGCTCCCTAGCAATCTCCCACGATAGGCAAGCTAAGGATATGATGGAGGAAGTTTTGCATTTGAAAACCCTTTACAGCACTCCAATGATGTGGTCTGGAAGTCTGCTAGCTCAGCTAGTGTCAGGTTTGCTCACCTCAGTCTGGACTCAAGCTCCTCAATTCGAGCCTCGAGCCCACCCAGATATGCCAATTGTGGGTTTGCTGCTTTTGCAGAAATTCCCTGAGCTAATAAAGTCCTTTTTCCCCAGCCCGAGATCAAAGAAAGAGTTCAGAATCTTCAGCTCTTGCTTCCAAGATTGTTTATTTAAGCTTATCTATAACATTCTTTCTCTGTCCTGCCAAGGTCTTTCTGGCAGGACAGCAGAAGGCACTCTCTCTGCTGAGAGGCAGGGTTTATCTTTTATACTAAAAACTATGTATACATTATTTACTATTACTTTCCAATACCTATCACCTATGCTAGACAGTCAGTCGCTACTCTAAACCAATCACCAATGTCACCATCACAGCAAAAGAAGGTAAAGAAGAAGGTAAAGAAGAAGGAAGAAACCTAAAAAGCCATGAGGTTTCTCCATCTTGGCAATACCTACCCTCCTGTACTAAAACTCAAAAACTACTTTTAAACCCTGTGACAAACTTATTACTATTCCATTTAAACACTTGTGACCTGTAATTCTTCTTTTAAGGTTGGCAATCATTCCCAGGGGCTAAAATCCAAACCACAGGTGTTTTGGGCTCTGATCCAAGGTTTCTGAGCCCCCTGCCCAGGGTCCCTGAGCCTCCAGGGCAGTCAGAGACAAGCCCTGGTTCCCACAAGCTGGCCTGGGGCTAACCTTGGCACTGCTCTGAATGTTGTGCTGTGTCTATTATCCCCACTGTGGTTGCACAGAATACTAAGGCTGTATGTGATCTATCCTCCATTACTTCAAGTACCCAAATAAAGAAAATGTGAGAAATTTGTGGGGAATTTTTTTCTGACATAAGTCAATGAAAGTTAGTGGAAAGAAACTGGTAGATGGAGAAGTTTTCAGGGTGTAAAGGTATTAATTTCATGTTGTGCAACAGATGCTATATGTGTAAACAGAAGCAGGAAATCTGTCTGCCTAATTTTGCAGGTTTGGCCAGTTATTTCTGAGTTATTTTGCAGTAAGGGTGAGAGCAGATGATTCTAGTAGAACGGACATTTCTATTTCTGTTGAAGAAAGTAAAGTCCAGCATCAATCATTCAAAGATGTGAGACACTTTCTAATCTTCAGGAGTCAGGTGTTGGTTTAAATGACAGTACATAAAGCTTAATATCTGTTTCAGTACTGTGCCTGCGTTGTTCTGATTTCTCATATTTACCATAATTCATGATTTATGTAGGCTTGCTTGCTTGCTTTCTTATTTAAACAATATCTGGTGATAAGGATGTACACAGCTCATTTATGTGCTAATGTAAAATTACTTCCTTTTCCTGTCTTGAATTGGTATGAGATGAGTTGAGACTAGTCCATCACAGCTGTGTTAGGCATGAAATAGTTCAGTTAAAGTTGATTTAATTAAGATGTGTAAATCCAAAAGAATCTCTGGCATAACTCCAGAAAGATCAGTTTATTCATCAAGCCTTGATTTTTCCTGATACTTTCAATTATTTTAATGTGCAAAGTGGAATTTCCTGATTTCACGATGCTGTTCTTGATACTTGCTGAGAAAGGTAAACTTGATCTGGGGGGGTTCAGGATAGTCCAGAGGTAAAGATCTCTCTCCCAGTTTTTCTACTGGCTCATTCTCTCACCATTACTTTTTATAAGTGAATTGTAAACATTGCTTTTGTCTCAGAGAAGCTCCACTCCCAAGGCTACAAGTATTCCATACCTACAATGCCTGTGCCATGATGGGGATGCAAAAATGGGAAATTGAAAACCCCTAGGCTTTTCCCATGTAAGCAGACTTGCTAACCTAGTAATTCTTTTTTTCTGATAGTAATGTATAACAAGAAATCTGCCCTACTTGCTACAGCACAACAAACAAGGCTTATCTGGCACAGACTGGTGGTATATGTCATTGATATGATCTGAAGAACAGAGCCTGGATATTCCTGAAAATTGAAAAATAATTTCTCAGCTTGCTGTTCACTATTCATATCATTGCCAAAGAAATGCATTTGCTTAGATGGGTTTGCTGTGTAACAGCAATGGCTAAAACATAAATCAGACCCACATGTCTCCATCTGGGGCAGAACTCCAAATATGACTTAATTTGGGAACCTGGCAATACTGACAACACTTGAGGTGAAGAAAAGAACATGATGGTACAATGCTGGTAGTGACAGTAAATTTGAGGCTTTATGTTTTAATGAGGTCAGAATTTTTTACCTAGATACTGGTGAATACGGGCGATGACATTTGACATTTGCAACACCCTAGCACCTGCTAAGCTTGTCTGAACAGAAAGAAGAAAAAGCCAGTGAGTCAGAAGCTCAAAACTTATAATTTGGGGATGTTCGGCCTCATGATGTTCTCTTCTTTCTTTAGAAACTACTGTAGCTACTCTTTGAGATAAAAATGCTGAAAGTAGAATGAAGCAACTCTAAAATCCAGGAAGTGCTGTAACATGAAATTTGATGAGACACAAGTGCGGTAGTGAGCAAAGCATTTTAGGCTTCCCACTTTGGGCTGCCTCTCTGAACCCTGTGCCCTTTGATTATAATGGAAACTGACATCTTGAACCCTGTAAAAAGGAACTATAAATACCAACAGTAGCTTACTAATGAGTTTTGCATGGCAGTCAGTGAGTATGTGGCAAGAGTATGGCAGCTTTGTTTTCTCCCCAGATCACCTTTTCAACACATTATTGTGATCTAAATAACGACTGAGAATTAAATCTTCTGGGATTAAATATTCTGCTTGCTTTCAGGGTAGGTTGGGATATATACATTTACTTAACTACCTAGACCAGCTCAAGCTTCCCAACTTTTCCCTTCCAACACATGGTTCAGTAATACCATCTAGAAGACAGAATGACTGTATATGAAATGGCATATATAGTGAATGCCTTGAAATCATCGAGGTTTTTAGCACAAATTAGTATTTGATTTCTGTCAGAATCAAAGATCTAAACTTAAGTCCAGAAGGGTCAGAACAAACAGAACAAAAGTCACTGGAGAACACTTGCAACATGTTCAGCCCAGACTCTGTACCATACAGATATATCAAAACTTTTCACAGGTACTGTCTTGAGTAAAAATGAACTCAAATCACGCAACTGTCTTAAAAACACCTGGCCCAGGCAGCTGAAATAACTAACATTTGTTGCACTGGATCTTTAACCTGATGAAATTGAGCACCCATACAGTCTGTGAGAAGGAATCTGGAAATTTACCAGCTGCCTTTTCTCCTCGCTTGATCTATCTGCTGAGAAATGTGTTACGAGCTCCTGTTTCACCAGAAATACTGAAAGACATAAAATTACCTTAAAAGTAGCATCTCATCTATGTTGCAGAGTTCTCCCATTGTATCTATTTACATTCCACACTACTTTTCAGCTATTGTAGAAGCAGGATCTGAGAGATGAGTCTTTTGTTTCTTCTGGAGGAGAAAACCAACCCTTTTCCTCTGTTCTAGCCTCTGGGTTTTCCTAGAATTCACTGAGATCCAAAATGACTCTTTCACAGCCATTTCAAAACATGTTGTCTGATAATCCTTATTTTTCTCATTGTTCAGTGCATAAGACCAGGTAGTTGGGATAACACACATTTGACTTGAGGGTGATTTTAGCAGATTAAAAAATCTGGGTGATCCTTTCATCACCACCTTGTGGTCATACCAGATAATGCTGTCCTGTTTCAAATATACATTGAAATTAATTTGGAATGAAAATACATTGGATCTAAATACTTTATTCAGCCCAGAGCCCAAGATTTTATTTGTTCAAAGGTGTAGAATTTGGAAAAAGTGGTGTAGTAAAATATTTTTGAAGGTCTACTTTCTGTGAAACTAGGAGAAAGAATGTACCACTGTATGATTTTTATCTAATGTAACTGCTTAAATAGGTATGGCATCATAATTGGTCATCATCATATGCAGGTTTGTCTTAAAATATTTAAATTGAAAAGTTTTATTAGATTTTTTTTTAATCCATACTGACATTCACCTCCATTCTGACTCATGTGAAGATTCATCTTTTTTAAGTACGGTTATTTTTCCATACATTTGAGAATAAGAGAAGTGACAAAATATAATTTAATGATAATTTTTTTCACATTAAGTCTAAAGACTTGAGAATTTAAGCATTGTAAGAATTCATGCTTCAACCCCATGGCATAAGACCTGAAACAAGCAGAGCTGAATCAGAGGAACATTGCTTCTGATGTACTTGATAGCTGTAATTTAAATTGTTGTTTCCAGATAAAACATTGTATTTGTAGTTGCCTCTCAATTCAGTGTACATAAATGGGCCAGAACATAGGCACAGTTTTTATTGTGACAAGGTACATGTATGAAGAAGTTTCATAATTCAGTATTTTTCCTGGTGTACTGGGCTGAGGCTCGCTGGTTTAGAGAGTTGTTTGTGCTTGCCCTGTCTCTTAACATGTTATGTTTAGATGACATTATCACGAAACACATGAAATTAATAAACTCTCTTTGATTCAATATAAGATAAACCCCTGATGTAAAGATATTAAGCAAATTACTTAATAAGATAAAGCTCATATGCATGACTTGAAATATCAGATGCAGTAAAAATAAGCAAGGGCCAACAAGCCTGCTGACAGAAAGACAGATAGCAGTAAGAGAAGATTAGGCAGGCACTATTATTTTTGCATTGTAACACCAGGTGCATTGTGAGCATTTGCTGTCTTATCCTGAGGATTTGACACCTGACAGTTCCAAATTTCTGAGATCATCCCAGCCAGAACTTTTGCACTGTTGGTCAGATAGAACTTGTAGATTTTGAGTTCTTTTGCACACAGGTAAGCAGGGCTCTCTCCAGGCTGATTGTTATCCAAATAATCCAGCAGAAGCAAAATCCAAATTTGACTGAGAATAAAAGTTTGGATGCTGACAAAGTCTATATGAAGCCCTAGCATTATGTGCACTTTTAATGCCCTTTGGACCAAGGATGTCCTGCTCAGTGGTAGCTATGAGTGATACACAGCCCATTTTATGATCCTACAAATAGCAATTTGTACTTAAAAAGAAAACCCCTCAAATTTGTTATTAGCTCCCTTTTATAGCAGATATCTCTATATTAAAATTCTGACCTTTTACTCTGCTGTAAAGAGGAGCTAAATCTGAATCCAGTAGTTACAGTGTTTGCAATCTCACTACTGAGAGAAACCCAGATGAAGGCAGGTATGTGGATGTCTGCAAACCTTGACAGATACCTCGTAGCCTTACACCTGGTTTGCCAAGCTGGGCACTATAAAACCCCTCTTAATGGTAGCTAAAATCTTCACTGATAATGCAGTAAAGGATGGTGGTTGCATTGTTATGTCATTAGCTCTTCAGCACTTCTTTTTAATTCTAAAGGGAAAAAAAAGCATTTAAATCGCTGATAAGATTAGGATGAAAGTTTCCATTGGCTCTTAGAATTAAGTGTCTGAATAAGATTTCAAGGCTCCCATGCAATGATGCTGTGAGCACAACTTATTGAGGAGTGGTGACACCATTCCTTTTACATATCATATTCAGAAAATCTTGTTATATTTTCAGCACTGAGACAAAAAGACATTACAAAGGGATGCAGTCCTTAGTACTACTTTTTAAGTACTTGTAGAAAAACTGTGTGTCTACTCATGTCCTTGGTGATATTTATTTGGTAGTTAGTTTTCAGAAGTCCAATATTTAGTTCATAAGATAGGTTGTACAATTTTTAAGTTTGGTACTGAGTTCTCATAGGTTTTTACTCCTCCCTTAAGTCTGTTGTCCTAATGCCAAATGAAGACAGTTAGATTCCAGAGGACTTAGATCTCTGGTCAGCTCTTTCTGTCATATCATCCAGTTACCCTGGATCATGTTTATCTTTGCAAGAGTAGTTCCAAAGAACAGTCTGACTTGCCTATTGCACTTGTGCTCCTCTCACACGAGGCACAAGCAGCTTTTGCACTTAATATTCAGCCCTGATCTTGTCTCTGTCTCTATGGGACTTCCATAAATCCTGGCTTGAGCCAGATTCCTGTTATGCAGTACATCTTCAGCCATGGCTCTCTCTTCACTTCTGTTCCATGACACCCCATTATTCTGGTGGATCATTAGATCCTTGAAGCTGGGAGGCTTTCACCCCATGTCATTTTGTAGAGCTGGGCTTCCTGTTGCTTTGCCTCCGTTATGGGGCTGATTTGTGACTGATAAACCCCACAGCAAAGCTCAAATGGGGAAGGAGCTTCTTCTCTATGTTTCATATCAGAGAGGGTTTTCTTATTCTGATATAGTGGAAAAAACACATTTTTCCTCTAGTACTGAAAATATGAAAATTACACAGCCTCTCCCTCATCCTACAAAATGGTAACAATATACAGTTTCTTATATTTGTGGTGCTGATGTTTTTGCAGTGAAGTAGTGCTCAGGCATTAGCAAGAGTGGAGTTTTGAGCCAATGTCCTGAAAACGGAAGGCCTCCCAGGTACTTCAGGAGAACACAAGGGATGGAGCAGAGGTCATGGACACCTGGCACATTCTCCCCAGGCTTGGGAACTGGTAGCAATCCTGCCTGTTCTAGTGCATACTGTCTATCTCTGGAAAATTCAGCATAATCAGAAGCAAAATCACATAGCCTGGGAGCACTTGTCAGGCCTATTTGTCCATTGGATACTTGCCTAAGTGAGAAGCTGCACTGGGAAGAACACTCTATTACTGTCATTTGCTCCTGCCCCTTCTGGCAATTATTGGCAGGCCTGACAGGATAACCCAGGTTTCTGTCATTTGCTCCTCACCTCCAAAAGACTAAAGTAATCACCTGACTTATCTCAGTGGTAGACAGCTACTTGCTCAGATACAGGATCAGCACTCCAATTTATAATAACCAAGCACCTTTTTGCTGCAGCAAGACCACTTTCACCCTGCAGATTTGATCTTCATGTTAAGGTAAAAAATATATTCAGGGCAGTGTAGCTTTCTGCTACAGGATTCTTTGTGGCTTAGTTGCATTACCACAAAGAACTAATAGCAACCCCAATCTAGTTTTATGCACTGCTTACTGTGCTGCTTCTCAGGGCAAAAGGAAAATGGCTGATTTACATACCACATTGTCTTTTTTTTCCAAGAAACTTTTTAAAATCTACTTTTTTAAAAACAGAGTTTACACTGCTTAGAAACTCTACTGCCTACACAGGCACACATTTACACCTGCATGTTTAGATGCATGTTTATAATTTCTCAAATACTTAATAAAACAAGGATGGGGCTGTGCAGAAGCTTCTCTTGACTAGCAGTCAAACTACTGACTGTATTAGGTGGAAATCTTAATTTTGCTTCTCTTCTTCAAATGTACTGCTGACAAGAGAGCGGCTGTAAGGGAAAGAGCATAAGAAATGTCCAGGGTACAGGGAATATCAAAACCTCCAAAATCAGACGATAACAGCTTTGTCTCTGCCTCCTGCTGTGCCTAGTCATTGATGTGGTCATTCTTCTGATCATAAGAAAAGAGCTTGGTATGTCAGGGCATGCAAAATAGAAAAATCCCAAACCAAGAGGTTTTCATCAATGCAGACATTATTACAGCTTCTGTGAAAATTCCCAGCACTGGCTGCAACTTCATGTGGCTCAGTGATGCAGGCAAAATAAAATGGAAAAGAAACCTTTCCATAGCATCTGCTTATTTCCAAAGAACCATTTGATTTACTTATGTCCCAGAAGCAAGAACAAGCATAAAATTTCTCTGTAGAAAAGGCATCCCTATGATGTCTCCCTTCTGGAGGTACACACTCACTGGCAGATTCAAAGCCTACTAGACAGTGAGGGAGATACAAAATACTTAATGAAATGAATGTTTTCACATGGACTTTGGACACATGTAATTCCAGTAATGAGACTGTGCAGTGCTCCTTCTCATCAGTGACTAGAAGGGACCAGCTAGAAGTTGTTGCCACTGCTCATGGTGTTGATACAGCTAGAGGCAAAAAGCAGAAAGAAAGACTGGTTCATGACTTTCTGCTTCAGCCACTGGCTCTCCTGGTTTTAATCCAATTTTTGAGAAAAGTGTCAATATGCTGAATGCCTCCACAAAGTGGAACCCAAGGATCTCAGTGCCACAAGCTCCCAGGACAGCTGCTGACCCACACAGGGCAGGTAAACTTAGACTTTGTTTTTTCTCACCTCTTCACCCTGGTCATCTTTCTGGCACACAGACTTCCCTTTTAGGCTTATGGTACCTACAAGGAACAGACTTTACAAGCAAGTTCCTAAATCAAACTCATTCTGCATGGGGCATATGGACTAAATGGTGTGACAAGAGTGACACCTGCTTGTCACTCTTCCTCAGTTTCCTTGCTGCTCTTCAGCAGTATTTGGGATTTGGTTTGATGATCATGGTTATGGGTTTCTTCTCAAGATACTTCTGTGGGACTATTCCTCTGAACCCTAGAGGCTCATGACAAATCTAGCCATCCTAAATCCCCCTGACTTGGGAAATGCAGTGAGTCTTGTTCTCTGACATGATAGTCCCCTAGGACTCCATTTCCCTTTTCTGAAATGGCAGGCCTAGCCCCTTGTTTTTATTTTGCACCTCCTTAAAGGCTTAGAATTGGCTTGAATTTAATTTATACAGATATCTTCCTGTCTTTAGTAATCTTTCTGTTTCAAAATGATAGAATTGCTTTTGCAAAGACTCCTAGGGTCTGGGTTTGCACTCACATATAAAATCTTATAGCAGCACTGGACTATATCTGTGCTTTCATTCTCTGGATGGTCCTTTGAGAAGAAAGACTGTCTTCTTTGGGAAGAAAGATTCAGTGAAAAATCCACTGCATATATGAATTGTACACTTACAAAGTCTTTGTGCCCTGTTTAATTCTGGCCAGGCCTTATGGGGACTCAGCACTAACAGAAAGGCAAACACTACAAAACATTAACCACCAAATCTCAGCTATGTCATGGCTACAGGTTTTCAAATGAAATATTATCCACACTTTCTGGTATGAGAAAAATGTTACTGAATTACTAATCTAAATAAAAATGTACACACAAAAAAATCAGGCTCAGGCAGGTATTTACCACAGATAATTACAGCCCAAACTCATAACATTTGACAATATTATAAGCTGAGGAAAATTGATTTTTATAACAGGAACTGTTACACACTCTTAAGAGCTGACTGTATCCATCCTGTCCACAAGCATCATTCACAATTCTGCACAGGCCTTACATAAAGCCTACTCGTGAAAAAAAAACCATGGTATAGTTTCACCAGACTAAAAGGCTTTTCCTCCTACTCATGTTTCAGGGTGTTCTTTTCTGGATTAAATCTTTTTAGCCTCTCCTATATAATCTTTCCAAAGTGACACATTTCACTTAGCAGAAGGTCCCAAAGCCACTGCTATGGCTTCCATTAGGCCCACTGCATGAAAGGAAAGAGTCCCTGGATTAAGATGCCACTCTCTGTAGCCTAACCTAAGTTCAGCCTTGTTTCAGAGTTCAGACTTCTTGTTTTCTATTGAGCAGGTAATTGCATGTAGTTTTCTAACTCTAATCCCATGCATATTAGAATTGTTATGTTGTGAGTAAACAAGTTTAAGATTAAGAGGTGCTTACCTAACAAGATATTGCACACCTAGGATAGATAGAACGGAGCTCTCTGGAGAGCTCACACACTGAAAATATGGGGGTGGATTTTTCATAATCCTCTGATGGACAGATACACTGAGTAAAACTTAAAGAACCCGTGGTCTCAGATTTTCTGCCTTGCAAATAAGCATGTGTGGCAAGGGAAGTCTTGAAACTTACTGATCTCTGTTTTGGTAATGGAAAGTTAGAAGTAATAGCTTGTTTTCTCACAAGAAGCTCCACCTACTCCTTGTTCCCTTTGTACTATTTGTGTGAACGTACTACATCAAGAAGATGATAGGAAAAAATAGCAAAGAAAGTCATACGTTAAATGCACATTATAAAAAATTTGAAAATTAGGTGGTAAGAAGCAGTAAGAAAAGGCCCAAACAGTGCACAGCATATGTGCATTATTTTGCAGTCAGTAAATAGTCACAAAGTGGCAGTGTACACAAACCACAGAGAAAGACTATGCAGAAAGAATTAGCGAGGGACTTTGTTATTTTGACCATCTGTGGCTGGGCCTCCACTAGAATGACCTGCAGCTGCAGGTGTCTGCTGGAGAAAAGAAATTGCAGGGGAAACAGCTACATTAGAGGATCTGGGAATAGCCTTTCACTTGCCTGACACACATACCATGCTGGAACCTGGAGTAGTGTCTTCTCCTGGTCTGAGGTGCGCTGTCTTTCCTCTTCCAAGCGAGTTCAAGAATGGATTATCTGCAAAGCTCTGATTGTGATCCTGTGGTGTCCAGGGTGTGTTGCTGAGCCTCGCTGTCCTCAAGAGAAGTGAAACTTGTGTCTGAGTTTGTAGAAAGGAGCTACTAAAATAGATGCTCCTGCTTCCTTTTCTCTCATACTCTGGCTGGATACTCCCATCTGCAGTGATGATGTTACTGCGTCAATCTCAACCTCACATGTCCTAGCAGGAAAGGACCAGAGCAACTTCTCTGTGGCACTTGGGAAATTTTGACCCAGACTAGTGATGGCTCCTGGCTGTACCAAGTTGCTTGGACTAAAAGTTGAATGAAATGTTCAGTACAAGTACACTTGTTAATGAGGTGTGTCCTGACAGTGTGTGAAAAGCTCAACTGATCAAATCAGTTGAGTGCTTTCCATTTCCCTAGGTTTTTCTTGTGCAAACTCAGTCACCAGAGCTACTACAATATGCTTCTTTTAATTCTGAAAATAAGGGTGAGTTAAAGACTAGGTTTGAAGAAGAAACAAAAGCAAAGATCCAATTAAAATAAACTTCGAAGGTTCTAGATTTCTATATGGCAATTTCATTTCTCTCAAATCTCAGGCTGTACAGTTCTTCAGAGCATTATTAGGAATGACTGTAACATAGAGAGTAATTCACACAGGACTACATTCACCAGCATAATGCCAAGTGCTACATGAGTACAATATTTTGCTGCTACATCATGAGTTCACGTATTGAACAATTAAGCATCTGGGTGAATGTGGGGAAGAATTATCCTCTTTTCACCTCCAGTCTTTTATCTGCTTCAAAAGTGGACTGAAAATGCTATTTCTCTTACATTTGCATTGGAATCCATTTATTGATATGCCTACAGATTTTTTTAATCTGGTTATTCATATCTTGGTGCCTGAAACTACATAGACTTGCCAAGGTTCTTTCTCATGTGTTTGTTATATGTAAAACCAAGGTAACAGTTCTAAAATATGCTGTCTACTCTTTAATCTCTATCTTACGTGTCAGGCAAATAACAACATTGACAGAGAGTTTAAACAGAGCCAAAATGGCACTTGATTCATTGTGGGGATTTTTTTTGGTGCATTTTTTTATTGTTGGTAGAATTCAGGGAAGACTCAAAGGTCTTTCTTAATGCTGAATCTGAATATTTACTTCTAAGGCATTTTTGGTTGAAGCAAATTGAGACATTCAGAAATTCAACATCCATCATAAAGGCATTTCGAGTTCTGCAGTTGTACATCAATGTCACTGTGCACTAATCTCGCTCTTCCTTTTCCAACTTGCCCATAGGAAGGTTGTAGGAGATCATGCCAGAAGTCTTTAGGTAAAGACACACAACATTCCTGTCGCTAGCTGCCGGTGCCCGGTTCCTGGGAGCTGCGGCACATCAAGGTGGGGCCGCCCAGGTGAACGGGGGTGCCTGCGGGCAGGACCTTCAGAGCTGTGAGCTCGGAAACGTGACATCAGTAGGTGCAACCAGGGTTGAGCAAAGGAGAGAGAGGAGACCTTTCGCCGTGAAGTCTCAGTCCAGGTTTATTATGGCTGAGGGGTCCAGGGCAAAAAGGTCCCGAGCACATTCGTGCAAGGGCTTTTATACCAGGGATGGATTGCAGTGTATTGACCAATGGGGAAACAGCAGGGGGGAGGGATAGAAATGTCAATCAAAGGTGAGGACAAACCACGGTGTGGAGGGGGAGGAAAGAGGTCACTAGAAGGTGCTGGGGGAAGGAGGTGGGAGTACTTGTAACAAACAGGAGGGGGGTCATGACAGGCAGGGAAGATGCTGGACCGAAGGGAGGGGA
>VZTB01013890.1:1888-15364 GCA_013397245.1 Thryothorus ludovicianus | reverse complement strand
GTTTGTTTACATATTGAAGGTATTTTCAAGTGACCAGTGTCCTTGGCCAATTTTATAACATTAGTCCCACTAACAAGTAGAAGACAAGCCTGAGGTAAGACCCACAGTTCAGTGACCTATCATGAACACTAAGATGGTTGCTGGTAGCTTTGTCTGTATCATTCTTTAATTAGCCTCTGCTTTTATACACAACATAGCTTTCTTAATTTCCTCGTTGCATTTTTGCCCAATGAGAACATGCTGTCTCCCAAAATGTGCTTCTGACATATAAGCTAGTGTTTCCACAGGGGATGACAATACCTAAACTTCTTTCAGAAGAAAAGTACTTTTCTAGGTCAACATGCTGAAAGGAGGCAGGAATTGAGGGGAGCCCTTTTAAAAGGAATTGTCCAATTACCATGAGAGGCATATATTGAGTTCTTAGGTGATTGCTCTAAACCTGGAGAACGACTGCAGGGAAGGGTAAGAATTCCACACAAAGTATTAGGAAAAATATCTTAACACTTGTCCTTGAAAATATGATGCTCTGTATATGGAATTCAAAATAGTTCAGTCAGTGTGAAGATAGAAATAATGATGTAAATGAATGAAGGTGTTTTGTGCTGGTATTCACTTAGAATTTCTCTTTGTCTGTAGGGGATGACGCTGCATAAAAAAGCAGCAGAAGACAGACTGGCTAGTACAGGCTCAGGACAGTCCTTCCTGGCTAGACAAAGACAAGCCACGAGCACAAGGAGATCTTACCCTGGTCATGTCCAGCCAGCAACAGCAAGGTAGAGAAGCCTTGCCCTTAGAAAGAAAACTGCCCTGTGATCCAGGCCACTTCTATTGCAAGTGACAACATTCAAGGAAAACAAACCAGCATTCTTTCTCTTTCTCCTTGTTACTGCTATTATTTTACAGTTCAGGAAAGGGTTTTATTATGCTTTCTCATTGCTCTGTAATGCCCTTTGCTTATATTTTTTGGAGTTCATTTCTCTCTGCATTTTCTGAATGTGCCAAAATTTTGAAAACATCTAGAGGAGTGCTGTGTAATAACAGTCTTATTCATATGAAGCCTGGTCTCTTATGAAAAAGCTCATATGGACCATATGACAATACAGATTTCTTATCACAGTTGGTACTTTTGTGCCTGTAAGGTTGTTATGCTTTATAAGACTGTTTTTGTTCAAAGGGAATTAGCTTTTTATTTCATCTCCTATCCTGTTGCTTCAGAAAAATACTGAAATCTCATTACAGAAATGCAAAGTTGGATTATAATATTATTGTGAAATATATTTCATGCTAAAAAACTCACCAGTGCATAAAAGAAAGATTGGGTTATTTTTAATCTCCTAAGTGCAAAGTTTTCTCTTATTCTTGGCATTTAGGGAAGCAGGATGATCTTTTTCCAGGTTTTTCTTTATCAACTGGTGTTACCTCTTTTGCTGGTAGAGATAAATATTTTCAAATGGCTTATTCCACTCTTCTTTGTCAAATGTGTGCTTAAATACATATTCTACATAGGTGGAAAAGTATTTAGCATGTGCTACTCTGCTACTCTAAAGGACATTTGTTTTAAAATTTTATGATTATGGATGAACAATACATAATGGATCAAGGCCCCAGTTAATATTGTTAATGTATTCCAGTTGTCATCCCCTACTAAAAGACTTACTTTTAATATATTGATTCAGGGTATAATTGTATCAGTTGCCTTACTAATGGTACCAGTGCCTTCAGGTGAGTTTATTGCTGACTTTGTTGGAAACTGGCTGTGATTTATTGTACTGCCATTTTAGTGTATAGCTGATTAATTGTTGTAACACCTTCATGTTGATCAGTGGATGGAGGCTTTTCCTATTTAGGTTCTGTTCCTACCAAGTTGTGCTTTTTCCCTGACCAGTTCTGTCCATTCCCTATCATTTTTGTTAAAGAACTGATGGACACAGAGAACCTGAGTATTGGCTGGAAGTTTCATATTCATACATGTTTTTGTGACTCAATTTTAAATTTAGGGACTGGTTTTAAATTTAGGTTTTTATGTAAAGACTATTTGGACCCTAATGCATGTGCAGTTGGTTCATAAATTTATTCTTTCATCTGATTTTAATGCCCTTTATGTGGAGATGTTTATTTTTGCATAAATCCTTTTAGAGACAAAATACTAGTATTTATCAATCATCTGAATGTCTGTTTTAATTCAAAACTTGGGTAAAATGAGCAATGGGTAATTAAAACAAGCAGATCTAGATTAAAGGGTAATAAAGAGGTGAATGACATTTTTAGGTACTATTGTTTTAGCCTCAAGTGCATCATCTGTTTTAAACTGAGCTAAGAAATGCATTCAGTATGTGTCTGAAAAATATTTTCAGTTCCAGTTACCCATGGCCCTAGAAAATAGATGCTGAATTCTACATACAGTTTTGCCTTTTATTCTTCACATTTGGGAAAAAATAGTTTTCTAAAAATTTTCTGTCCTTAGCAGTATATACTGGTATGGGCTGTGCTTGTAAAAATTAGATGAGGCATTGCAAGTTCCTTGTAGGCAGCAAGAGTGTGCAGAGAAAGTTGTGGATAACTTCTATAGCTCAGTGAGGTGATATCCTCACCCTGCTGTCTCTTACTGAGGTACAAAATGCTCTGTATACAAAATGCTGTCTGTAATTATCTAGACCATTACAGTTTGTGTGGGATATCTTTCACTGATCTTGTTGTGCAATCAGTTTTAATAACTTGAAGGACTCTTTACCACATGCTATATGAACAGGAGCAAGATCACTCCTCTGAAGGAATTTGATATTCCTGTTTGAGGTTACAGCATTTTATATCAACCAGAGCAAGAACCTAAGAATACCTAAAGCTCCAGTTTTCTTTTAATTGTAAACTGGCTAACTTTTTCTGTTACTAAACTGCCAAGGGCTATTTGTGAAACAAAGGGATGGAACCTTAACAGGAAGTTTTATCTCTGAATTTTGTCTGGTATTTTGATTACTTATTGCTGTTAATTAGGTGTGGGTCTAAAAGAACTTGAACACAATCAGCACATTAGAATAAAATTAATTGCTTTTATTATTATAATATTTGTTTTATTGTTTTGCCTCCAAAATTTTTATGACAGACTAATGCCCCTGAGAGTTAGGAGAAGAACAGATGCTGGTTAGAAGCCTTGTCTTATGATTTTACTTACCAGTCTCATAGCTGCTTTTGCTTCTTGGTGATTGTTGGCTTTTCTCTTCTTCCTTGTGATTCTGTTGTTCCTTTTCTCTTGAATATAAGATACTGAAGTGTTTTCTGCAGTTCTCTTTAAAATAGATGGCATCATTATATAGCATCAAAGAGCAACACAAGATATAATTGAATCTTATATTGAATCTGAACTTTACTGTTGCTCATAGTAATTGTTAGGCAAATGAACAATCTTTTTGTCTCTGAGAATTTGCAAACTTGCAGAAATTCTGGTATTTTCCAGAATTTGTGTTGAATATAAGAATCTAAAAATGTACTACACTCTTACAGAAGTATACTCAGTTGCTGTCTGGTTCTAGTGAGTAATTTGTTATGTCTTCTATTAGTAATTAGTAGGAGTTCAGTTCTTTGTTCTTCAGTGCTTTACTTCTTAAATTTGCTGCATACATCCATTCTTAATCTTTGTGTGTGGATGCAAGTGGTGAACATCACTGAACTTTCTCTTTCAGAAAAACAGCTTCTTAAAGGCTTCAGGTTCATTATTTTGCTTTCTTGTTATGTATCTTTGTAAGCATTGTGTATTGAGAAAAAGAAGGAGCTCAGACTGTGACTCCAGGATATAAACACTTATGTAGGGGAGCTACCAGTGTATGCTCCCTATTCATCTTACCTTGAGTAATAAAAGAATATAAGCAAAAGCCCCAACCTACGGAACAGAATTCTCTCAGTGCATTAGATAGTTCTGAGAAGTTTTTAGGAATCGTTTTTTCCCCTGAGGCAAGAAAGACCATTTACATCAAAATCGTAATGGTAATTACTAAGCCAATGCTATATCCTGTCCTGATACACTACAGGAAAAAACCCTACAACTGAACTTAAACAGAAGAAGTTCTCCAGGTCAGAGATAAAACAGCTGAGGAGTTCATGAGAGTATTTTTCTGGGCACTGTGCTGAGGATCTGCCCAGAATAATCTTTCTGACATATTTTAATGAATGCCAATAAAATATAAATGGATAAATGTATTCATTGTTTAGAGCTGCACCTTAGTTCCTGAACTAAAAGGATATGTTCAGATGTGCAGTCCAGTTCATGTACTTCTGTGGAGAGTTGAGATTTTAGCATATTTGATCAGACATTACAGAAGAAAAAATTTCAAGTTCCCTTTGTTCTTGATAGCAACACATAACCACTTGGATCATACGATGTATTTTCTAAGTGCTGTGAAAACTGAAGTAATTTAATTTAAAGGTTATGTGTTCCATCCACAGTGCAAAGGTAAATACATGTCTGGAATATACAACTTTGTGTATTGCAAAATTATATAAATATATAAGGGGTACAAGATGCCTTTCATTCTGCTTGGAAATAATCAAACGGCAATCCTGTCCTGTTCAAGTGTCACTCATGTTAGCAGTAATGCTTCTGCAAGGTTTTTGTCGTGTTCTATTCCGGAAGGAGCACTGGCATTTTTATATGTGTATGAAAGAATTAACAGTGAATATTCTTTTTACTGCTGTATTATGGTGTCAGATAGTAAGTGGTATGTGTAAGCTGTCAAGAAAATCTGTACATTTCTTGACAGTGTTAAAGTCCTTGGTATTTTGACATGTGCAAATAGCTTTTGCTTTTCCTGTCTCCTTTAGTATATGAGACTATGCACTTAACAGCTTCCTGAATGATTTTGAGTATGTTTAATTGTCCTGATTTGTTGACATTTTCTGTAGATCTGGTAGTTGTAAGACATTTAATGTCACCACTTGATTTTCTTCTTGTTAGTGTTATGGAGGAACATATCCTGGATGTGGTTAACTTTCCTTTTTCTTATGGAGTAAAACAGTATTTCAATTTTACTTATTGTATAGAGACTTTTTTATTCTTGCCCAACTTACTGGCTTTTTGCAAGGATTGATGAGGGAGGTATTTTTGCACTTAGTCAGCTATGCAATACTGACTTCTTATGGGTTTTTGCACATGTGTTTTAGGTAGAATGTGGACTTGTGTTTTGCAGTAAGATTGTATTGATAAACTTCAGTATATTCCTAACCAAATTTAGCAGTCTTTTTCCTCATCTGGCATTGCATAAATAAATAGCTAAAAGGATTTATCAGGATATACTTCCAAATGATGAGGTTTTTTTGAACAAATGTCATATTCTAGATAGGATCCTAGTAATGCCTCCAGTTTGTCCCTCTTAAGGTATCAAGAACATATCCTAGCATGGCTGATTGGATTACCTTTCTCCTGTGGTCTTTCTTCTAAAAAAATCTTCCATTTCTTGACAAATCATACCATCCCATGGGACCTTGAAACAGTGCCTGACAGTGTAGCCAAGACAGCTTCCCAGACAAATTGTCCTGGTGTCAGATTGTAGTCAGTGGATCAGAAGGAGCTTGTGCTGACTGCTATAATTGAAGTCCTCATCTGCTGGAGGATGGTGTTGCTGTCAGCTTTGCTGTGGTCCTGATTCTGCCTTCACCTTCGGGCCTTGCCAAGGTGGTGCAGGACTATCCTGAAGTGTATTTCTGCATTAGTTGGCACTCGTGGCAAATCAGGAGTTTGCTCTGCTGCTGTTTGCTGTGCATGTAAAGTTGTTAGGAAAATTTCGTATCCTTCAGTCCCCTTTGCAGATGGTGTCATTTCCAGACTGAAAACAAATTCCATTTGTCAGATAAAAATTTCTTGTGGCTGTCTTGCTGCTATAGGTCTCAGAGACTAATCCATACAACATGAAAAATACTGCTAATAGAGGGACATGCAGGTCAGTCGGGCAGCCTTGCCTTTCTGGTGCTGACTTTTATTCATTGCTTTGCATTAGAGAGATCCTTAGCGATCAGGTGAGGTCATTTCAGAAAGAGGAATGTATTTGTTTTAATTGTTTAAAAAGCAGACATTTGTCAGCACTTTGAAGAACTGCTAACTACTGTATCCTGGCACAAATCTGGAACACTGCAAAAGCAAGTATTTCCACAGGTACAGATAGTTTATTCTGGAAATGGAAATTGAATCCCTAATGATTATGCCTAACTTGAAGAGAAGAGAGCTAACATAAAGTCCAGTTGTTACTGTTAGCATGCTCATGTTGTTAACCTGATCATGAAATTGAATGGAATTTTAAGAGAAATCCCCAGTGGTGTAGTATTTATGGAGTTATAGAATAGTTGTAATGAGACCATCAGACTTTTGATTTGGATTTGAATGTAATATTAGTTACATAATTTAGAATATTGTAAAGCAGAAGTTATTGTTCACAGCCACAAAAGGTTAATGTAAGCTGGAGAGTAAACTTGTTTCCTGGAGTCATCAGTGGTTTTGAGAGAGATTTTAAAGCTTTTATTTAGCAGTATCAGTAAAATCCTGGAGTAATTGTGAGCATTACATTATAAGGCCACAATTTTTTAAATTTATAATCTACTTTGTATTCTCTTTGCATTGTCTGCTGCATAAATTCTTTCTAAAGATGCTGCAGATACAGTGACAGGTTATGCTCAGTGAATTTACCCTCACATCTTGCATCTCTGCTTTCTTCTATGTGTTGTTGCCTCAACAGATGGCTTTAAAATAGAGAAATTGACAGACAACTATTTTTAGAACATGATAAGAATTTCTAGTCAGGAAAGGGCGCTAACAGATGGACTTCTACATCCTTGAAAGGTAATACAGTGCCCTGAGTTTACAAGACCTCTCAAAAGTACTGTTCACTCAAAGAGAAGCCTGAAGTGTCACTTCTGTGCATGTGCAACATAGACTTGAAGGACACTTGAAGTGCTACTAAATAGTAAGTTTGAGTTAAGTAATAGCCAGGTGAGACAAAGGAGTAGATTATATTCATTTATACACAATAGAATAGGTACATTCTTATGTAGCTAGAACTTTTTATTTTTTATAGAATAACCACACTGATCTTCATATTAATCCTGAACTGTGTAACTTTATGCACCAAGCAGTGCCAAGCAAGCTTAAACGACTTGAAAGGATTGCTCAAAATATACACCCGCAAGGTCTTTGAATGTGTTGAATGTGTTAAATTTTTTATTCCATTTGATATGTGTCTCTTTGTTTCTAATTGTTTTTCAGTTAGGGTTAGTGTTCTGGGCAGATGAATGAGAAGGGAAAAAAGAGGGATACACAAGCTACAGGATTTGTAGCATAAATACTCTTTTTTATCTGTTTAACCTGGATTGTCCCATCACAAGAAGCATTCTTAGAATAATTTTTGACCAGTGCAAGCAATACAAGGGAGAAGGAAGTGAGGAAACAGCCTCTAATTTCAGTTTGGTGAAGCCAATTTGCTCTTTGCAATATGAAAACATAAATGCCCATTTAGTGCTGTGCCAGTGCTGCGTAGGGACACCTGTGTTACCTGGGGGAAGTGGAAGCACTGTAGCTGTGTCAGTAAAGCATTCCATTCCAGTTACACTGGGCAGGAAAAAGAGTGCATCATTCAGGATGGAGAACTGTGCCAACCTCTCTGATTCTCTTCCAAACTTAGATTCCCTTCCGCAGCATTGTGGAGTGCTCTCTTGACTGCTCAGTGACTCCAACTCAATTTACTTTAACAAGAACACTTGCATCATTTTCTGGCAATTCAAACCTGTGTTTGCATGCAAGGGATACTTGGCAGTGCAGTGGGGCAGTGATGCTGGGCCTCATGCACAGGATGAGCTCTGATGAAATTTAAGTGTCTCCAGTGGTGCTCAGAGCTCAAGACAGTCGTGACTCTGATTGTCATATAGCATGTAAACACATGCAGGGTGGGCACCTTTTTACTTTGTCTTGCTTTATCTTGCTTTAACTGTTGTACTGACAGACAGCAGCAATGCCTGAGACTTGCTCATTAGTGTGTAAACTCACTTTCCATAGCTTTATTAGTTAAGAATGGTGCCCTGAAGAATTTTACTCAGAAGTGTGTGAATGTTGATTACACCTGAATTTAGATATTGACCAAGGCTATTTTGTTGCTTTTTCAAATTATTAGCCTGTAACCTTTCTTTTAATTTGAACAGTTGCTAGGCAAAGATATTTTCCCAATGAATTTGCACAACTCTTAAGTAGAGGTGGCCTTACTAAACTGCTTTTAAAAAGACCTGTTCTGTTCTCTGTTTTGTTTTGTTTTGGGTTTTTTTTCAACAGTAATATGTTATCTGGTTTTTAACTTTCTTCTTTATTCTTTTATTTACAGTGATGTGGTTGCATGACCTGCAGCATTGTTATAACAGGGACTGTTCAGTGCATGACTTGCTTTTCTGTCCAGACTGCATAACCAAAACTTAACCAGTTCTACACTTAAGACTCATGGCCATCTGATTTCAAAGGGGGATCTACTTGCAGAGAAGCTTACCATCCTGTGGAGTGGCTTTCCCATTTCCCACTCCCACTTACTCTTTCTCTTCACAAAAAGTCTCCTATGAGGCTAGAAGAGAGGAAATGCTGTATTCACAACTCAACAGGAGGCGTTCTGCAAACTGACAGAGCACTATCAGCTCTCCATCTTACTTCCGCCTGTCCACTTTATTTAATTCTGATTAACAGTATTAACACACAGACTTCCTGCAACATTTTCATATACCGAACTATAAAAATCTAGTTTTAATGAGTTCTTAAAAAAGGCCTTTTGGTTACTGTTAAAATTTCAAAGCACCTGCACCCTTAAAGGATCCACTTTGAATCTTTAAACAAATAAAGTAAAGCGAAGGAGGTGTTTTACCAGGAGAAATGACTAATGAATTGCTGCTTGGCGATCCCATCTTCCTTAGAAAACCAAGCAAGTTTCATCTGATAATCTCCGAGCCAGGCAAACTACCGGGTGGTATTTTGTTCACAGGCACTGCCTGCTTCCTTAATATGTATATACACAGTAGTTTGTGGCTGTTGTATTTTTCTCTCTACATTTGAGCTGTGTTGTTGGTTTCTTTCAGAAACTTTTTTTTCCAATCTGTGTACAATTGTTAAAACAATCTGAGGAAAGGTCATGAATGGAGATAAGAATGAAAGTCATCTACACTTTCAGTATTATGCAGACTGTCCTTGCCAGTTTATAATTTGGATCATTTATTTTTCACCTGTACTGTTTTTTTTACTTTCTTTCTTTTTTTCCTTCTCCTGTCACAGTCTTAGCTATTTAATTTCCAATTGCACTAGCTTGGCTGTTTCTTTGTATTTTGAAGTTTAGCTATAAGATTTGCCATATGTAGACAGTGTAACTCAAAATGCTTTGTACTGCCTATATTAATTTAAAAAGCTGCTTATTTAATATTCCTAAATATCTGCACATTTATACTACTGTATCTTTGTTTTGTATTGGACATCCAGTACTGGCAAGATTCAGAAGACGAGGGAGTACTGTAGTGTTGTAAGTTAAGAGGTTTATTGTATAGGAGTTAGTATGTAACAAACAGGGAAAGGGGCTTTCAAGCCATAGGATTTGCTGGAAAAACTGAAAAGTCTGAATGCTGAGTACATTAAGCAGTTTAAATCCAGTTGTAGAGAAACCCCATTCTTGCTCACCTGGATTTTAATCCTGGTAGAAACATTGATAGGAGCTCTGCTGCCTCTAGGAATAGTTTTGCTTATTTGGGCAGCAGAAGAACCTCCAGCCCTGTTTGTCATGGGGGCACCCCCACGCTGAAGGAGCATTGTGTCCACTTGTCTCTGCAGCCTCTTCTGGTCACACACACAGTGCCTGCCTCGTCCCTGGCCCGTGGGTGGGCTCTGACAGAGCCACACCTCATGCGCAGAGACGCCTGCTTGTGTCCAGTCCTCAGGGATCCTGATCCCACGGTGAACGTGGCCTTGAGCAGAGTGACATGGAGAAAGGACACACGTGTGCCCCACCAGAGCAGGGTGGTCTGTGCTGCCTGGCAAAGGGATGGGCAGGTAGGAACGGGCTCCAGGCAGGCCAGGCAGCAGAGTCAAGGGTAGAATTAGGATCCCAGTGAGAACTGTGGTGTTTTCCCTTCTGGATACTGTATTAGGTACCAGGTGCTCTGGCTGACAGCTGTCCGTAAAGGCTTCAGATGGGGATATATGTCTTTCTTGGTCCACCTGGGCCAGGGACTGTGAAGTCTGACGTGACCTGCAGCCAGGATCTGGGGTTTGGTGATAATGAGTCGAGTACTCATGCAGCAGAAGCTGCAGCATTTCATCAGACTGAGTCCAGCTGAGAGCTGAAGGATTTGTGTATTTCCCGGTCCTAGCCATTTATCCCTTGTTATGTGTCAGGGCAAGCGTTACTAGTAAAACTTCTTTTAGTTGGGTGTTAAAGGCATGGTATGTTTTTCATTTGCAAGTGCTGCTTCAGCTGGGACCACACCCTGCCCCAAGCCAGGTTGGGTGCAGGATCCCTGAAATCAGGGCACTGTGCTGGGCAGGAGGGGATTGCTTTTTTTGTGCACCTGCCCCCACAGCTGTCCCAAAGTGATGCTGAGCAGTACCTCATTTCTCCAAGTGATCTGTGCAGATTAGAGACTAAGTATCAGTTGTTCTTGAGCCTTGATGACATTTGTATGTAAGTGTATTTAGCTTGACAAAAATTGTTTGAGTTTACTAATGCAACAGAGAGATGCTAGGTGGAGCCAGTCAAGGAGCTGGCTACTTTATTAGATTAGCCTGGCATCTCTGTCATGAAGTGGTTGTGAGCTCTCAACTCAGAGCTGATCTCCAGCATGTCTCTGATATACTAACTTCATTTGTGCTGCATAGAAAACTCTCTTACCTTCTTAATAGCAGCTTGTTTGACAGTCCTGAATTAAATGTTGATCAATTATCAAAGTAATAACTGTTTGTGAAGTTGCCAGTGATATATTTTCTGTAAAAGAATGAATTCTTAGAGTGTCAAAACATTAATTTCCCATTTCAGTTCATCTACAAATTGTGTAACTACCAGATTGTTATGGTAGCGGTATTAATATACATACCTGTATATAGATAAAAAAAACCTCATTAATGATAATTGGAATCAAAAAGTTTAATATTTTTTCCCAGTCAAATACATTAATGCTTCCAAGGTGATAGAAGAGTGTACAGTTGTTAAACAAGTTGTAAATAAACGCTTATATAAAACATAAATGCTTGTCTCTCCTTTATTTGGTACTTGATTGTGAACTGCATTTCCTGGGGCTCAGGGAGGGAGGGTGATTGGCAGCTGGGCAGCCCCAGTGTGTCACAAAGCACAGCATCCTCACTTCTGCTCGGACACCTCCCGTCCGGCTGCCTGAGGTGCGTGCCATGGTTTGCTTCTCCAAGGGCCAAGGCTAAATGATCAAAATAATAAAATTTTCCCTTGCCAATTCAAGCTTCACAACAGATGTCACCGAAGGTGGGGAAAAGAGGCACTGCTGATGTGGACAGGAACAACTGTCCTTCCATCCTGCACTGATGAGCAGCTCTGGTGTCTGGGAAAGGAGAAGGCCTGGGTTGCTCTCAGAACAGGCAAATGCTGATCTCTGTGAAAGAGAAGGCAACAGCTTGTGAGAGATACACCTGAGTATTGTGTGTGGTGCTGGGGTTAAGAATGATGTGCAAAGACACTGGCACAGCCTTTTAGGGACTGCTCTGTAAAAGAAGCAGGATCAGAAAGGGGAGGGTGCCCTAGTGGTAGTGCTGATAGTGACTGCAGAGCTTGTGAGGCCGAGGGCAGGCTGGAGTGAAGTGTTTGCTGTCTGGGAAGGGCAGGAGAGCCCCCGGGATGGTGGCTCCACACTTGCACCACAGGCAGTGGACGGTGGAAACAGGGAAGCTGCCAGAGCCTCACTTCTAGCTGCTTGTGATTCACTGTGGTCCTCTGCCCTCCTCAGTCCCACCTGTCACTTTTCTTCCTCTTTGGCATGACTGTAGTGTTTCCTGCCTCTGACCATCACTCCCTGTCCTTGTTTCCCTCACTCCTAGCCTCTCCTAACTTTTGCTATACATCTTTTTCCTTTCCCAGTTCTCCCACCCCCCAGCTTGCTGAGGCACACATTGGTACCCCTCGTTATGGCCTCCACACCCCACTCTCTGCTCCCTGACAGCTCCTTCAAGGCCATAAGTTATGCTCCACATGGTATGGGGGGAACTGTGCCGCTGGCCCCTTGCTTTGTGCTGCCCCTGCACAGGTGTTGACCCAGCAGGGAGGATGCAGCTCTGCAGGTCCTCTTCTGGTGGTACCTCTCCTCCACACCAAACAGCTGCAGGGCCCTCCTTTTACCACTGTCCCACAAATGTGTTCATGTTGCAGGAGGTGACACCCAGTGCTGACTTGAAAAGCACTCCAGAAGCTGCACAGTTCCCTCCTGTAGTTCCCCTTTTCTACTCTTTTTGTCCTCAAATAATTTCTGAGCACCTATATACTGTGCACATTAAGTGTAATAAACACTGTCAGAAGACCCTTTCCTCTTCCTTAGGAACTAAAACCATTAGTCTCAAGACAGCAGAGTACCCTTGTGGCAAAGCACACCAGAAGTGAAGGTCAGCTATGCCAGGGAAAAGAAGATTAAGTGATGTAACCGGAAAACCTTCACACACTGAATGTACTCACTGCTTCCCTGGTTTAGGTCTGAGAGCCGCAGGAGTCAGTGGAGCCTCTCTGCCTCCTGGGGTTTCCTATTGGTAGCAGGAAATGGCCTTTAGTCCTTCACAGCTGAGAAGTGTCTCAAAGCTGCAGGTGTGCACACATCTGGATGTTTCATTGCTGTGCCAAAATACACTGTTCGCAAACTTAACAGGGAACACAACTCTGTGCCAACCTGAAAACTCAGTCTGAGTGAAGGAGAAAGAAGGGAAACGCCCATAAACCCCAGTGCCAAGGAATTGATGAAGGCAGACACAAGTAAAGCATGAGGTGGATGCATTTTCGCTGTTTATCACAGCACCATGTGGAGGAGCCTTCCTTTGTCTTTGACACAGACATAAAAAAGGTTCAAAAAAACAAACCTAGACATCTTATTAAAGCAGATCAGAACTCACAGACAGATGACACCAATATTCTGAGAAGTTTTCCAGGGAAAACTCCACTGTTTCCACTGTATTCCTTACCATTTAAACATACAACATACAAGAAAGGCAGTACACATTTCTGTGGGCACTACGCCCAGAAATGTCTCCATGGCAGCCCACGCGAGAATGGAAGCGAGCACTCCACAGGCTGTCCATGCAGAAAAGGACACAGCAGGCCCGGGGGCGCCACCAGCGGGGCAGAGCTTGCAGCCAGACAGGGCACAAAGCACAGCACAAACAGCACAGCACACACAGCACAGCACACACAGCACAGCACACACAGCACAGCACACACAGCACAGCACACACAGCACACACAGCACAGCACACACAGCACA
>VZTB01013846.1:29661-44016 GCA_013397245.1 Thryothorus ludovicianus | reverse complement strand
CTGGGAAGGGGCTGGAGAATTGCTGAGGGAGCTGGGAAGGGGCTGGAGCCCCAGCAGGGGCTGAGGGAGCTGGGAAGGGGCTCAGGCTGCAGCAAAGGAGGCTCAGGGGGGCCCTTGTGGCTCTGCACAGCTCCTGCCAGGAGGGGCAGGGAGGGGGGGTCGGGCTCTGGGAACAGGGACAGGGACAGGAGCAGAGGGAACGGCCTCAGGCTGGGCCAGGGCAGGCTCAGGGGGGACCCCAGGAGCAATTTGCCCATGGCAAGGGTGGCCAGGCCTTGGCAGGGGCTGCCCAGGGAGCTTTGGAGTGCCCATCCCTGCAGGTGGCACCTGGAGGTGGCACTCAGGGACAGGCTGGGGACAGGGTGGGCGTGGGGCACAGCTGGGGCTCTGTGGGCTTGGAACACTTTTTAATCTTCAATAATTCAAGAATTCTGTGATTATAAATCACAGAACACATCACAAACACCTTTAAGTCAACTCTCTGTCCCACAGAACTTGTGAGTAGAGCTCGCTAAGCTTCTTACATCAAAAAGATGTGACTGTGTATAAAATCTTCCAAATTCCCCACTGCTTTTATCTTCTCATTCACACGGAAATGGTTTCAAAGTTCTGATGCTTTGGGAAGAAGTTCTAAATTATTTACTCTACTTTTCCCCTCCTCTCTCTCCTCTTAGGCTCTGTCACCAGAGTGAAAGTACTGAGAGTAGTGACAAGTCCAATATCAATAAACATAATAATAATTGATTTCTGGGAGATGAAAAATCTGAAATTAGTGGCAATTTCCCCCCAGAGTGTTGTCTGATTAATTTAATGTTCATCTAAGTCTAAGTCATTCTAATACTTATCTGCTCAGCAAACCTTTGGGATGTGTCTGTGGGCCAAAGACCAGAAGAAAGTGAAGAATTATTGCACAGTCCAGGGTTTTTTTTTTAATTTTCAAACAAAACAAAGAAAGAAAGGCTTGAGGAGATGCTAAAAGTTGTATTTGCCCCAGTTCCTTCAATTCTGCCATTATTTCTGAAGAAAAAATTGACCATCTGGGACAGGAGGAGGAACAGAAAACATTGTCCCATCTTCTGGCTGCCACGGAAAAACTGGAATGTCTGAAGGAACAAGGGAGGAGTGAGGGGGAAATATGAGCTTGGGCTGAGGTTTATCCAAAGAACCATTGTCAACACGATCAGGGACTAAAAGCTTGGGAAAAGGGAAGATTTGGGACAATTTTAGGACACAATTCAGGAAAAAAGGGAAAAATTGTGTTAATGGATGAGTTTGGCAAAAAAAAGGGGGAAAGTGTGAACCAGCAAAAAGGGAAAGAAATGTGTTAATGAACAAATATTGCACAAAAAGGGGAAATGTGAACCAGCAAAAAAGAAAGAAATGTGTTAATGAACAAATATGGCACAAAAAAGCGAAATGTGAACCAGCAAATGGGAAAGAATTGTGTTAATGAACAAATATGGCACAAAAAGGGGAAGTGTGAACCAGCAAAGGTTGTGCTGCAGCAAAGGATCTCTTTGGGGAAGTTTCCCCATGTCCCAGCAGGAGGAGGAGGAAGATGTGGCCACTGACATGAAACACGGAAAAATTACCTGAGATTGGGATGGACCAGCAGGGGAACAACTCAGGGGTTTTCCAGGGTGTGATATTCCCTGTTGGACCATCCTGGAATTCACTGTTGCATCCTGCCCAAAACAAGGACAGAGACCTCAGGCACCACCCCAAGCTTTGCAGACAAAGCCCAAACTCAGATGACAAAGGAAGGATCTTGTGAAATCCCGCACAATTCCGAGACCTGGAAGTTTTCCTGCAGCCCATTGAAGCCATTAATGATTCAGACAGCCCCAGAATTGTTCATTACTGGGAGAGACAGCATTCCTGTTGTTTAGGCAGTGGCATCCTTCATCAGTCCTTAATCATCCCTAAATTGAGCTCTCCTGAGTGGGCTCCCTCCTCTCCGAAGGAGGAAGAAACCCTGCACGACAGGAACTGGAGTTAACTGCCTGATTCTTTGCACCCAGTGTGGTTTCAGAGAGGAAATAAAGAGCATTTAGAGTGACTGAATCCCATCAGATCTTCCAGACATCCTCATTAGGCCGTTCTAATTAGGGTTGTGTTGTTTGCTTCATTTTCTCTCGATAGTGTTAGCTGGCAAAGACTGATGCCTTTAGCCCTCTAATAAATTAATTATTAATGGAGGAGTTAATAATTCATGTTAATTGGTACTATGAGCTACTTTCCCCAACAAATGTGAGCAAAGGTCAAAACTTGTTAACAGCAGAGGTGAATTCTATTTTTAAGTTTTCTGTTCCGTAATATAGCTGGAAAATCAATGTATAGCTTGCAAAATTAACTGGTTTTCAAAAGAACAGCATAGACTGAGGGCAGAGGTGTGGCCTGTTCACTTGGTTGCATTTAACTGGGAATTTCCACAGCTTTTGGCATATCCAGAGATGCAGGGAATTTGGGATTGGCCACCATGGATCATCAGGAATTGTCTCTCAGGTGGGCCCAAACCTGAGCGGGCTGTGATGAACAAAAAAGTGACTGAGAAAATGTCAATTAGAGAACAGCAGGCTGTTATTTTAATGCCACCTGAGAAGTGCACTATGGAGTATCCATGGTGCCTTTCCTGGAAGAGAAGATCCTGTTCTATCATCATCGGGAGGTTCACCTTAGGGAAACGTCAAATAATTCCCTGTAATAATTCCTTGCTGCTCAGATAAAACAAATTCACCACTCAATCCCTGAAGGAGGTGCAGTGCTTTGATCTCTGTCTTCCCAAATCCAGCACAATTCCATGTGAGTGCCTCTCCCAGCCCCTTCAGCTGGAATATTGGAGCTGGGATCTGCTTTTCATTTGATGGAATGTCTGAGCAAGGCCATGTGCTGTCACATGTGTTCAGTAAGCATTTTCCCATGTAAAGAATAAATTTCCAGCCTCTCCTCCCCAACCAGCAGGAAATCATGTCCTTGTTTGGGTTTTGTTTGTAAAGCAGACATTGCAAAGAGCAAAGTGAGGGAAGAGATGTGTGGAGTTTGGGAATAGCTTAAAAGGAACCATCAAAACAAGTTTTTAATAAAAATAATCAGCTTTTTTTAATGGTTGTGACAACCCATTGTAAGCAACTTATACAACACCAGGCTTTCCCAGTAGTCACCAGAACTCAGCAACTCGATTTTCATCATTTAAACACGAGGATGAGGTGGGAATTCATCCAACATCCACTGTCATCAGTGGGAGCTCTTCCCCTGCCTCCTGTGGGCGCTGGATCCGGCCCCTGCTCAGCAGGACGTTCTCATTCTGGGAACAAAAAGCAATCTCCTTGGAAAAGCTTTCCTTTACGACACGGCCAATATATATTTACTCTTTTCTCGTTATTTTGGAAAATCCAGCTGATGTTTTATAAGGAGAAGAGAGAATAGCTCAAGATAAACAAGGAGAGTTTTATAACGCTTGGTTCTATTGGCAGGAAGTGTTAAAAATTCTGACGGGAAACATCTCACGTCCTGTGCCCAGTTTTTCACTCTGAGTGAATCCAATTTCCATAACATACCGGACCTGCAATTCCACAAATTATGGGAAAAATTGCAGGGACCCCTCCCACTGCCCCAGGCTGATCCAACCCCAATGTCCAGCCTGGCCTGGGACACTGCCAGGGATCCAGGGGCTGCTCTGGCCACCCTGGGCCAGCCCCTGCCCACCCTCACAGGGAGGAATTTCTTCCTAATATCTGATCTGAACCTGTAATTTTTCAGTCTGAAGCCATTCCCTGTGTGCTGTCCCTGCATCCCTTGGGAATTGTCTCTCTCCAGCTTTCCTGGGGCTCCTCCAGGCCCTGCAAGGCCACCCTGAGCTCAGCCCAAAGCTTCTCCTGTGCAGGTGAACAATCCCAGCTGTGCCAGCCTTTGCTGCCAGCAGAGCTGCTCCATCCTCTGCCCATCCTGCTGCCTCCTCTGGGCTCTCTGCAGCAGCTCCAGCTCCTTTTTGTATCCCAAATTCTGGGCTGGGGCAGCTCTGCAGCTGGGGGCTCATCTGAAGGGCTCAGGGACAGAAATGTCACCCACTTGCAGAAAAACTCTCCCTGGCCCTCCTGTCCTTCCCTTTTCCCTGCACTGACGGATCCACTCCCTGGATTTGGTGTGTGCAGAGGGTTCTACATCAATTATTTTACCTCACAGCTCCTTCACAGCACTGCAGAGATATGGAAATATGGAAATCTGTTCTGGGAGTGATCCCGAGATCGAGTTAGCAGGCAGTAGAAGCAGGAAAGGAAAAGGACAAACAGGAGCTTTGGGCTGGGGGAAAATCTTCATTTCCTTCTCTGCCTCAGGGTCAGTGTTCCCCTCTTGTGCCACTGGGGCAAAAATCCAAAACCAGGCCTGCCTTGGGTAGAGAAAAACCCAAACCAAAAAAATCCCAAGTAAAACAAAATTCCACGTGATGATGCTGAGCCCTAACTCACACCAACAAAATAAACTCTATTTCTTCCTCCATATTCTGTGTTAAGCAAGGAAGAACTTCAAGTCAAAGGAAGGAAAACTCCAGAGGAAATAATCCTACAACAGAAAACTTGCAACAATCCTGAAAATACTCCCTAGGGACTGAGGGATGTTCTGAACACAGTTTGTGGGTGGAAATGTGAATCACTGGGGTTGTTCATGGTGGGAGTACCACAGGAAATGTTTGCAGGACCCTCCGTGTCTTCCCTTCTCCAAGAGCATTTCTCCAGGCTCGGAATTGTCATTAAAAAAATGTACATCAGAGGGGGTTTGGTGAGGGGATGAGCCTTTCCTGGCTGTCACTCCCAGGGAAGGGAAGGGACAAAGTAAAAGGCAGCAACAGCAGCTCTTGGCATGGGTTGTTGTTAATTTTCCTTGGCTCAGAGTACCTGTCTAAAAAGCTGCTGCAGTGCAGGAAGGAAATTTTTCCAGAGATTAAACGATTATTGTTTCCTGTGGGGCTGTCTTCACTGTATATGAGAAGAAAAAAAAAAACCAAAAAACCAAAAAAACAACAAATCAAACAGCTCTAAGGGCACTTGAGAAGGGATTTGTCTGAATAGCAAAGTTGTTGTGATTCATCCCCCGCCTCAAAGCGCCGGGATTTGGCCAATTTCCTCAGGAAAGTGGCTGATTAGGCCCACGGATTGCTCCACATATGAGATGTCATAAAGGTGATTAATGCTGAACCCTCCATCACAGGAAGCCCAGAGTTGAGCAGAGCTATTTTCAAGGGCAGGGAAGGAAAAGAAGTCATTTGTGTTTTTGCCAAAATGCTCCCATGTTTAAATGCCTCTTTGTGCTCCTGGCAATTAATGCTGCTGCCTATCGGAGGCTGGGGGATTTTCTGGTTTTACAAGTTGGTTTGAAAAATGGATTCAATGTGTTGCAGTGTTTACCTAAGAGGATCTTGTGGAATTAAAATGAAATGTTTCCACAAGACCAGCATTTGTTGTTATCCCTGAAACCAAGGATGTCGGAAGCTTTTTATGCCCCTTCCCAAGAAAAGGTTCACCTGGATTTTCCTCAGGAGGCAGTGCCATTATCAGGCAACTTGATGAGTATTTGAAGAGATAATTATCTGCCCTGACAAAAGAAAAAAAACAGCACTGAACCTTTGAGAATTCACTGAAAGTTCTAAAATATGAGATTTTTTTTAGGTATCTCCAGTCAGACACTTCTTTAGTCCAATCCTTTTTCCCACTGATTTTGATCCTCATGTATTCCTTTCATTTTCAGTGTTGTTGGGCAAAATAAACACCAAAGAGCATAAGGCAGACTTAGATCTCTCTTTATTTATTGGTTTTGGTTGGGTTTTTTAGTGCTGCACCCAATCCTCTGTGTAAGCAACCAGGGATTTCCATTTGAAGGCTGAATTTAGGGAAAACACCAGAGGTCTTCCGTCATAAAATGGGACTGAAAATGTCTCTGAAACACCAGGACACCTGCAAGCAATACTGTGTTGGGATGATCTACACCAGCAGGACCAGCTCTGTGTTGGAAAATAATTCCACAGATCAAAATCCAAAGGAAAGAATACAAATAAATCCTGGTTCTGCTATTAAGAGAGATGCCAGGTGAGCAGGCACTACCCCCAGCCCTGTCCTGGTTCTCCTTCCTGGCCTCTGCTGGCAGCACAGCAGCGTTTCCTCCCACCACAAAGTAAACATTTTATGCCAGGAAGGGGATGAAGGAAACCAAATCCATCCAGGCATCGTGCAGCACGATGCAACATCTGTTAAAGGGAATTAACTCAGGGATAAAAATCTGAATGATCCCAACAAACTGGTTTCCCAACTGCATTTTCAGAGCTGTTCTGATCCAGATTCCTCTTCTTTAGGGTCTGAAACTGTCCTGGCTGGCAGTGCCAGCTGTGCCCAGCTGTGTGGATTCTGTGCCAGCTGCTCAAACTGGCCTGGGGTCACCCTCTGTGCATGGCCCAGCTGTTCCAAAGCAGCTGGGGCAGTTTCTTTATCCCTGCCAGGACCCAGCCTCCCTCCAGGCACACATCTTCTGCTCAGGGGCCACTGAGTGTCCCTGCAGGCCTCAGAAAATTCCAGCATCCCCCTGGCAGCTGCTGCAGCCAGCCCAGGAGCCAAGCATTCCTCCCTGGATCCAATGTGGCCTTTGGCACAGCCAGCAGCCTTTGCAGGGCATTCCCAGAGGGACACCAGGCCCAGCCATCCCCACGGCACCTTCCCAGGGAAACTCCACCTTTGTGCAGGATCCCTGCTCCAGCAGAGCCACCTGTGCCACTGCAGGAGGGCTGCAGCCACCATGGCATGGCACTGCCACCAAGGCCTGAGCCACAGGGCTCAGCTGGGATCCTCACTCTGCCCCTGGCCTTGGTTTCTGCATTGCTGCATTTTTATTTCAGTTCTCCTCATGCAGAACTTTTCTTGCTGTCCCCATCTCTGCCTGAGAGCCCCTTAATTTCCAAATGATGATAATTGGGAGGGAGGGGTTTGCATTCTGCATTCCAAGGAAGGCTCTTGCCTCCCTTATCACACTCCTTTTTCCATAGCTGCTCCCATTTCCATTTCATTCCCATCATTCCAGTCCATGCACCCATTTTCCCTGTTCCAGCACCCACAGCCTCTGAATCATCATCAAAGTATTTTGCCCTTTTCTTTGAGACAGCTTCTGTGTCTCAACCCTTTCTTGTGTCCTCATTTCATTCTCATTCCCAGATTTTTTTCTGTTTTCCAGATCCTTTTGTCTTCTCATAGCCCCCATGGGGCAATCTGCGTCCTCAGCACCACCAGAGATGATGCACCAGTCTGAATTTTCAACCTGTATTATATTTTTCAACATCATCTTCCTCTGTGCCATTATTGTGAGCAGAATTTTTCACTGAAATTATGCAGAAAAATTATCACAGGACTGATCAAAATTATCCATTCTGAGTTGTCATCCACAATTAATTGCACATAGAAATTCCTATTTAAGGGAACAGTTTTCAGTTTAAAGTGAAAAGGCTTATTCTACATGTTTCTTGTGTTTTTCCCAATCTATTGAGAAATACTGAATTTTAAGAGAAAACTGCCTAAAAAAACTCCGTGGAAAACACATATTCCAGGATAGCTGGGGTGATCACCTTCCCACTGCCAGAGGGCAGGGCTGGATGGGATTTTGGGAAGGAATTCCTGGCTGGGAGGGTGGGGGGGAGCTGGGATGGAATTCCCAGAGCAGCTGCCCCTGGATCCCTGGAAATGTCCAAGGCCAGGTTGGATGGGGCTGAGAGCAGCCTGGGACAGTGGGAGGTGTCTCTGCCATGGCAGGAGGTGAAACAAGAAGATTTTTAAGGTCCTCCCAACCCAAACCATTCCACGATTCCATGATTTCAACCTCTCCAATTATATCAGCATTTGGAATTCATGACCCAGGCTGGAAAGATCACAAAGGGGTTTTGGTTTGGTTTGGCTTTCTAAGGATAAAATCAATGCTTTGCTTGGCCCTTCACCTTTTCTCCTGCAAATACAAGGCTGGAAGGTTCCCTGACCATGGCAGTGGGGTTGGAACTTGATGATCCTCAGGGTCCTTTCCAACCCCAACCATTCCATGATTCCATGATTCCTGATGAGAGCAGGACTGGCCACGCACTGGCGAGCGGGGGTGGAATTCATCAAGGTTTGGGGGGCCATGAAGTGTGAAAGGTCCTTTTCAGGGGATTTGTCACCAGGAAAAGTTGGACTTCTTGGAGGAAGGTCTCAGCAGAGCTGCTCTGTCCCAAAAAAAGCTTGTGCCATGTAAATGGTAACACATGCTCCCAGGAATTTGAAATACCTGAACTTTGAGCGAGGTCTGTGGCCTTTCAACAGTTCCAACACAGCTTTGATTTTCTGGCTTAGACTTCGGGACTGAACTCCAGCGTGGAGCAATAAAAATTGGAAAAAAATAATTCAGCCTAGAACAGAGACTCTATTTAGAGCTTCCTGGCAGCAGGCAAGGAGTGGGGAGCTGTTTATCCTGAGCAAGGATTTCCTCAGGCACTCGTGGCAAACATTCCCGTTGTCAGAAGGGCCCGTGGTGACACAAAGAGGGACACTCAGGAGTCTGGGATCGCCAGGATGTGACAGGAGCCCAGACAGGAGGAGGATCTGCTGCCTTCCAACCATCTGACATCCCTCAGCGCTGATGACACCGATGACAACAGCCTGGGAAGAGGGAAAAGGGTGTGGAGTTGGTGTTTTCCTGAGGGGAAATGTCCTCACCACCCACCCACGAGGCAAATAAAGCTGCGAGCACAGGAGGGACACACAAACTGCATTTCCAGCACCGAGGGTTACAGCTGCAGCACAAAGGGGAAGTTATTTTTCCTCCTCACTGATGTTTATTTAGGAGGCAAAAAGAGCCCAGATTTTTGTGATGGCTTAGTAGAAAGAGGATGCTCCATAAAATATCCAGAATCCAGTCACAGCCTTGGGAAATGGGCAGTGGGAGTTGAGTTTCTTGCTCCTCATTCATCTGAATCACAATTAATCCCCAAAGGGAATCATGGAATCATCAGAGTGGGAAAAACATTTCAGGATTCCCCAGGGCCAGCCCAGCCCCAGCAGCATCACCCAAAGCCTGTCCCCAAGGGCCACAGCCAGACTGCTCTGGGACAATTCCAGGCACTCCAAAGCTCCCTGGGCAGCTCAGCCCAAGGCCTGACCACTCTGTGAGGGAAAAAATTCTGATATTTAACCTGAGTCTCCCCTGGTGCCATTTGAGGGAGGCTATTTCCTCTCATCCTTTATTTTGGGACATGGCAGCAGAGCCTGATCCCCTCTCCCTGCCCCTCCTGGCAGTGCTGTAGAGGGAATTTCTGCTCCTGCCCCCAGGAATAACAAGGTATTTGATTTATCAGGCAGCTCCAACACACCCAGTTTAGGTCTGGCCAGTGAGTCCAGCCAGGGCTTTAATAAATTTTCTAAATATTATCTTGAGTTTGGCCCATTTTCTCAAAAAAAAAAAAAAAATCTGATTTTAAGCTTTGCATGTGTTTCACTTTTCTACCCACTCAGTTCTAAAAGAGTTCTAAAAACTCTCCCAGGAGAGGATTTCCTTGCACAAGGACTCCAAAACTCCTTGAGGCCCAATCCTGCAAACAAAGGGAATATTTCCATTGCCTGCTGTGCAGCTTGATTTGGGATGAGGGACCAAAATAGCAGCTACTATAGGTGAAAATATAGAAATAGCTATATTTAGCTTTTTCAGGATAACCTCCTGACCAATTTCAGCACGTGGAAAAATCTCCACCAGTCAGCACTCACATAATAAATCCCCTCTTTTTTAATATATTAGCAGGAATTCTCTAAATGCAGAACAGATGTTATGACCCTACAAGAGATTGAGGTCTAAAGCAGCTACGAGAGAGCTGCCAGTGGTAACCTATTCTCGTGTAGCCCGAGCAAAAATTGTTATTATTTGGATGTTCTGTGAGGAAATCCTCCCTGAGAGCAGTGGAAAATGTGTGGCATTCAGGAATTGCACAAAGTAAAGGGATTCTGAAATCCAGTTCTCTGATTTCCTTGGATTTCATGGTTACAAACATGAATAAAACCCGTTCTAGCTGCCCTAAAACCAGTTCTAGGTACCCCAAAGCTATTTCTAGCTCCCCTAAAACCAGTTCTAGCACTCTCACCTCACAGAATTGTCACAAAGATTTTGGCTAAAGCCACCTCAGCATTGTTGAAGAATCCTATGGAATATCCAGGCCACAGAATAGATAAAAATCCCTTTTTTTTTCCCCGAAAGAGGCACCTGGAAATAATTAGAAGGAAAATAAAAAGAGAGATCATGTCAAATGTAAAGTTTGCCATCTCTTCTTGATCACCTGATTAAATTTTATGGTCAACAGACACTGGGAGATGTTGCAGGAAAGAAGAATTCGTTCAGATCCCATTTTTCAGACACTTGGCTGATATTTGCCACCTGTTTCATCAACGTGTGGCTGGAAAATAATAAAATCTGCCAAAGTGCCTCATGGACAAGAGAAGAGGAGTAGGAAAAGATGTAATTTGCTGTTTGACCCCAGTCCAGGACCAGAGAGAAGCCAGGGGGTGTTTTAGCACCGAGCAGATGAATTTTGGCACTGAGCCATGTCAGGGACCTGGACATGGTTCATTCACATATCCAAAAATGTTTTTCCAGAACAAAAAAAGGTTGGGAAAGCCCTTCAGGATCTTCCTGTCCCAGCAGCACCCCAGCCCCACCACCACCAGCCCTAAATTATATCCCAAATGCCACATCCACCTCTTGAACTCTCCCAGAGTGACTCCACCACCTCCCTGGGCAATTTATTCCAAAGCCTGACCATTCCTCCAGTGATTTTTATTTTTATACCTGATCTGTGTTCTTGCAGAGAGTTCATGAATCCTTGCTCTAACTAACGGGGGAGAAGAAGCCCAACATTCACCTGTTGCTTTCCATGCTGTGAAATGTTGGACACATTTCAGGAACACCTCCCTAAATTGGAGCAGGACCTCTGGGTTTGGGAAGCAGATGTTCTCCAGCTCAGGCTGCATTTTGTGCTTGCTCTGCTCTCCATTCCCTCTTTGCCAACTCCAAATTTCTCTTGTGTTTCCAAATTTTCTGTTTATTCTGCTCATCCCCTGCATTTCAATTTGAACGCCTGTGGCTTGTGGAGTATCTGGTGGTTATTCCCAGTTTTCCTACTCCAGCTGGGTGATGTCCACTTCCCTTTTTCCTTCTTTCCTCACTTCAAATCCTCCTCTTGGACGTTGCCTGTGGAGGTTGGAATTTCTTCCCTTCTCTGTGCTTTTCTCCGTCATGGGGAGTGAGTAAAGGCTTGGATTTTATGGAACTGTTGTAGACTGATTAAAAAAAAGGCACAAAATTTAATATTATTAGTATTAGTAGATATTACCAACATATTAATGTGTTATTAATTTATTAGTGGTAGATTAATAACGATTTCTCCATAAAAAATGGGGGATCAGTTGTGTAGATGGAGTCTTTCATGGTAGATAGTGTCCATTTCAAATCACCATTCTAATTCAATCAATTCCAATTAATTTCATTCAATTCCAATCCATTCCATTTCATTTCAATCAATTCCAATTAATTTCATCCAACTCCAATCCATTTCAGCCCATTTCATCCCATTCCAATCAATTTCAGCCCAATTCTGACCCATTTCGATGCATTTGGGTTCATTTCAGATCAGGGAATTGGTTTCAAATCCCCACCAGAACCCACAGAAGGGAGGGGGTGTCCAACTTCCCACCTGTTGGAGTGTGTAAAAAAAACAAGAAATCTCTCTGAGTCCCTCAGAGAGAGAAAAGAATGCAGAGATTGAGTTAAAGCCTTTGGAGAAATTAAAATATATTAAGCCACACAGACATGAAGTAGAAGTGTAAGTTTTAGTTTTAGGGAGCTAAAGATAAGTTTAAGTAAGAATATATTTTAAGTGCCTTGAGAAAGGCCCTAAAGCCCAGTTTAAAGTTCAGTAACTCAGCTCCAGACATAAGGAAAACATATTAGAATATTTCTTGCATTCCTAGATAAAACAGATAGAACCATTTAAGTGAACAGATAGAACTGTGTGTGTAAATTCTGTGTAAGAACTGACGCTGCTTTTTGTATTTTAGAATTAAGCTCTAATAGGCGTAGAAAGAATGTTTTAGAATCGTGTTTTTAGCTGATTAGGTGATTTGTGAATAAAAGTTCCCTGTATTGAGGTGCAAACTCACACACAGAAGTAAGGAAGAGGACACAGAGATGAAGAAGGAGAAGAAGGAGAAGGAGAAGGAGAAGGAGAAGGAGAAGGAGAAGGAGAAGGAGAAGGAGAAGGAGAAGGAGAAGGAGAAGGAGAAGGAGAAGGAGAAGGAGAAGGAGAAGGAGAAGGAGAAGGAGAAGGAGAAGGAGAAGGAGAAGGAGAAGGAGAAGGAGAAGGAGAAGGAGAAGGAGAAGGAGAAGGAGAAGGAGAAGGAGAAGGAGAAGGAGAAGGAGAAGGAGAAGGAGAAGGAGAAGGAGAAGGAGAAGGAGAAGGAGAAGGAGAAGGAGAAGGAGAAGGAGAAGGAGAAGGAGAAGGAGAAGGAGAAGGAGAAGGAGAAGGAGAAGGAGAAGGAGAAGGAGAAGGAGAAGGAGAAGGAGAAGGAGAAGGAGAAGGAGAAGGAGAAGGAGAAGGAGAAGGAGAAGGAGAAGGAGAAGGAGAAGGAGAAGGAGAAGGAGAAGGAGAAGGAGAAGGAGAAGGAGAAGGAGAAGGAGAAGGAGAAGGAGAAGGAGAAGGAGAAGGAGAAGGAGAAGGAGAAGGAGAAGGAGAAGGAGAAGGAGAAGGAGAAGGAGAAGGAGAAGGAGAAGGAGAAGGAGAAGGAGAAGGAGAAGGAGAAGGAGAAGGAGAAGGAGAAGGAGAAGGAGAAGGAGAAGGAGAAGGAGAAGGAGAAGGAGAAGGAGAAGGAGAAGGAGAAGGAGAAGNTTAGGCAGAGAGCTCAGGAGCACTGAATGTGAAACCTGAAACTGCCCCCCAAAACAGCCCAGGATCTGAAAAATATAAAAGCTCAAACTTAAGGCATCACGAGCGACTCCTGCACGGAATCCATCGATCCCTTCCCAATTAGCCCCGTGCTACATTTCATCCCTGACTTCATTTCCCAAGAGTGATTGCTCCTCCCCAAACACCCAGAGCCAGATTCCAAAGCCCAGCTGATTTTATTTCGTTCGATTTAATTCGATTTCCCCTGACATTTGCTGTTCATATCTGCTGGGAAGCATTTTGGACCTCCATCTTTTTGGAGTTCAGGCGGAGTTTAACAACATGAATTCCTTATCAAGGACGAGAGCTGTGTTCATCAGGGGGGAGCCGAGGAGAAGACGAATTAACAGCGATCACATTCCAGAGGGAAAACAATTCCTGCTGCCAGCTGTCAGGATTCCATCCCAGCCTGGAATTTCCCTCTTCTCCCAGGCTCCTGCTCCTCGTTTCCTCAGCAAAATCAAGATCCCAGCTCCCACTTCTCTTCCTACGGAAGTCCAAAGGGATATTTTCCTTTATTCCCACGGAAATGGGGCTGGAATCTTCATCTGAGATATTCCAGCTTTCTTCTGAGCTCCAATATTTGGATGTGCGAAGAGCTCCCTTGTGTGAAATGTTATTTTCTTGCCTGCTTTGGAATTTTTTTCTTCCAAGAAAAATGCCGAGATTTTCCAGGAAAAAGGGGGAAAAAAAAAAAAGCAAACAGCTGATTTCCATTTCCACTGAAGACTTTTCATTAAAAAAACAAAAAAAAANAAAAAAAATGTTTTCACAAAAAAAAAAATTTTCCATAAAAAAAAAAAAAAAAAAGAAGAGTTGAATGGAAAAAATCGTTTGTCACTCCAATTATTTTCCCATTTTAAATAAGTGGATTTTGACTTATTCTTCTGGGAATATTCAGCCCAGATTTAACTGTTCCACTGCCTTCTCAGAATATCCCAGATTTTTCCAGGATATCCAAGCCCTAGTGCTGAACATTGCAAACCATTCTTTGATTTTTTTTTTTGGCCAAAAGATTATTTATCTCTTCTTTCCCTCCTTCCCATTCCTAATTCGTAAATTACTCAGAATTTTCAATCTTCTTTTCCAAAGCAATCATTGTCTCTGAAGTTAGGAAATGAAATTTGATAAAAACTTGGTAAAGGTTAAAAATCTCAGTATTTACCAAGCAGCACTTCCTAAAAATACATAAATGGATAAATAAATAAATTTATTGTAATTCCAATGCAATATAACCGTGGATCTTTGATTCCACTACAAGATAATTGCAAGGAAATGTTGATTTTTTAGCAAAAACTGGTGGGAATTTCTGGACTTTGGTAATTATCTGTCATATTCCATAATATAAGTATTTTAAAATATTTTAAAGT
>VZTB01013846.1:18084-28612 GCA_013397245.1 Thryothorus ludovicianus | reverse complement strand
TACATAAAAATGTAAATAAATATCAATATAAATTTAGAAATAAATACATTGCAGTGCAGTCTGGCACTCTCTTTCCCAACGTGGAATATTCATTAAATCACAAAAATCAGTAAAATTAATAAAATTCTGTAAAATAAACCCAAAGAAAAGCACTTTAAATCTGACTTTTCCAACCGATTTTTAAGCCATGCTGACCCATCCTATTAAAAATTTAAAAGGAATTATTAAATAATTGCCATGTTTTTAACTCAGATTTCTCTTTTATACTTGAATTTTCAGCATCTGAGTGCAGAATGTCCCAAAATTATTTTATCCCCTGGTTTGGTCCCTCTGCAGCACAGGCATTTCTGATATTTCCCTATGGAATATCAAAAATTGACCTTTAAAATGTTTAGTCCATGAAAATGAGATTATATTAAATGTAATCAACGAGGTTTTGTGATTTTTTTATCAATATTTTAATTCTGAGAATTCCTGTGAGTGGGATATTCAAAGAAAAGGAAAAACCTGGGGGGGTGGAATGAGGTGGAACGAGGTAAATTTGAATTTCCCAGCTCAAACCATTCCGTGATTCCATGAATTTAAGTGGAACAGCTGGAGTAGGATGTTCAAAAACTTCAAAAACAAGGAAAAAAACCAAATAAAACAAAATATACGGAGCTGGGTGAACCCTCTCACTCAGGCACGGTTTAGGAACTCCATGAATTAAACAGAATTTTTGTGTTTCACGACTTAAAAAAAACCCAGATTTTATTATTTTAAGTGGGTTTTATTTGATTAATTTTTTATTTTTTTTTTATTATTTTTTATTTAATTAATTTTCATTATTTTAAGTGTTTTCATTACAAATACTGGAGGCTATTTCAGTATGCCTTGAAAATGTTCATGTACCAATTTTATTGTGTTTCTTTGTGTTTTTTACAGAAATGTGTCTGATTTCAGCAAGGAGATTTCTCTGTTTATGATGTAATGAAGATGCAAATTAATTCCATTGGGGAGGGGTGTGCAAAAACCTCACTGCAATACGTTTATTTTAGTTTCTCTCTAAAAAAATCGAGTTATTCTGTCCGTGCAGCTCTGGCAGGAAGTGTTAAATCCAGACACCTAAAACCAGCAAAAGACAGAGGTTAACAAAATGTTCAGGAATTAATACGACAGAAAAATATGGAGGGTTCCAAGGACGGCAATAAACTCAAATTGCTGGGAGCTGGAAGCTTCCCATAATGAAAAATGAAAGGGAAGTCCAAAAAATACGAGGGGAGGGGTGATTAGAAAAAAAAAGGAAATTGCCTGGTGGAAGGATTTACAACACCGAGGATCAATCGGGCAACGTGAAAATGTGGAATTGTCCCTTAAATTGAGTTTTCCCGTGGCTCTGATTTGAAATATCCGAAATATTTGAAATATCCTCCGGTTCCCATCAACACCAGTCAGAGGCACCAGTTTATACCTCAAACCATGTGATTTATGCACATCTTTAAGATTTATCTCTCCCTCCCTTTTTACAAAGGGATTTATCCAAATTAACAGCCACATTTGGGGTCCAGTCTCTTCTTCCTCCCATTCTGCAAGAACGAGGACTCAAACTGGAAAATGAAGTTTTTAATGGGATGCACGGGAGCTGGTCCTCGAGGCCTCAGGGTCCCACAGGAGCATCAAATACTACAGGTTTACAACACGGAGCAAGAGGCAGAGCCATAAATTCCCACTGCAAATGGGAGATTTCTGGGAAGGGAGAAAACGCAGAGAAAGTGAAGTCACTTGTCACAACATTACAAGCAATGAAGGGCGAGCTCTGTGTAACAAACAAATGAATATTTGATTGTAGACAGCTCAAAACGCTGCTCAAAAATTGGATTAAACTCGGAGATGCCAAGAAAATGCAACCACTTGGCATCTAAAATCAGCTCTCTCCTTTAGCCCAGAGTCTGTTTGATGGTTACCTAAATATACCAGCAAGGCAATTCTGGCATGGCTTTGCTTAAATGTGGTTATATAAAGTCATACAAAAATAAGTTCTGGCTTTGCTGCAAATGTGCATAATGGAAAGACAAACAATATTATAAAAACCATCGTTTTTTTCGAGATTAAAATAATCCACAGCAAAGGGAAAAAAAAAAAAAAAAAAAAAAAGAAGAAAAAAAAAAACTCTTCTGTAACTTTCCCAGTTGCCATTTATCATAGTTTTGCAAAAAGAAGCCCCAGTAATTTCATTTTTCTTGACTTCTATTAAAAAGATCAATACTTATGATTCCAAAGAGTCTCGGCTCATGAAAAGATGGAGCTGCTCTGTAATCATAGCTGAAAGTATTGGTTGTCATTAGCAGGAAGATTGATCTGTAAAGACAGAGTGAAAGTACTTAAAAATTTCCATTGGGCTCCTGCAGAACAACAGTGCCCAGCAACCTTTCACCTCGCAGATAATTAAATCCAGATAACGAATTACCATATTAGGAGGAAGAATTGCATTGGGGATATTCAATAGATGCCCACTTTAGGAAAGGAGTTCCAGACCTCTGAATAATGATTTTGTTTTGTGCATAAAACTTAATGAGGTCCGACAGGAAAAAGTCGTTTTTTCCAGCGTGCGTTTCTCTCTGTCCTGTCAGGGGAGAGAGCAAAGAGTCACCTGAGCTCCAGGAACTGCTGCTGGCCTTGGAGCAGGAACATTCCAGAGCCCTGCTCCATCTGGGCTCTCAGAAGAGCAAGACTGTACTTGGAGTCACACAGGAATTCTGCTCCTGCTGAAACCAGAGTGGGTGGGGAGGAAAATCTCCCCTGAGCCCCCTCAGGTGAGCAATCACCTGCAGAGCTGCCCCAGCCCAGAATTTGGGATGCAAAAAGGAGCTGGAGCTGCTGCAGAGAGCCCAGAGGAGGCAGCAGGATGGGCAGAGGATGGAGCAGCTCTGCTGGCAGCAAAGGCTGGCACAGCTGGGATTGTTCACCTGCACAGGAGAAGCTTTGGGCTGAGCTCAGGGTGGCCTTGCAGGGCCTGGAGGAGCCCCAGGAAAGCTGGAGAGAGACAATTCCCAAGGGATGCAGGGACAGCACACAGGGAATGGCTCCCAGTGCCACAGAGCAGGGCTGGGTGGGATTTTGGGGCAGGAATTGCTCCCTGGCAGGGTGGGAATNGCCACAAGTGTCAATTCCAGGAAATCATATGTTAGACTTGGTCTAAGGGATAAAACATTGGAATTCTTCAGCATTTAAACAGAAAGTTCAAGCGAATAAACTCCAATGAATTAATATTTCACATTCTGAAGTGTTTTAGTGTTCCAATTCATCTGGAAGGATTTGGGAGAAAACAGCCCCTGAGTCTGGATGGAATTCCCAGAGCAGCTGTGGCTGCCCCTGGATCCCTGGCAGTGTCCCAGGCCAGGCTGGACATTGGGGACAGTGGGAGGTGTCCCTGCCATGGCAGGGGTGGCACTGGATGGGCTTTGAGGTCCCTTCCAATCCAGACCATTCTGGAATTCTGTGATTCCATGGTGTCCCTCCATCCTGCAGCCACTCCTCCATAAAGAAGGAACACTCTGCACTCCTTGCCCTTCCCAATCCATGAGTGGTCTTGGATGGAAATGAAAAGCAAAGAGTTTCAGGACTACTGAGGAGTCAATTGATTGTTTTCAAACAGATCTGTTGAACTGAAAAGAAAAATAAATATGGAAATTTCTGAGATTTTTTGATACTTGGCTTTCACCAAATCCCTTGAAACAGTCAAGGAGCAACAAGTGCAGAGCATGAGCAGCTCTGCCTGGTAAAGGTTTTAGAAATGAGGGAGAAAATTGAGAAGAGGAAAATCTGGCATTTCCAAGAGGTGGGATGTCAGTGGGAAAGGAAAACAGCTGGAGGAAAGAAAAGCTACATAATAAAATTAAGGCAAAGGATTTCTGGAAAGGGAAAGAGGAAGGAAGTGACAAAGTCTTGGAACTGACAAAATTTGGGATGCAAATTGGTCGGTGAAAAACAGGAGTTTATGTTTCACTCTGTAGGGTCTAGGGCAGAAATTCTGGGAAGAGAGGGAATATAATAAAAGGGAATATAAAACAGGAAAGAAATCTTCATTTAATAATGGAGAAGAGCACAGGTGTTGGACATCTGAAATCTCTTTGTGAACCAAGAGCCCAGGTGGAAAAAAATCCACACCCAGGAATGTCACAATTCCCTGGAATCCAGATAATCCCCAAAATGTGTTTTTAAAAGCTTTCTGTGACTGCTCCGTGAAAGAAATAAGCCCAGAAAATTGAGTGTAATTTGGAGTATCCTGGGAAGGATGTTCCAGAGGATTTTTATGAAAAGTTATTTTTTCTCTCTTCTAAATAAAATCATGTAAGAGAAGGTGTTTTTATGGAAATGTCTTGAGGTAAGGAATGCTCAGTTCCCTGGAATTTCCTTTAGGAATGCCAGAGGGAAGGTGTTTCCTTGTGTAATTTCTCTGCAGAAAAATGGATGTGGAAAGGCATTGTAATTCCTTCCAAATCCAGAATTGTATTTCCTTTCTAAAATGTGCTTAAAATTAGATTTTGTGGGATTATTTTGCTCCTACCAAAAATCCAACTCAAATCCCTCTGACAAGAGATTCAGGCAGCACTTCCTGACCTTCTATCATCTCCAAATCCCGTCACATCCAGCATGGAAAAAACGCAGTTTGGGAATTCAAAAATTAGTTTCCAGCAGAAAAACACAGCAAAAAAAAAGCAAGGTTAAGAAATTCAGCTGAAATTCAGCTTCCATATGACCCTGCCTGTGCCACTGTTGGATTTCAGGACAGTTTTATTCCGTGTTTTTGTTTGGATGGTTCCTGATGGAATATTTTGAAGCTGAGATCAGAAGGATGGGCCTTGTGTGGTGATGAAATGTTCACTTCTCCAGAGCTGCTTCCATGGATAATTGTGATTATGGCGTGGGGAGTGTGAGATTAATGAGCTCTTCAATTATTCATTGCCCAGCTCTTGAGTGCTCGTGTTTTGTAAATTATGTGATGGAGTCTTAACTGGCTTTCCAAAAAAATAAGGGAGTTTTGGCATCTCTCAGGGACTTAAATTGTATCCTAAAATCCTTTATGCAAATAATACTTCCCAAATTATTCCTTTTCAATCACACATAGGACAGAAAGCACTAAGAGCTCCTTTGGAACGTTCTCATCCCATTGGATCGTGGAATAGTTGGGTTGGAAGGGATTTTAAAGCCCATCCAGTGCCACCCTTCCATGGCAGGGACACCTCCCACTGTCCCAGGCTGCTCCAGCCCCAGTGTCCAGCCTGGGACACTGCCAGGGATCCAGGGTGTCCTGGCTGGCAGTGCCAGCTGTGCCCAGCTGTGTGGATTCTGTGCCAGCTGCTCAGACTGGCCTGGGGTCACCCTCTGTGCATGGCCCAGCTGCTCCAAAGCAGCTGGGGCAGTTTCTTTATCCCTGCCAGGACCCAGCCTCCCTCCAGGCACACATCTTCTGCTCAGGGGCCACTGAGTGTCCCTGCAGGCCTCAGAAAATTCCAGCATCCCCCTGGCAGCTGCTGCAGCCAGCCCAGGAGCCAAGCATTCCTCCCTGGATCCAATGTGGCCTTTGGCACAGCCAGCAGCCTTTGCAGGGCATTCCCAGAGGGACACCAGGCCCAGCCATCCCCACGGCACCTTCCCAGGGAAACTCCACCTTTGTGCAGGATCCCTGCTCCAGCAGAGCCACCTGTGCCACTGCAGGAGGGCTGCAGCCACCATGGCATGGCACTGCCACCAAGGCCTGAGCCACAGGGCTCAGCTGGGATCCTCACTCTGCCCCTGGCCTTGGTTTCTGCATTGCTGCATTTTTATTTCAGTTCTCCTCATGCAGAACTGTCATTGCTGTCCCCATCTCTCTGCCTGAGAGCCCCTGAATTTCCAAATGATCATAATTGGGAGGGAGGGGTTTGCATTCTGCATTCCCAGGGAGGCTCCTGCCTTCCTCAGCAGACCCCTGGAGTTCAATCCAAGACACGGGGCAGCCCCAGCTGCTCTGGGAATCTGTGCCAGGACCCTCCCACCCCCCAGGGAAGGATTTTTTCCATGACAAACTGACCTGTCTGGAGCTTTCCTTACTCTTCCAGGGAAACTGGGCTCAAGACCAAGGAGGGAAATCAGGGATCCCCCAGCAAACTCTGGGATCTGCCTCCCCAGCTCCTTCTCTCCATCTGAAGGGTCCAAGACAACCAGGGTTGATATTTTCCCTCCAAAAATGTCCCTTTGTCCCTCAGGTCAAGGGACATTTTTTATTAGGAATGGTCTTTCCCATCTTCCTAAGCTCCAAAGATCCCACCAAGCTCTGATGGATGGGACAATTCCCATTTAGGAATTTGGAATTCCCATGGGAATTTAGGAATTGCCAGTTTTGATCCCAAAGTTTTCAATAGTGTTCAAATCCCACTTTTCTACAATTTCCAGATTCTTTCCCAAGAAATGAAAACTTCCATTGACAGTTTTAAACCAAAGCACCAAGAGAATTTGCTTTTTATTTATTTTCTGAGAAGGTGAAACCTATCCTGTGCCACCAGTGGGTTGGAATTAGGATTATTCTGGGTAATCCCTTTGTCCCTTAATTTGGATGGAGATGAACATTCCTCAGGCAAAATGCAGACAATTGCTGAGGAGAAAATTGCACTGAAAACATTTTTCTTTTCCTAAAGCCAGCTCAGGGAGGCACATTTATTTAATAAAATGGAAAATCAATATAATTTTAATTTTAAGAAGTCAGAGCCAATGCCAAGCTGTCCTTTAAGGAAGCTTGATAAGAATTCATGACTCTTTTTTTTCCCCCCCTTTAGTAAGAAAAATAAAATTAAAACCGGCATTGATTTAATGATCCTACTCCAACTTTGTTTAGAGCCTGGAAGTTTTGTTCATCACTTTTCCTTCGGTATCTTTGTTTTACTTGTGCAAAACCTGCTGGATCATCATGAATTTATTGAAGAGCTGGAATATGCATGGAACTCTTCCCTCCCTGGAAATTTGAGGATCAAATCCTTGTGGCAGTTGCTGGTGATAAAAACAGTGGATATGTTTACATGGCTTGGTGAGGAAAATCAAACATTGGGATTTCAAGAGTCTTGTGGGGGATGTAAAGAGAGGATGCCAAGGAACCTTGGCTTTTGGAATGGAAATGCTCTTAAATCTCTGGGATTTTAGCCTGGAGAGAGTGATGGCTCTCATGGGTGAGGGGGAACCAGTGCAGGTCTCTGAGTCACAAATGATTTCCCAAAAAATCTCCCAAACTGCTTTTGAGACATTCTTATTTTAACAACCTCCAGGAAAGCCACAGCTGATCCTCATCCATGGTTTTTTTTAACAGTATTAAAATCCACCAAGCTGATTTTTCATTGTTCCTGGTAGTGAACCACACAGTGGAAATTCTCACAGCCAATAAAATCCACATTAATCCTGAACATAACATCAGATAAAGAATCCACAGCGACCTTAAAGGCCACACCCAGACACTCAGATCCCAGAATCAGACTTTAAGAGGCATGTTTGATTGTGATATTAAATGAAATTGATGAAGGATTCATGAAAAATCCATTAAATTTTCAGCCTGGAAAGGAGAAGTTTTGGGCTGAGCTCAGGGTGGCCTTGCAGGGCCTGGAGGAGCCCCAGGAAACCTGGAGAGAGACAATTCCCAAGGGATGCAGGGACAGCACACAGGGAATGGCTTCAGACTGAAAAATTACAAGTTTAGGTGGGATACTGGGAAAAAATTCCTCCCTGAGAGGGTGGGCAGGTCCTGGCACAGGTGAAGTCTGGACCCCTGGCAGTGTCCCAGGCCAGGCTGGACATTGGGGACAGCCTGGGACAGTGGGAGGTGTCCCTGCCATGGAGGGGTTGCACTGGATGGGCTTTAAAATCCCTCCCAACCCAACCAATTCCATAATTTTATGAAATCTCTGCACTTGGTAAAATTCCATTTTATTCCTACCGAAATCCAGTATTTTTAAAAATAAACAAACTGTCAGAGCAGTGTGTATTGACTGAAAAATAGATTTCTGAGTTAAAATCACAAATCCAGCCTAAATCTGCCCCTGCTGTGTGTGTCTGTGTGGGTCAGCCACGATGTCACTTCTGCAGCACTCTGAGGACACAGCCAGCTCTGGGAATTGTTTCTTTTCCTCTGCTCCATCGGGATACAGAGGTTGGAAGTTGGGGAAGAGGCTCTCCCAGTCTTTGCTGCCGTTTCAAGGGGTGCCAAGGTCGGGGTGCCGCTGCTCCAGTGACCTCAGGATGTCCCAAAGCACTTCCCAGGATTTGGAGCAGGCTGATCCCAAATCCAGAGACCAAAGAAACCATAAAACACACGTCACTGTGGGACACGCAAGGACACACACGGACACTTTCTCTTGAGAAGGCTGAAAACTATTTATTAAAATATCTGACTCCACATTTATAGTATTTCCACACAGACCAGGGATTGGAGGAGAAGGCTGACACCCCTCCCATCCCGTTGGTCAAGACAACTGCCCANGTTGGTCAAGACAACTGCCCATCAGTTGTTTTGCACACCAACAGAAAATATGTAAACAACCTCATTTTATCAAAAACAAACTTCTGATAACAACACCCGTGTGTGTGAGAAAGAACTAAGAATTATGAAATACATCAAGTTAAAAAGTGCCTCAGAAAACTTGAAAAATCAGGGCAACAAACACATAATCCCAAAATGAATTGTTTTGCACGTCTGGGGGTTTGGTTCTTTAAGGAATTTAAAAATATGTCAATGATTACCTGAATAATTTTCTTACTCCTTGTATTGATGAAGAAGAGAGGAATAAGATAATTTAAATAATTCTTTTCTCTTGGGTGTTAAGAGGTTTCTGACTGCTGATAAACTCTCCCTCAGAAAAGAAGTTTAACTCGTGTCCACAAGTCTGTGTGTGAGGGAGGAATAGCTCAGTCCTTAGAGGAAATCATTTATATCCACTTGGATCTGGAGGGAGGGAACTGAGGGATATAACAGGAAATTATTTTCTGCTGATATTCTCTGAAAAGTGGCAACGTTGAGCTTATAACAAACAGGAGAGCGAGAGAATCATGGAATCACAGAAAGTTTGGATTTGGAAGGGAATTGAACCCAGTTCCAACCCAGCCATGGCAGGGACACCTCCCACTGTCCCCACTGTCCCCAATGTCCAGCCTGGCCTGGGACACTGCCAGGGATCCAGGGACAGCCACAGCTGCTCTGGCAATTCCAACCCCATCCCTCCCCACCTCTCAGGGAACAATTCCAGCCCAAAATCCCATCCAATCCTACTCTGAAGCCATTCCCAGTGTCCTGCATCCCTTGGGAATTGTCTCTCTCCAGGTTTCCTGGGGCTCCTCCAGGCCCTGCAAGGCCACCCTGAGCTCAGCCCAAAGCTTCTCCTGTGCAGGTGAACAATCCCAATTTTCCCAGCAACACATTTGATACAAAAATTAAGGAAGCAGAGCCATAATTTCTCCCCCTCCAGTCCACATCCACAATTAGCCAGGGCACTGTATCCTAACTTTTATGAAAAAATGAGATTATTTTTTGACCAGCACATTGGCATGAGCATTTCTGTGCTCAGTTAATTACTAATTTTTTTAATTATTAATTTTTGGGGACTTCAATATTTTTTCTAAGGGGATGGAAATATGTGAGGGGAGAAAATCTTTTAGAAGTTTTGTCGAAATTAGACCCAGGTCTGATTTTTTAATCTACCTGACATGCGAGGAATAATCTTTACTTCTTCCATGGGATTGTTCATCCATTCATAGGTAATTCTTGTAAATAATAAGTCCAAAATAAGATATCCTAGTGCTTCCAGAAATCTTCCTGAGGGAAAAATTCCTGCCTGCAGTTATTTTTCCTATATTAAAAGCATTTCCTTTGTCCATAGAACTTCCAGGAATGCTGGTCCCAATCCTTGGGAAGTGCAGCTGGGCCTGGATGCGGGAGGAACAAAACCCTCGTGTGCTTGGTTCCACCCTGGGCTCTAGGATGTCTCCTGGGCTTAAATACCAATTGACTTTGAAATCCGTGGAAGCAGGCAGATTTCCACAGCCCTTAATGTGATATAATGGCAGGGATTTGAAAGCTGTCAGCCCTTTTGGTGCAATTTAATCCAGGCTGGTTAAAAGGAGCAACGGGAAATCCATGGGAGCAGTTTCCAGCTGTCAGCTCCAATTTGTCAGGACAGCCCCTGATGCTGCCAGGCTGAGCAGCAACCAAAGGGAAATTTGAATTCCTGGGATCTCCCCTGGAAAGATGCTGAGAGAGACACTCAGCATCTCCAGCAGAAAAATTCTGTGGCACCAGGGAGGATGGAAGAGAGCAGAGCTGTCAGTGAAAGGGATTTTATGGGAATTGGTGCTTGTGGCTCCATGTCCTCCTGAGAGGTTCTAAGAACAAGAGAGAGCTCTGGAAAACTCCTCTGTAGAATGCCAAAATTATTTGGGTTGCAAGGGACCTTAAAGCTCATCGCATTCCAATCCTCTGCCATGGGTCAAACCAAACCAAACCAAGCCACACCAAGCCCAGCTAAACCAAGTC
>VZTB01013846.1:0-17614 GCA_013397245.1 Thryothorus ludovicianus | reverse complement strand
TGTCCAGCCTGGCCTGGGACACTGCCAGGGATCCAGGGGCAGCCACAGCTGCTCTGGCAATTCCATCCCCACCCTCCCAGGGAACAATTCCTGCCCCAAATCCCATCCAATCCCACTCTGAAGCCATTCCCTGTGTCCTGTCCCTCCATCCCCTGTCCCCAGTCCCTCTCCAGCTCTCCTGGAGCCCCTTCAGACCCTGGGAGAGAAGAAAATATTTATTTTATGCTGGAACAACTCATCCTTAAAATAACACCCCAATAAGTTGATATAGCCCATGAAAGGGGCTGTGTGAAAGCTACAAAACATAAGAAAGACTTTCACACTGCAAACAGATTTTCCTTTTCTGAGCAGCTAATTCATTGTGACGTTAAAGCCATGAAAAATCTGTTTTCTTGCAAAGAGGTCTTCATAGTATAAAAGAAGAAAAACCTCTCCCTAAGTAAACTAAAAAAAGACTATTTTAGAAGTAGTAAACCAGATGAAACTCACAAGTTTTATCCTTATGTTGCCAGTAAAAAAGAAAAAAAATGTGTGTAAAAGAAAAAATAATCATAAAGGTTTATTCTGATTTTATTATTATTGTTCTTTTAATTCTGTTAATAAAGTTGTCTTTATACCCTTTCAAATTTAAGCCTGCTTTATTTTTCTCCTAATCCTGTCTCACAGCAAAACATAGACCCTCCACCCAGGGGTTCTGAGCTTTCCCTGGAGCTTCTCCTCTCCAGGCCAGCACCCCCAGCTCTCCCAGCCTGGCTCCAGAGCAGAAGAATTTCACCCCTCACATCAACTTTGTGGCCTCCCCTGGAGTTTTTCCAACAGCTCCATGTTTTTCTTGTGTCCTCCTTGGCCCCTGTGTCATTCCCAAGTGGCAGTGACAATGATCTTGCCCACTGTCCCCTTTTTCATCACCCTCTGTTTCATCTCTCCCCCTTCAGATCAAACAGAGTTTTTAAATTTGTGCATCCAACCTTCAGACAGGTCCCTAAAATCCCTGGGAATTGCTCAGGCCCCACACTCTGGTCCACACCCTACAAATTCCATGAATATGAAGGATTGAATTCCCTGCAGCACTACAGGAATTATTTTTCCATAAGCACACAGCAGAGTGCCCATCATTCATTTTCCTGGCTTGAGGGGCACTCTAATGCCAGGCTGCTTTTTCTCCATTAGTCCCAGCCTGCCACAGTCAACTTTAAAGCCAGGCTTTGGCACACCTTATAAATAACAATACATTTATGCAATTGAATGCCTGAGCAGTAATTCAATCAAGGCAGTTCTGCTGCTGGTCATAAACTACTTAAGCTGTTTGAGTCTCAGCTTAAGACATCAACAGAGGGCCTTGATTGAATTGCAGCCTCAGATTTACCTTCTATTATTCAAGGCTACCTCTCTGTGTGGTGAAACATTGATATGATGAGTAAATCTTGAACTGCTACCAAAATAAACTGGGTTGTTTGCTGGGTGGAACATTCTGATGCTGATGTTGAGGGGAGTTTTGAAGTTTTACCTCAGATTTTGATCAGGGCAAGGCTGCAGCCCTGTAAGAGCAGAGCAGTTTGCAGAGTTCCAGGGATACAGCATTTATAGAGGCAGGGAATAACTTCCACCAGGCCAAAGAATTTGGGAAAAAATGAATTGGTGACGTTCAAGGCGCTTTGGAGGTCTGACAAAGACCAAGGAGCAGTGCAGTGGCTCAAACTAGGTTGGACTTGATCTCGGGGGTCTTTTCCAACCTAAATTCTGGGATTGTGTGGGTTCGAGTAGGGAGTGACAGCTCTGAGTGCAACCAAAGTTCCTGAGCTTGGGAGAAAAGCTCCTGCCCTCACCTGAGGAGACACCAACACCTGTCTGGAACCCACCAAGTGCAGCATTTTCCAGCATCAATTTTACCTCCCAAATATTAATTTTGCCTCCCAACTATTAATTTTACCTTCCTGGTTTCTCTCTTTTGAAGGTGTGGTCCAGATCTTCCCTGATGATCAGACCTAAAGCAACCCCAAGCAGGAAAGGTTTTCCTTGAGGATATTCCTGATCTTTCCTTGAAGGTCTTCCAAACACTATCTGTGGAAGTTCTGGAATGAAGTTTGGCTCATTAAACCAAATTCAATTTCACCCGTGTCTTCCCTGTGGAAATAATTGGTGTAAAGAGCAAAATAAATAGCATTGGTGGATTTGGAAGAATCAGAAACTTGGGCACATCTGCTGTGAGGAGAAATTTATTTTAGGGGATGTATTTTTGGGGGGGGGATGTATTTTGTTTTGGGTTTTTTTGTTTGTTTGTTTGGGTTTTTTTGGTGGGATTTTAATGCATCACCCACCCCATTTCTGAGGATTGCTCTCATTTCAAGGCTTCCTGAATTCCAGAGGGTGGAATTGGCCCTGACAAGTACCCAGTGGCCTCCTTGGTGGAGATCTCTGTTCCCAGCCCCAATTCCCAGAGCAGGAGCACGTCAGGACAAGCTGTAGTCTGGCCAGGAAAAAAGGGAAAGAACCGATTTTTTTTTCCCCTCCCAGAAGAGCAGTGCTCATCCAGAGAGCTCCTGAGCCTGAGAGAAGGAACACAGACATCTCCAAGAGTGGATTTGGGATGAAAACTTTATATGGCCCCAAGGATTTCAGCTCCCAGTGCCTCAGATAGAGCTGGGAATTATGGCAATATTCATTGCCAAACGCAGATTAACAAATCCAGCTGCTCCCACTGCAATGTGAAACAGTCTGGGGGACTCTACATTAAATTTTGTCCCCTAAATCTGAGCCCTGCACAAAAAACCCCATCAAAATATCCTCATGGATGTGAAGAACTCTGCTCAGACCTTTTTCTGGGTATAAATCACCACCATTTCTCACTCAAATATCAGCAGATCTCAAGCACTTCTCAGGCTCTGACACACAGAACCTTCAAGCTGCCTCAATATTTCTTTTGCAGAGGAAATTCAGCAAAAAAGAAGGAGCACTGGGGCTTTTTTTTTTTTCCTTCCAGTCCATGATCTTCAGAAAAAAAAACCCACATAACAGAAAATGGAATATTGTGAGCAGCCCACATAATTACTCATGATAGATAACTGTATTAAAAATTAAACATAAATTATTGGAGGCATTACAGTGTTGGCACAGGATGAAAAAGGTGCTTCATATTCCTGAAAGGTTGAGCTAACTGCCTGAAAGTTTGGCTCCACAGAAAAGAGACTAGGCTGGATAAATGGAAAGCATTTATTGTTTGAAATATGGATTTTAATATAGCCCAGCACAACCCCAAAACATCAGTCCTTTTCAATAGGGTTAAAGTAAGATGGATCTTGCAGATTAAAGCAGTCGGGGAGATGCTCTTTGGCAGGGAGGAGCAGGAGAATGAGGAAAGGAGGCTCCTTGGAGTCACTCCATGTCTTGGGAGGAGGAATCTTCTCTGTTTTATTGGGCTCCACCGAGTCCTGCCCAGCTGGTTTGTCTGGGAGCACTGGGACAAGGCTGATGGCTTGGCATGGGAATGCCCATTCCAGCCCGGAGGGCATCCAGGAGTCAGCCAGAGGGGGAGAAACCCTGAGGGGGGAGTCCAACAAAACTCACTCCAGGCGGATCCACATCTCTGGGATCCAATTTTCCGTGGGTTTGTGAAGCTCTGTCAGTGATGCAGAAAATCTTGGAGCATCTTGAGGGTGTTCCATGCAGGGCTGGTTCCTTCCTGCGTTTGCCATCACAGCTTTTAACAGCTCTCAGCAGAGATCTGATTTTTTTTCCATCTTGTTTTGTAGATTTGAAATATTCAGCAGGGCCTGATTTCCTAGAATTTCACTTCCAGCTCTGACATCAGGGACCGACTCTGAATTTAAAAAACTGCAAATTCCTGGACAATGCTCAAACTGAGCCTGGCCTCTGACAGGAATGTGACTCTCAGAGTGTTGCTGGTCAGCTCAGAGCACTGCTGAGCAGTTCCTTGAAATGGGAAAAGGCAAGGGAAAAACTTCTCTGCTGAAATCCCTCCTCAACAGGAATCCCTGGGGAGGATTTAGCTGACACTGACTGGAAAAAGAGCAGGAAGAGACAGGGAAAGGTGCAATGTTACTTTCACAAACAATTAATTGAAGAATTCCAGAGGTCTTGGAATTTCCAAGCCCTTCCATGATTTAAAAGTTTGACAATCTGAAAATGTTCAGCCACAAAGAAGAAGAAAACATGGATCTAGTAATTCTTAATATGAAGGTTTTGGTAGTTTTCTTGTATAAAATCATGATTATGTAAAAATTTTTGACTGGGTACTCACTTTCATCAGATTTTTTTTTTCTTTTCATTTATGCTGTTGCTCCCCCAAGAGCGACTCAGATTTCTCCAGAGGAAGAGAAAATGAAGATGTGAGACCGTGTGTCTCATCTTTCAGAAAAGATTCTGTCAAATCTGGGGAGCAGCCTTTAGGAACTTTATCCTGAGCTGTGAATTATGGAGGAAACAACGGGATTGAGGATGGATCTGTGGGAAATGTGGATTATACCTAAAGAAAATCTTCTTCTTTGGTAGGCAGTGTAATATTGAGATATTTATGTCTGTAATGAGGATTTACGTCTCTAATGAGGACAGAAATTCCTTCAGGAATATTCAGGAATATTCCTTCAGGTCTTGGAAAAGGCCAGTGAGAAGCTTCTGAGAGGAATGAGGGATTTGTTTTTCCAAACAAGCTGGGGATCTGCAGGTAGATCAAACCAGCACTTTTTAAAACTCACCGACTGGGAGATAAAAGAAATAATGGGAAGGATTTCACTGATTGATGAATTGAAAAAAAGATATTTACCTTTATAAACAAACTGTAGGCTTGCTGAGAAATGAAACTGGATATTGAAAGATGACAGAAACAATGGGAAAAACCATAAATTCCATCAAAATTAAAAATTCAAAGGAGGGTTCTACATTAGAGGGGAATCTTAGGGAAGTCTGGGCCTCTCAAGTGCCTCAGGCAGTGGGGAAAGAGAGAGGGAAATGTGGCTGGAAATTGGGATAAAAAGGAGGCTGAGCCCTCCAAAAATGGGAGAGAGCCCAGGGGATGCCCCATGGCCTCTGCCTTGATTGGAATAAAGCAAAAGGATCCTCTGGCTCCTTTTTGGACACAAACCTGTGGGGTTTGAGGATTCATTTTCCTGCCATTCCTTCGTATCCAGGTGCTGTTTCCATGACCTGATCCCTGAGCAAAAGGGTTTCCAAGTGGTGGGACAGGAACACACCCAAAACCAGCCCAAGGTTTTCCTCAATCTCCTCTCCAGGAGACCCCAGATCAGGAATTTCAACTCTTCCCAGAGCTGCTGCTGGCAAAAGGAAATGTTGGAGCTCCCCTTTTCCTGCATCTCCCACCAGAGCAGACCCAAGGAGCTGGGATTTGCTCCCGTTGTTCTCCTGATTTCTCCAGGTCTTGTCACCTGTCCAGGAGAAGGACAAAAGCTGTCCATGCCTTTCCTGATTCCTCCTTCTGCCTCCTTCTCCAAGGCACCCTCAGGAGCTGCCCCAACCCCTGTAAAGTGTCCCCAACACTGGAAGGAGCACAGAAAAGTGAGATTGTGCCTCCACCTCAGTGGAGAAGATTTTGGGAACCTCTTTACAACCATGTTATCCCCAAATTTTGCTGCATTCCACAGCTTTAGGAAAAAATGTTTAACCACCAAAGAACAGTCTTGATAAAACTCCTTTAATGTGAATTAAAAGAACAATTGAAGCTGAGTTTGGAGAATTTTTCCCCTCTCCACCTTCTCNTTTGGAGAATTTTTCCCCTCTCCACCGTCTCAATGATGGGGGAGTGTGTGCAAGACAAAAAGCTGGAGTTTTTTATTCCTAATCACACATTCCCACTCCATTCCCTAAAAAGTGTCCCCAGCACTGGAAGGAGCACAGAAAAGTGGGAGATTGTGCCTGACCTCAGTGGAGAAAATTTTGTGAACCTCCTTGCAGTCATGCTACCCCCAAATTGTTCTATATCCCACACCACAGAACAGACTTGATAAAACTCCTTTAATGTGAATTAAAAGAACAATTGAAGCTGAGTTTGGAGAAATTTTTCCCCTCTCCACTTTCTCAACGAGGGGGTTGTGCTCCAAGACAAAAAGCTGGAGTTTTTATTCCTAATCACACATCCCCACTCCATTCCCTATAAAGTGTCCCCAGCACTGGAAGGAGCACAAAAACTGAGATTGTGCCTCATATCTTCCACCTCAGTGGAGAAGATTTTGTGAATCTCTTTGCAGCCATGCTACCCCCAAATTTTGCTGCATCCCACAGCTTTAGGAAGAAATATTTAACCACCACAGAACAGACTTGATAAAGCTACTTTAATGTGAATTAAAACAACAATTGAAGCTGAGTTTTGGGAATTTTTTCCCCTCCCCACCTTCTCAATGATGGGGGAGTGTGCTCCAAGACGAAAAGCTGGAGTTTTTATTCCTAATCACACATTCCCACCCTATTCCCTATAAAGTGTCCCCAGCACTGGAAGGAGCACAAAAACTGAGATTGTGCCTCCACCTCAGTGGAAAAGATTTTGTGAATCTCTTTGCATCCATGTTATCCCCTAATTATTCTGTATCCCACACCACAGAACAGACTTGATAAAACCTCTTTAATGTGAATTAAATGAACAATTGAAGCTGAATTTTGGGAATGTTTTGCCCCCTCCCTATCTTCTTAATAGAGGGTTGTGCTGCTAGACGAAAATCTGGAGTTTTTATTCCGAATCCCACATTCCCCCTTGGGCTCGGGACCCTGAGCAGGATGGAGAGAAGAGCAAAGCACGGGGTGAGAAAAAAACGGTGAGGTCATAAAAAATTCATCCAGGAGGGGATCCAAGTGCAGTAATGAGGCCTCACACAGGCGATGGAGTACTTAGCACTAAAACCCTCTCTCGGTGCTATCTGGTTACCATCTTATCAACACGACACCCATTAGGCCCTGATAATAGTAACTAATCAGCTGTTCTGCCTTCCTTTATTTGCCTCCCCAAAAGATCTTCTTCCCCGGGCAGCCCCTCCCCACGACAATCTCAGGCTCTCAATAATTCATGGCATTGAGGCGCTGCCCGTCCAGCCCTGATGTCACTTCCTGACCAGCTCATGGGGACACTCAGAGCTGCTCCTGTCCCCAAAAATAAAGGCCACGGTCCTTTCCTGACATCATGGATCAGCTGAAGTTTTTGGCAGAATCCAGGGGAGCACTGGGACACGCTCGTGCTTGGAAGGAGAGAACCATCCCTGAGATCATCCTTAGATCCAATGCTCCTCGTCACGTAAAACTGCAAGATTTTGTAATAAAATTGGTGTTTCTAAGCCAGGGGAGGAGAGTCACTTCTGGCTGAGAAGTGGTATTAGGAATTCCTCCTTCTGCTTCTTCCTGGAAAGGGTGGCCAGGCCTTGGCAGGGAGCTTTGGAGTGCCCATCCCTGCAGGTGGCACCTGGAGGTGGCACTCAGGGACAGGCTGGGGACAGGGCACAGCTGGGACCCCATGGGCTGGGAGGGCTTTTCCAGCCTCAGGGATCCTGGGATTCCTTTATCACTTGAAAGATGAGATTCCACACAGATTTTATTATTTTTCTTTAATATATCAGCCATAGTTTCCATATATAAAAAGGACTTGACAGCTGAGAGGTTTTTTATTTAGTGGTTGAAGCTTTGAACTGCAACACTGGAAAATGAGATTTGAGGCCTGTGGACTCCCAGAATGTCCCCAGACTTCCCATGTCATTCAAACAAATAATTCCTTCTCTCTTTCATTTCCCCACCCATAAAAGAGTAACCGTAAGAGCTGGGTAAAGAAGTGACTTCTACCTCAGAACCAGCCTGAAAAGCCAAGGAAGAAACGAGAACCTCATGCTTAAATTCATGGAATCATGGAATGATTGGGTTGGAAGGGACCTGCCATGGCAGGGACACCTCCCACTGTCCCAGGCTGCTCCAGCCCCAATTTCCAACCTGGCTTTGGCCATTCCAGGGATCCAGGGGCAGCCACAGCTGCTCTGGGAATTCCATCCCAGCCCCTGCCCACCTTTTCAGAGAACAATTCTTGCCCAATAACCCATCCAGACCTCTCTCTTCCAGTTTGAACCCATTCCTCCTTGTCCTGCCACGTTTCAAAAAATACTTTAACCACTGAAAACGTTCTTCAGATGTTTCTTCTTGCACGTTTCTGGCTGTTCCTGGGGGAATATCGGAGAGGAATTCCAAGTCTCTTTTAGGACAGACAAATTCAGGAGCAGCAGTTCCTTCCAGAGTGGAAGGAGGGCTTGCTGACAAGGCAAGGACCTCGAGTGCTGCACAGAGGAAATGAGATAATCTGCCCAAACCTACGTGCCTCGAGTCCAAGCCTGAGGATGTGATTTCATCATCTCCTTCTCTTCCAAATGGAGGAGGGAGCATTTTGTCTCATCCCAAGTATTGCCACAGACTGATTGCCAGAAATGATGCTGGAGTGTTCGAAACACGGATTGAGTCACTCTGGGACATCCTTTCCCTTGAAATCTGAGGAAGTTCAGGGTCTCTGGTTTCGGATGTTCCTCTTCTCCAGTTTCACCTTCTCTGAGGGGGAGGTAAAGGCTGTGAGGATTCATTCAACAAAAAAAAGGCCAGGAATGCTGAATGGCACCAAAGCACGATGGTGTCATTATCCCTGGGCAGCATTTCCAGCAATAATTCCATGCAAGGGGGAAATTGGGCACATTCCTGTGTGTCCATGGGGTAACAAGCATTTTGACCAGGATGCAAATCCTCTCCAGGAATGATTTCAGCTTCCCCAGGGACAGAGAGCTGGGCTGGGATTCCTTGAGGCTCTGTCCAGTCTCTCTCTCTAAACTCTACATTTTTAAGGCACAGCTCATCTCTCCTTGAAATTCCTCTCTTTGGGGAATCAGAGGATGAGGAAGAGCATCCTGGCAGGGCTCCCTCCCCTCCCTGACACATCCTCACGGGGGTTACTGAGGGCTGTAGAGCCTCACAAGAGCTTTAAACCCAAATCCTACCCCCTCACTCCAGTGGGATCCTGCTAATAAATCCATTTCCTGTCCCAATGGGACCACGGCTGTGTCAAAAGGGGAAAAAACACAGCTTGGAAAACAAAACTGAGCCTCAGATTTGGGGAATCAGCCCTTTCACAGCTCATGGCGTGACCTTGCAGAGCCCAAAACGGGGGCTTAGGAAAAGGAGGGAGAGGGATTTTTTGTAGGGCAGAGGGTGACAGGATGTTTTAGTTTAGTACTAATTTATATTTTAGTGTAAAATAGTTTTTTGTTAAAACTTTGTCAGTTTTTTTGTGAACTTAACAAAGAATTAATTGTTAGTTTTAAATATTGATACATAATTAAACTAATAAAAATGTTTTTATTATTTTATAATATTTATAATAGTTTATTATTTTATTTGAAGATGCTTTTGTGAATATACATTTTAAGACAAAGGTTCTTCCCAACCCAAACCATTCTGGGATTCTTTATAAAATCACAAACCAACACTTTTTCTAAATCATGTTAAGGATCAAAGGGCCACACCCTGTAAAATGGATGAAATATTCCTCCTGTAACTGGTGTTTGGATATAAACATACAATAGTATTGATAATTAGGAATAATTTACATCTCTAAAATAATGGAATTCATACAAAAATGCACATATATAATAATGCAATAATAAGAAAACACAACAAAACCTATCAGCACTGGGATCTGTTGGCTCTCTCAAAAAAACAATTTGAATTCAGCAACAATTAAATCGCCTAATTTTGCTCCACTCAGCTTTTCTAGTTGGATATTTCCTGTCCAAATCCACTAAACTGGAGTAAACACTGGGAAACCTTTCACCTTCCCAGTCAGGACCACCCAAAACTGGCACATGGGAGCTGTGGAGCCAAATCTGACACCTCCTGCCCTGTACCTGAACACAAGCCACACAAATTCCCTGATTTTCCTGTTATTCCCATAACAGAGGATAAATCCACAGGTAGCCAAGATTGTTTTCACCAAGTTAATCCTCAAGGGTGCAGGAAAATCTTGATCTCAGACTCATAACTCATCCTACACCTCTGCAGAGCTTCTGGTTCTGTGAATGAAAAAAGCCTTCAGTCCGATATTAATTTCCAGGAAAATGAAAATCTTTCCTGCTTCTGCTCAGGATTACAAAGTCACACTTTGGAAGTGTTTCCATCTCAGAGTCTCTATTTTTGCAGGCTCCATAGCAGTCACAATCTGAAAAAACAAAAAGGGGAGAATTTTCAGACATCCAAGCTGTTTCTATGCTGAAGGATTTTTGTTCCTGATATATTTAAAGAGGACATGGAAAAAACAGTGGCTGGGGAGATGATTTCTCTCTCCTCACCAAATCTGAGTGGCAACAAAGCACAGAGCATCCCAAAACTCCCATTCATTCTTTCTCATCCTCCATTTCCCACTCAAATGTGGGATCTAAGCTGAATTTCTGCAGAGTTGGTAAAAGTGTTTCCTCTTTTGTAAGGAGTGAGAAGATCCATGAGCAGCTCCAACATTCCCTAAGTCCTGTTGAGGAAATTTGTTTTATTTTGCAAGGGGGACAGAGCAAACCACGTGTTCAGGAGATTTCCTAAACTGCAATCCCTGTCTCTCTGTGTGCTTGGGATGAACCAAAAATCAGGATTGCTTCTCATGACTGGGCAGTCACTTGATCACCCAGATCTGTGACAAGAAAAACAGGACAAATTCTGGCAAAAGGAACCTTCAAGAAAAAAGAGTCCATGCTCCAGTTCTGCTGACGCAGATTTTGGATTCACTGCTGATAAATATTCCAGCAAGCATCTCCAGAGGCAGGGAAATGTTTCCCAAAAAAAGAAGAGCACAGGACTTTTTTTGGAGCAAAATTTCCAATCCCTGTGCAAGACAAACATGATTCCAATCTTGTTTTCAATGAGGAGTGGGAATAGGCTCTAACAGCAAAAGGAAGCACACAAGGTTTTAATATAGATAACCCAATAAAATTGTGGAATATCTTGAGTTGGAAAAGTTTCATAAGGATAATGAAGGCCAATTCCAACTATTAAAAGATTGCTTTTGAGCAACTACAAGCTAAGAAGAAATTATTGGATAAAAAATCTGCAAGTAATGGAGAGCTTTAAAACCATCTTCACTTCTTTGCAGATATTTCATAAACCAAACCAGCTTTGGACAGATGATAAAATCTGGAATCTGAAATATGCAAGGGAAAAAATAGGGAAGAAGCACTTGCTGAAATGCAACCTGAGAGAGGGATAGAAAATGGAAAGTGTTGAGTTGAGAATTGGTGTCCATGGGAAAGGAGTGGCTGTGTGAGCTCCCATCACCTGGAATCCTGCATCCAATTCTGGAGCCCAGCACGGGGAGGAGCTGGAGCTGCTGCAGAGAGCCCAGAGGAGGCAGCAGGATGGGCAGAGGATGGAGCAGCTCTGCTGGCAGCAAAGGCTGGCACAGCTGGGATTGTTCACCTGCACAGGAGAAGCTTTGGGCTGAGCTCAGGGTGGCCTTGCAGGGCCTGGAGGAGCCCCAGGAAAGCTGGAGAGAGACAATTCCCAAGGGATGCAGGGACAGCACACAGGGAATGGCATCAAACTGAAAAATTGCGGGTTTAGATTGAATATTGGGCAGGAATTATTCCCTGTGAGGGTGAGCAGGGGCTGGGCTGGAATTGCCAGAGCAGCTGTGGGTGCCCCTGGATCCCTGGCAGTGTCCCAGGCCAGGCTGGACATTGGGGACAGCCTGGGACCGTGGGAGGTGTCCCTGCCATGGCAGGGAGTTGGAACAGGATCCTTAATTCCCTTCCAATCCAGGTTAGTCCACAATTCCATGATTTTTTTTCCCTTTATCTGGGATAGTTCAGAGATTCCTGGATATGAACTCTCCCATCCCAACCCCGGGGCCATGCAGGGTTCTCCACACCAGCCATGGGATCTGACCTCTGGGGAGNCCTTTTAGTTTGAGATTTAAGTGTTTCACTTGTAAAGGGAACACAACAAGCGATGGAGTTAAATGCCAAGGAATAGAAATGATGGAGGGCAGCTACTGAGATGTAAGAAATTCAGTAACTGCTGCCAAGATTCTCTTTATTTCAGTCAGTATGACAGTTTTGTTTTGGTCCCAGGCATATCTGAAAAGAGATGGTCTTTGAAGTCATTGTCTCATCCCAGGTGCCCATGAGACGTCAGACACCTCATGAAGGTTCATCATGGAAAAAAGGATGAGATAAGCACAAGGCAAGCAGCCCTTGCCATAACTTTGGGGACCAGGGCAAACTTTGTCCACTCTTGTCACTTCTTCAAAGAGAGAAAGAGTCAAGAGGATTGTGTTCATCTCCTGCCTCTCCCCTTGCACTTGAACTGCTGGTAGTGTAGGGCATGGCTGTGCTTTTTGTTCTTCACGAGGCTATGTCAAGCCAGATCAAGGGAAAAAATTATTTGACTTTGGATTGAAGTAGAGTAAAAAAGGAAGTCTGGTTTCTCACCCAGTGAAGCAGAATCAAACTAAGTCTACGTAGTTTGGCAGGAAATACCCCTTTTGACTCCAGATTAAATGTGTTATTTCAATAACTCACAAGAAAATAAAGGAAATGAACAACTACAAGCAAAATGCCTAAGAGGAAGGCAATGGACTCTAAAATTTTTCCAATTCTTAGGAGGTGAGAATGCCATATTCACAATCATTTCCATCCCTGGAGCCACCCACCTGAGAGGATGACCAGGTGACAGATGTTTTGCACCTGTAAAGTGCTCTTACACTCTCCTCTAACACTGCTCACTTTGTATAAATGTCTTTATTAAATCCCATTAGCCTCAGTTGCATTGCAAAATATCACAGAAAGAAAAAGTTTTGCTCAGATTTCTCAGACTGATGATCTTACAGGATGTTTTAGTATTACTCATAACTGCAGGTGAGTGGAAAGATTTTTCAAATAGATCATTACTGTATCAGATTTTTGTGTTATTCAAGAAGAGGGAACACTATCATCATTTTGAAAAAGCCTTATTAACTTTTGAAACCCGTTGGGAGGGCAAGAAATAGTAATGGAAAACTAAGAACAACAGTTGGCTTCATCTTTGAAAGAGTAGATGATGTGTAGGCACATCAGAAATGCACACCTGCAACTCGTTTTCATGAGTATCTTTCTGGAAGTGAAGCAGTGTTACAGAAATTGCACTTTCTTCTACCACATTTAAATCTTCTCCTTAAAGTTAATGAGCCAAAAGATGGATGAAAGAGGTTTCACTGAGCAAAGCTAAGGAAGAAAGGAAGGCAGGAAGGAAGGCAGGAAGGAAGGCAGGAAGGAAGGAAGGAAGGAAGGAAGGAAGGAAGGAAGGAAGGAAGGAAGGATTTTGTGTGTTGATCCAGCTGATGGAGTTTCCAGAGTGTTCCAGGCTTCTCCATAGGCTTAAAAATCGAAATGTCTTTAATCCTGTGAGACCTGACCATGACTGCTTCTCTCCCAGCACTCAGAGGGGTCCCCTCCACCTTCCCAAGAAGCTTTTTCAGCTCCACTCGTGTTTTTTATTTCCTTGCACTCAGAAATGAAGTACCAGAAGGAATCTTCTCTCCAATTCTCACTCACTGCTGGCGTTGGGACAGTCCAGGCTGACCCCAGATGTCGGAATTAATCCTCTTATATCATTTTATACACCAGGAGGAGAGAATTCTCAGCTGGCACAGCTGAGTTGAACCAACGGCGTGGTGTCCCTTTGGGAATGCCATTCTAGGCTTGTGGGAAATGGGAACGAGGGGGATATTGCCTTAAACCTGACCACTCCTTGACAAGCTGAGCCTACACTTAACAGAAGCCTGGTAAGTGCAGGCACCATTACCTCGAGGGGTAATGGCAGCTGAGATTGATCTATTGTGAGTCCTACAAATTTGAACAGTTACACTAAATGCTATTAAAATGTATGGAACCTCTTTGTCTTCAATTATTAAATGGAGTAATTTATGAAACCCAATCTCAATAACCTCACTGTCCTAGCGGCCATCCCCGCTGAAAGGAAGAGTAAATGTAGAGAACATTGCTATCGATCCCTCCTGCAGGGGGGGAAAAAAAGAGGACCAGGCCTGTTAACCCTTCCCTGCAGGAGAAAAGTGGTTCACTCGTGGTTTCTTTTCCCCCCAGAGGTCGTGTCCTTCTTTCATTTCTGGGGTCGGGTTTCAGTCTGACAAGTGGTAATTGATTCCGCTGCTGGTTAGGCTGGGGGTAAGTGGGGGATGAAGTTTCAGTGAAAACAAATAGCACTTCACAGGTCTGACCTTTCCTCTTTAAGCTTTTGTTGTGGTTTACTTGGGATGTGCAGCTTAAAGACTCGAAACCAGCCGTGTCTATCTCAGGAAGTTTCACTTTTGGCCTGGGCTTACAGCTGGATTTTGGCTCTGGGGCTCTTTTGGGGTTTTTTTTCCGTCTTCTTTCCCATGATTTTGCATCAGGCATGAGGACGTGGTCCAGCAGCAGCTGGGACATTCTGCCAGCAGGTTGAGGTTTCAGTGTTCAGCAGGAATGTTGTGAGACCAAAAAAATAATATTAAAATATGAAGGCAGCCACTGCTTCTCCAGCCGAGCTTCTCAAATCAAGCAGGTGGCAAATCTGCCACTTCTTTTTGTGCTACAGCTCCCTCCTTTTTTTTTTTTTTTTTTGGCGTGAGAAAGGTGGGTTGTTCTTAGAATAAGATTTAATGAGAAATTAGGGGAAGCTATGAATTAGAAAAACACACAAAAGTTTTGATGATTCAATCACAATTAATGGCCAACCAATGAAAGCTTAAAATAATTAATAAATGTTGGATTCTTACTTTTTAGGTAGCACAAAAACCGTGATTGCATTATCAGCAGAGTTGGGTATTGATTGTGTAATGTTTATAACAGTTGATTATCTGGAATTTAGGGATTTTTTGTGCTACAGCTCCCTCCTTTTACCAACCCAGCAGCTGAATTTCATCTCCCGTGGTCCCTCCTCGTGCTGCTTTCTGTGCCTGCCTGAGCCTGGTGCTCACGGGGCACTTCTGCAATAGATGCAGAGCTTGGCACAGTGATTTCAGCTAATGAGAACCACTCCGACCTAACGAGGGAAAAAAACCACATTGAACCTGGGGGGAGAATCTGTGTTCTGTCTAGAACAGAAAGGAAAATATCCTCAGGGGCTCTGGCCCAATGCTTCCAGTCAGGGAGAACATTTCTCCAAAGGAAACCTCTTTGTTTACAAACAAGTTGTTTTTGCCAAAGTCAGCCTTTGTTTTAAGGTGCTCTCAGAGGGAGGTCGAGGCTCAGCAGCTGCCTCCAAAATGTTGAAACCCCCCGTGTGTCGCCAACAGTTGCAAGGGGAAAGGTTTAATGGGATTTTGGGGTTTTTTTTGGTTCTCTCGAGCATCTCGAATTTCTGAGGGAGCCTTGATGCCACCTGCAAGGAATGACCTTAAGCTGGAGGAGGGCTGGGATAGTTGGGATATTGGGAAGGAATTCCTCCCTGGGAAGGTGAGGAGGGGCTGGGATGGAATTCCCAGAGCAGCTGTGGCTGCCCCTGAATCCCTGGAATTATCCCAGACCAGACTGGACAGGGCTCGGAGCAGCCTGGAATGGTGGGAGGTGTCCCAGTGATGATCTTTAAGATCCCTCCCAGCCCAAACCATTCCATGATTCCATAATTCTCTGCTTCTATGGAAATAAATCCCTGCCCTTTAATCTGGACAAAGCCATTCCACAAACATCAGGACGTTTCTGCATTGCGCACTTGAGGCATTAATTTTTATTTTTAGGTCTATATTTAAAATGCATGGGGGAAATTGTGCCAGCACATGGACGTCCAGTGAAATGCAAAGGATGAGGGATAATGACAAGGACCTTAAATCACAAAATAATCCAAATTGAGCATCCAGATGTGCCAGGGATCTTTTAGGCTAATAAAATCTGTCACACTGTATGAATCCTTCCTATTTGAAGGAAAGGGAACAAAAGGACATCCTGGAAAGGATAATCATAATTGCTCAGGTCAAATTCTGATTTATTTTAGCACAGACAGGAAATATTTAAACATTTGCTAGAGCAGCCATGCATGCCCTGAGCTGTATTTTGTTTAAAATAAGCAGCACGAGTTTTCCATCTTGATAAAAGAGGAATTTAATTGGATTGCTAAAATAAAACAAGACAAACAAAAGCAAACAGATGTAATAGAAAACAGCTCTGAAGAGGAAATTCATGTTGCAAAAACCTCTTGACTAATCATAAAGTGATGCAGCTTTGAAAGGAAATACTTTGATTGCATTTTGACTCCTCTGAGAAGTCAGATATTTGGAAATACCCAGGATTTTTAAGAAATATTTCCTGCTGTGCACATAAAAATGAATTGCACACTCAGAAACTCGGGTCTGATTCTTATCTTTGATTTCAGTTTTGGACTCAGCTGAACCACCTGTGTTTCACAAGGGCAAGAGGATGGGGACATTTCCCACCTGTGTTTCACAAGGGTAACTCCACATGCAAGGATGGGGACATTAGAATAATTTTTTGAGTTTTTTTTACAATTGTTGTTTGTCTGCTTCCCTGTAAAACCACCTTGAAAATGATGCAGCTATGTCAGAACTCAAATTCAGCTGTTTGCTTAAAATAGGGCAGTGTGAATCTTAATAACCTTTTTCTATGCAATCAAAAATCATGGAATGGTTTGGGTCGGAAGGGACCTCAAAGCTCACCCAGTGCCACCCTTGCCATGGCAGGGACACCTTCAGCCTGGCCTGGGACACTGCCAGGGATCCAGGGGCACCCACAGCTGCTCTGGCAATTCCAGCCCAGCCCCTGCCAAGGAACAATTCCTGCCCAAAATCCCACCCAGCCCTGCCCTCTGGCACTGGGAGCCATTCCCTGTGTGCTGTCCCTGCATCCCTTGGGAATTGTCTCTCTCCAGCTTTCCTGGGGCTCCTCCAGGCCCTGCAAGGCCACCCTGAGCTCAGCCCAAAGCTTCTCCTCTCCAACCTGAAANGGAATTCCAGCCCAGCCCCTGCCAAGGAACAATTCCTGCCCAAAATCCCATTCAATCCTCCTCTGAAACCATTCCCTGTGTGCTGTCCCTCTATTCATTGGGAATTGTCTCTCTCCAGGTTTCCTGCAGCTCCTTCAGCCCTTGGAATGCCATCATTAGGACACCCCAAAGTTTCTCTTCTCCAGATAATCCCAATTCTCCCAGCCTTTCCTCACAACAGAGTTATAAACTTGATGTTTTTCCTCATTTTTTTAAAAAACCTAAGAAAAAAATCAAACCTATTCTTCATCCTCTCACCAGCCCAAATCAGCAGCAAAGTGATACCTGTGGCAGAGCCCTGTGAGTTCCCTTGGTTTGACATAAATTTGGGGAGCCAAATGAAAGATACAGGCAAGCAGGCAGAGAGGAATAAAGGAGGGAATTCAAACATTCCCTGGTTTGTCATTAATATTTGGCACTTCAGTAAGGGCCATGTGAAGTGAGAAATGTTTTGTTGTAGCTTGCAGCCAACTGGCTCAGGGAGCACAGCATGGAATGGTCTAAAAACAGCAGGAAAACTTGGGAAAAAAAGCTCTTCAGCTACTGAATCCCAACCCTCTATTCATACACACAAGTAACATTAATTATGCTATTTTCCCTTTTTTTTAGGAAGCTTATCAAT
>VZTB01013809.1:12051-32756 GCA_013397245.1 Thryothorus ludovicianus | reverse complement strand
CAAGCCTTCATCAGGGGGCAGCCGAGGAGGCTACCAGGGTGCGCTGAGCCTGCGCCCCGCCTGTGTCAATGACTGCAATGAGCGCCGAGGAATCATTTGTGTAATCGCAGCTTTCCCAAGAGAAACCAGGAATATTCAGGGAAGTGGCCATATATCGTAATCTGCTACTTGCCAGGGTGTGCGCTGAGATGTGCCTCACTCATCCGGCACGCTGAATAAAGCAAATACCCGCTTCTTGGGCTTTGTATCGGAAGTGTCTCTTGGCTCACTTTGGGGCGATTTGGTTCCTTCCCCTTTTGTTGGGTTTGGGGAGAGGGGATGAGTTTTTGAGGTTTGTCTGTTGCTTTTTGCCATTTTTTTTTGGGGGGGGGGTGTGTGGTAGTTTAGAGGGGGTGTCGTGACGGAGTTTTGTTTGCTTGTTTGTTTGTTTTGGGTTTTTTAGATTTTTTTTTTTATTTTTGTTTCAAAAGGCAGTCCTCATCTGCTGAAGAAGAGCCTTGGAGGACGCAGATACCCCCACAGCCATTTCACGACTGGCTGCTGCCTCACTTGGCCAGCCACTGCCCTCCCAGGGACATCCCAAAGGCTCCTGCTACCCGCAGAGTTTCTGGATCGTTAGCAGAGTTTTGGTCACTGGCAGAGCTGGGGGCAGGCGGTGTGCGTGTGCATGTGTGAGATGCAGCGCCTCCCTCCCGCGCCCTTTCTGCCCCTCGTACCACTCCAGCTGCGCGCAAGGATCACAACGCATGGATCGTTCCTTTTGCAACCTTCAATAAACAAAACCAAAAACCAAAACAAAAACAAAACAAAAACAGAAACAAAAACACCCCAAAAACAAATTAGAAGAAAGGGTTAAAAAAAGAAAAGAGAAAAGGGGTGTATAGAGGAGAAAAAAGGGAGGGCAAATGAATAAAAAGGACAGTTGGAGAGGATAAGGAAAGTGCTTTCTAGGCTGATTCCCTTCAGTGTGAGAGGGAAAAGGTGTCCACAGAGATAGCATAGTCTGCTCTAATTTCACCTTATAGGGAGCTGCATGACAGAAAGAAATTTAAGGAGCGGAGGAGTGTCCTGGGACCGCCTTCCCCAGCAAAATCCTGGGAAATGGGAAGAGGGAAAGGAAAGTTCCTGTGCCCTGTAGAGAAAGGACAGGGATGATCCTGGCCGTGAACAACCTTGAAATTTTCCCTTCTTTGCCTGCCAGACAGTATATATGTCCTGGGAGCCGTGCAAGGGAAGGACGTGATGGAAGGAGGAGCTAGAAGGAAAGGGTGAAAACTCCCTGATTTTTCCCTTTTGCATGGAAGTAGTTGGATGTATTTTGCCCTTTTTGTCTAGTAGGTGTTGAAGGACCAATCTGGCAATAGTTACTGAATTATTTGCCAGCACCCGTTTTTTTCATACATCAACTTGATACTTCCTTACTTTTTGCAATGATGATCAGAGCCTGATCATCACAAATCATTCCATTCCTGATCATTCCTTTACATCACAAATACTTTTCTGTATTTTCCATGTTTTTGATTTGGTCTTTACAAGTATTTTTCAGTCCAATACAATGTGGAGTTGAGTCTTATCTCTCTGTTTTTAGCATAAAAAAAACAATTTAACATTGTCTCTTCAATAAAAAGAATAATTTCCATGCTAGGTTATTTTTATATTAAAAAAATAATTGTATTAGCATATTTTAATGACAAATGCAAATAAGACTTTCCTTGTAATACCAAATTCATCTACAGATGATGAAATAATGGAAGGAAATTAATTTATTACAATGTATGAATGAGTGTTCAAGAAAAATAAAAGAAACATGAGAATTCATTATTTTGATACATCTTGGAAAGTGGATTTTTTTTTTCATTAGTAGTAAGCATAGAACTAACCTTATCTTACAACCACCTGGAGGAAATATTTTTAGAGTCATAATGATAATAAGTAGTAATGATCTTTTACCTTAAGTGTGGAAAGAGAAATGACACTTTGTTCTGAAGGAAAAAGAAGAGGTAACTGAGGTATCAGTCTTCTCTTCACCTGCTCCATAAAACCCTTAGACTCTGCTCTAAACCCCTTTATCCTGAAATACATTCAGTGATTTCAAGGTTCAAATATTTGTAGAATATTTGTAGAATAGCAAAGATGTAGGAAGGCCATAAAAGTGTCTTGTGTTAATAATTCTGTTTGTCAGCATCACCCAGACAAGCTCCACAACACATGTCCTCCTTGTGTGCCCTCACTATCAACAGTGTCACAAAATAGGGTTTCTCCACCATAGTTTCATAAAACTTAGCCGTCATTCACCTCAATGAGCTGATTTACAGACTAGAAGGTTACAGTTTTACCTTAATGTTGTAAGGTGAGCAGTCAAAAATGCCTATTCAATCCATTTTCAGAGGCCATGCCTTTCTTAGATTTTGTTGAGCTTTGAAAATTTGTCTTGAGCTCCTGGATGGAGGAAGCAAGGCTTGAGCTAGCTTCTGGTGATTTTGAGAAATGTACTTGTGCTGACACCTTTCCATCATATTCTTCAGAGACACATAAATTCTAAAAGATAGATAAAAATTTATTAAAAATTAAAAGAAAAATAAATCTGTTGTGAGGATGGAAACTACATTCCATCTCCAGTTAGGAGAGATAGTATGACTGCACAACAGATGAATGGGGATACAATTTAGCATCAACCCAGGACAAGCCCTTCACATATTACTGATTTTTAGTCACTGCTGGGCCATCTGTTACTTAACAACTTCTATTGTTTTTAAAAAATAAACTCACCACAGAACAGCTGCACTGTTCATCTTTATATATATTTTTCTCCCTACAATTTCTAATTGTGTGATATGGTATGGTTTAGTTTGGTTTGGTTTGGTTTGATTTGATTTGGTTTGGGTTGGGTTGTTTTAGGTTGGGTTTGGTTTAGCTTGGTTTGGGTTGGGTTGGTTTGGTTTCATTTGGTTTCATTTGGGTTGGGTTGGGTTGTGGTTTTTTAAGCCTTTTTCACAGGGTCAGATACGCAGCAATGGTGGCACAGTAGTGGTGCTGCCATGTGCCTCTGAAATGGAGGAACACTGTGCACAATCCTGACAGCAAGGGGCTTAAAAATCTTCAGGAATGGATGAATGGCATTATGAAGATATTTTCCTGCTGAAACGAAAAAGAAAGTTCTGCCTGCACAGTTGATGAAGTCAGATGGATGTGGACAAGTATATAGACTCCTCTCTGTAGAACACTTCTGAGTGAGTATGACACATCACAATAATCAAAATGCTATGATTGTTTCCTCCAGAAAGGCTTTATTTGGGATATTTTTGAGCAGGGACAGCTTGCATGTTATTGCCAGGAAAGCTCATAGCTGACTTTTGCAGGGAGAAAGCTGCTGAGGATTTAGAATTTCAAGGCAAACTCAGTCCCGTGTCTCAACTGGAAATCTCCATTTTAAACCTTCTGGTAGTCTGGGTGAGATGGAGGGTTTGTTTACTCCTTGTGGACCTGAAGCCAAAAGACAAAGCTTGCCCTTATTTATGCATTACTGGCTGGTATGGCAGATTTCTATACTGAAAAGGTTTATCTGGCCACTGCTCTTACAATTATTGGTAGCTTGCAGTAGGAGGTCAAATATGAATCACAGATTCTCAGAATGGTTTGGGTTGGAAGAGATTTAAAGATCATCTAGTTCAGATTCCCTGCTTATGAGCACCTTCAACTAGACAAGTCTGCTCAGGTCCTCATCCAGCCTGGTCTGGAACATTTCCAGGGACTGTTCTGCTTAGTGTGGAAGGGGTCCTCTGCTGTAACATGCAGATGGGCAGTAGGTAACATGGATAAGGAAGGACAGAGCAACTCTTAATATACAAATCTGTCCTATCCCTCTAGCCTCTGCTCTCTATGATGCTCAGTCTTCAGCAGTGGTGTAGCCATAGGTCCATTTTGCCTATAACTTAACTGATGTACAGCCCTTTCACTGTCCTTGTGGGCAGAGGCTGGCAGGTACCTCTGCCTTCCTTCTCACTGTGCAGACATCACATTTTGTCTTAGTACAGCAGGATCACAATGCATAAGCTTGAGGAAATTATCTTATCTTGAAGACAGTACCCAAGGAAAGCCTACCTTTATAAGGCATTCCCATCACTCTCCTTTCCCACACCTATGTCTCACAGAAGGTCCATTTTTAATCCTACAGAAAGGTGTAAGTAGCATCAATCATATGACTTGCATCATATCTGACTGTAAATTATGACAATACCTTATGAATAGGAGAATGATTACAATAACAATGATGATAATAAAGGCCAAGACACAGCACCAGTAAGATGAGATCCTCCAACAGACCTGCCAGATTTGTTTCCATCATGAAAAGTTGGCTTGTCAGGAGCTTCTAAATGAGCAGCTAATGGGGCTGAGAATAGCAGCTGCCCACAGGCTTCGGGATTCAGGGCTGGGACAGAAGCTTCTGGGGTGCAGAAGCTGCAAGCATCCTCCCACACACAGGCATCTCAGTGAGCTGTCCTGCCTCTGCCCTCTGTAAGTCGCAACCAGGAGTAAACTACTGTTGCTGAGATTAAACAGTCCTTTCCTCTTGTCTCTCTGTTATGAAATTGCCTCAGTGCAACACTCCATTTTATGCCAAAACCTGTTTTATTTTTCAAAACCAGGAAATAGGTAAGTACATTATTGTTCCTGCATTCCTGGTGTTTGAGGCAGCCTATCAACTCCTACTGTTCTGTGGGATACAGTAGCATGCAGTCCTGGTGCACATTCATCCTAATAACCCAGTGGTGAACATTGGTTTAGCTAAACTCATGGTTCTCATCTCCCTCTAATTTTAGCACCCATAAAGCTCCCTCCCTGCACATTTATGCCAAAATGAGGTAAAGCTCCCAGCATACCCATGGGGAAAAAAAAAAAAAGAGAAGGAGGAGAAGAAGAAGTAGAAGGAGAAGGACAGGGAGAAGGAGAAGGACAAGGACAAGGATAAGGACAAGGACACGGACAAGAAGACAAAGAAGAAAAATTAAAAAATGGCCATAAATTATTTTGTTCTTTTTCTTTTGGGCAGCCCTCTTTGTCCAATAGCTTTCAGTGTTCACTGTAGATGAATAGTTGAAGGTATTTGCATGGGATTTGTAGCCTGCACCTTGTGAACTTGTAACTACTAGAAAAACAAGGTAACATTCAATGGCCCATTTTCATACCATGCAAAATTTTGCAAGCACTTTCTTTCTTACTCCACAGAGCCATAGCCTTATAAAAGAGTTTGGGTTCAAAGAGATGTTACCTGTTATTTAGTTCCAATCCCCTGCTGTGGACAGAATGCAGTGGCATTAAATGTTTTTTTATAACTGCAACTGGCTTCATTTCATCAATTTAAAAGTTAAATTAAATATTTTGTCTCAATTTGTTTTATATTGTTTTGCTTTACCTATTGCCTGCCTGCCCCCCCACCTTTTTTTTAATTTGGTTTTTTTTTTCCTCCAGGGAAATTAGTGAAAAACACAGAAAAAATTTCAGAAGTAACAAAACACTACACTGAGGTCATTGTTTGGTGAAACATCTGAAGTTTCAGTAATTTATCCAGCAATTCTGGAGTGGGAAACAGACCTTTGGACACTATTGTTATATTTATTTTTACTGAAAAAGAAAGTGGATTTGGTTTGACTACAGAGTTCTAAATTGTTGATGTGTCATGTCAATATTCTACAAGAAAAGAAAATGTTTTCTTTTATAACAGTATATGCTGCCAATGCCATTCCCACAAACTTATCTTTACAGGTTCACAACAGTATTGTGATACAAGATTCACTTTCTCTGCAATGAAAAATTAATCTGAGTTTACTAGTATAGAGGTAAAACACAGCTGACCCAGACTCCTTATTTATATTGTTCTAACAGGCTGAAAAGGACCTTGGATTGTGAATAAGCAAATTTAATTTTCTTCCTTTATGTGCAGGCAAAATTGGGTAAGACTTCATTTAAAAGAATTAGTATAAATATCTCCTTTTTCTCATCTCATGTTTACTATTCAAAATCACATTTTACACATTTTTCTTTTCCTAAAACTTGTTCACATTTGGATAATAAAAATTCACTAAATAATCATCTCCCAGCTTGATGTCTCAATGACTGAAATTTGTGCTGAATAGCAAATGACTCATTACATTAAGCCACTGACAAGATAATAAATATTACTGCTAATGCAGTATAGAATGGTGGTATTAGGAAGGTAACAACATTGAAAGCAAAAACCTGGCTATGAGGTAATNATAATAAAAGAACATATTTGAAGAACATATTTGGTTTTGAAAGTTCCTTTATATTTTAGAAGGTGGAGATTCCCATGATGATCCTTTCAGACACATTTCAGGACTGCCATGGATCATCATAAGAAAAGCAGCATTTGTGTTTTGTATCAAAGTCCCACAGAAGTACAAATGGGAGCAAAGCCACGCCACCTTCAGTATCTGCTTCCTTCTTAGGGCATCTGCCAACAGACCAGAGGGTGGCTGCTGCTGAAGCAATGGGATGAGATGTGGGATGCTGAGCAGAGCTAAATGGGGATTAACAGCTCCACTCTACTAAGCAGTAATGTGGATTTCAAGGCAAGAGAAATCTGAAAGCTAAAGAAAAACTAAAATAAAAAGTTACTGCTAAATCAGTTATCTCGGGCAGCTTTGTGAGTGAGTTGCTGCCCAAAGAGAGACAGATACAGTGAGCTGGGTTTGCACCTGGTCAGCTGGCAGTGCCTGAGGGTTGCTGGCTTTCATGCCAAAATGCAGGATAAATCCTCTGCATTGGATGAGGCCATGATGCAAAAACCCTCCCTGCACATACTTCTCTCAATGAAATCCCAAATTTCTATGGCTGGAGATAAGTCACTTCCAACATTTGCACAAAACATTTAATTTCTTTCTTCTAATTTTCACTGAGTATCTATTTCCCTGTTGCTTGTAAAAGGCTTTGCAAGTAACTCTCCAGTATTTTATTTCTCATCAAATGCTACTTTAGGAAGAGAGGGAATCATTCCTTGAAAAGACAAATTTCAGTGCAAGGCTGGATGTTTCTTTTCACCTTCATTTTTAAAAATTTTTTGACCACACAGCAAAATATAAAAAAGACAACCTTAAGGAGAGAAAATTAACTATTTTCAAAACCTGTGGTAGGAAACAACCTGGAATGCCTGACAGGTAGGCATATTTTTTTCAACCTGTTAATTTGTTTGAGATGAATATCATGGCTGGATTAATGTTTCTGTGCCTCCAACCTGGATAGTGATCTTCCTGATGCTGGGTAAAGAGCCATCACACAGTTGACACTGGTTATGCTGCACACCACAGTTTTCACAGCAAATAATACAAGATATTAAGAAATTTCTCCTCCAAAAGGAATGACTTTCCTCCTGCTAGATTTGGGTACTAATCCTGCTGACCCCCTTATTTGCCACTGCCAGTCTCAAGTGCTGCAGATCTTTGTACCTGAGTGTGAAAGCCCTATCCCTTGAGAAAGCCACAACCAAATCAGCAGCAAGTTACCCAGCAGCAGAAGTGGCAGTTCTCATTCCCAAATCAAACACCAAATTTCTTCCTTGGTTCCTTCAGGAAGGGCTGGAGAAGTGTCTATTGACCAGCCACCCTCCTCTCACATCACAGCTTTGCTCTGCTGGGACAGTGCAGGCTCAAGTCCCATCCTCAAGAAAGGAGATACATCTTTAGATGTATGTTTAACAAATTTTGAAATGCATACCCCAACTGCCTTAATTAACAGCATTAAGCTGTTGGGAGGAATAGGAGACACAAGTTCCCATCAACTAGAAAGAGAGAATACATTCAAATTTCCATAAAGACAGTTTAAAGCTCAAACCTGGAGACAATCAGGCAGAGACTATTTTTAAATTGTCCAGGAGAAACTTTCAGCCTGATCTGGCAGTATTTTGAAGCCTGTGTGAGAACATATGGCTCACACATGTAGGTTTGGATCAGACCCTAATTAGGGAGTAGGTTTCAAATCTTTTCACACTCAATAATGTACCATAGGAAGGACTGTGAGAAGTTCTTACACTCAAGCACTTTTCAGCAAGGCACAGGTGTTGGTGCTAATTCAAAAGGCTGTAGCACTGTGCATCGGGTCTCTCAGAGCTGGGAGGTACAAACATTACAGCCCTGTGACAACTCCAAGCAATTACACTCCTAGAGTGCCAGAAAGTCAAAGTCCTAAAGCTAAAATACCAGGCTGCCCTCACACCTACAGCTTAATAATTGAGATGGTTCTCTTGCAGCAATGAAAAAAGAAAAGCCTTCCAGATTAAGCCTGTGAACAGGACTGCCCTAAACACAATACATCTGAATTGGCTATGAAATCAACCCTCCTTGCAAAGGGAAGGTTTGAGAATCTTCAGAGGAGAACCCCTCCTCCAGCTTGCACAAATAAGTACACTAACAGCATGCAAAAAGTTACAATCCCATTAACCACCAAGGACACTAACCTTTTGACCGAGTGAGCATGGAGTGGGTAAAGAGGGATCTGCCCTAGGAACTTTTGGTGAAGTTCTATGGAAAACTTCAAGCAGGAGCTCTTACTGGCTCAAGGTGCTCGTAGGATTGCTCCTTTTTAATGCACATTGTGACAGCAAACTGACAGATCAGTTCAGAGAGAATGTTGCTGCTCCACAAAAAGAATTTGAAAAGGACAAGCAAATTTCAGCTTTTATTAATGATAAAAAGTAACAAAAGTAATTTCATATTGAGTTGGATTTCATTTGAATACTTCCCTGTTTATAAGCAAAAAGATGGAAATAAGTGTTTTTAACACTGCTTAAAAGTTTTAGCACAGGAAGATTTTGAAAAGCAGCTGCAAAGACGGAAATAGAGGGAGTATTTGTAAGGGAAGTGCTTTGTGAGAAGGAAAGGACCACAGTTCAGGGGTGAGTGTGCAGTACTGAACTGAAATAACTCCACAACTCAAGTACAGAGTTAAGTGTATTGAAAGTGTAGTGAAAAATACACTTCAATTGATAAAGATACCCATTATGCAAGATATATCAATGTTTTCAGAAGAAATAAATTAAATTCCAGCCAAAGCTCAGCAACTGCAGATACTTCATTTACTCTGAAAAATATCACAAAAGTCATTGATTGCTTGACATACAATCACAGAATCATAGAAAACCTTGAGCTGGAAGGGACACACAAGCATCACTGAATTCCATTTCCTGGTCCTGCACAATGGGACAATCCCATTGGAATCACATCATGAGCCTGAGAGCAAGACATATGAAGACGCATTGATTGATCTATTTAAATAATCAATAGAGGAGTAAGTCTTTGAAAGCTAATGTCACATGTGATAGGAATACTAAATCTTTTGTTTCTTAATTTTTTTTACAGTAGGGGTTTTCTTGATAGATAAGCATAGTAAGCTGTAACTGTGTTCATCTCTGTCCAAGTAGAGCCATAAACTTGATTCTGACTTTTTGAGGGAGTGCCTCTCTTCTTGGGAACTGCAAACAGTGCAAACATCTTCAACAAATAATGCTTTTTTTGCAACATATTTGAAAAAGCAATTGTTGTTCAGAAGAAATATTGTGGCAACCAAAACATCAAAGTTTGTCTCATGTTGAGGTATTTCTGTGAATGATAGCTAGTACACAATTCTGTTGGCCTTAATATATTTCTGTCACTAAACTACAACTTTATCTTGCTAATGCCACAGTAATCATTTTACAATGGAGCTTAGTAATGCCATATCTTAAGCCTGTTTACTTAATAAGTGCTACCTGAAAACACTAAGGTGCAGTCATATCTCCATGTTTCTGTTCTCTGGATATCTATCACAAAGAGTGGACATACCCAAGCCAAGATTTGAATATGTTTTCCTTGTAAATTAGTCTGTAGAGAGCTCTACATTTTCCATTGCTACTTTCAGTGTGTTGCACAGCACGCTACTGTGCTACAAAGCTACTTTGTATTCTTTGTCCACTAACAAAAGCCATATGAACCCTTTCCAGTTAACTTTGCATGATCAGAGCCTAGGTTTAACTAATTGGTGTTGTGCCTCACAGCTCTCAATCCTTACTCTCTTTTTAGGCAAGCTTTATAGTCTTCCCTGAGCAATTAACTTGGATTTCTATGGGATTCCTTCACACATTATTTAGACAAGGTTTTTCCCTTGCATTTGTAGAGATGGTGATAGGGACCAATCTAGTTCTTATTTATGCCTCAACATATGTTACACATGATGTAAAAGATTGCTACAAGGAATATATATATATATATATATTTATATATATGTGCTGGCAACCCTGCCCCCGAAGAGGCTTCACTTGCTGTGCCCCGAGCCACCGCACCCTGACACAGGGAACCCGCAGCTGCTCCAGGACTGTGCCCCTGGCCACGGCAGCCTGTTCTCTGCTGGAGGAGGGAACACGGAGCATGCTGCTCTTTGGAAATGTTTTTTGGAAATGTTTTGGAAATCTTTCTTCTCTTGGACTGCCACGGGAGCTGCGCAAATGCGCCACGGTTCGCAGCTCACAAGCTCCACCTGCCAAGCTGATGCCGACAAACAGCCCAGGTTCTTGTGGTAATGCCGTCCCTGCTCTCTTTCTCCTTCTCTCTTTTTCCCTCTTTGCCCCTTTTTCTATCCCCCTTTAGCAAAAACACTTACCCTTTTTTATCAATAAATCCTTTTTTATTTTCATCCAAGAAATCTATCAGAAAGAATCCTCCCTGGCTCCAGCTTTTATAATGGGATGGGACAGATGGCTAGCAATGTGCAGGTAGGAGAGAACATGTTGTACATCCAGAAGACACTCTGTGAAGTTAATGAGGGAAACCATGTCAAATTTTCTGCTCACTCCAGCAGTTTTCCACATAAGTGTAATAAGATGGCATGACAACATCATTATGGAGGCACTGTGTCGACACAGTTTCAGAAGCACATAAACACCTAGATTTGCTTAGCATTGGAAGATGAGGAGAAAAAGTTCATTAGTAAATCTAAGAATAGTCAGATGAAAGGGAAAAAATTACACTTTGAGAACCTCAGGAAATGAGAAATTAAATTTGTGTCATGCCTAAAACTGAAGGGGTAAAAGAAGTGGGGTTTTGAATGGTTTGTCAGGGCAAATATGGCTTCTGTGACCAAGAAGACAATCTTATGGAAAGGTCCTCCATCTCTTATCTGAGTTTTAGTTACTTTTATGTTTACAAAACATATGGAAGTGTTCAGAAATCTGGACCTGAGTGCTAGTCCAATGCTCCCAAAAATCTGAGCTTAATTGTGGTAACACAGATTTTATGTAGGCTTGAGATCTTTGTGAGTGAAAGGCTGAGAGTAGTAAGTTGTTAATAAGCCTTTTCTCCTAACAATATATTGGCATCATTCCACCCACAACAATGCTACGTAATTGACAAAACATATTTTGACTGGAATATACTTTGCAATGATTCATTTAAACTCCATCAAACTATTATTATGTCAGAATAGATATTTAAAATATTTTCTTGCTTTTAATTTGGCTCAGTTTTCAAATTAGTGTTAATTATCCTAATTTCTCAAAGTGAAGCAAGCTTTGCTGATGAATTTAGACCTGTGATAGTATGTCTAGTAAGCTGAAGAGAGAAAAAGCCGCATTATCATGTTTTTATCCCCTTTCATTTCTTGCATTCTTTTTTTGATGATTGATTTAAACTCGTACAATTTTCTGTTGAAAATTACATATGATAAAAAGGCTCAGAGCCAGTACTAAAACACTCTTTCCATTATGGCTTTGTAGTGTCATACAGCCATATGCTGACTACATATCATGTTTCCAGTGAAGGGAAAAATGTTTAATTCTGGCCCACCCAGCACTTGCTGTGTCCAGGATATAAACTTGCCTTTCAGTCTGTCTTGGCTTTGGATCAGTTGGTTCTTAATTGGTCTGAATCTGAGCATTGTTCAAATGGCTTCCAGCCCCTCTTGCCTCTTACACAGCATCCACTGCTGGCCAACATCCAATCCTGTGTCCTCACAATGTTGAATTATAGTCTTTTGATTTGAAAAAGTCCTGAAGGGAAACTTGCCTTGAAAACTATGGTAGATACTTGCTTTGCAGGCATTGTTATTTATAGCTTATACACATTCAATTATTTATTTCTCTGCTTTATTATCCTGAATGTTGATCAAAAAATGCTTCCAGAGAGATCTAGTTCAGCTACTTGATCTTCAGTTAAAACTTGCAGATGCAACATATCCTAGTTTTGGAAACAAAATGAAAAGTGATTTTTACTCCTTTGTGCACATACAGACAAGTGTATTTGTACTGCAAGTATCTATGTAAAGTAAATAAATCTAAAAAATTATGCAAGTACTATTAAATTGTTCTTGTCATTTTATTCACACTGAGTCTTAAAGAGACTTATATTAATAGCCTTATAAAAATGAGCAAAGAAGAAAGTGTTTGCTTGATTCAGGAATAGGATGGCAAAATCCCCAGTTATCTACTTTGATAGCAAAAAAGTAAAAAATAATATATTTTTTAAAGAATCCTTAAAAAATTAAACAGCAGAACCTAACCTTGCTCATAAAATTCTTTTCCTTTCCAAGATCAAGATTTGTTTGTTCCATTTCATTTTCAGTGAAATCACCCTTGCTAGAAAACTGGCTATTGACAGCAGATGGAATATTCTGGTTTGGTTGGGAGGCTAGGTTTTACTGAAAACATATCCAGATGAAAAGTCTTTGATGATGGTCCTTTGGACAAATTTACATGAATTAACTGTTTTGATACAATGATCTCTCATAGATTATTGTATAGGCATGAATGTTTAGGTGCTTTTTAGTAAAAGAAATTGTTCCAGTCATAGCAAGTGCTCACTCTGATCTGTATATTTCCTCTTAATGACAATAATTCTCTGCTGTCTGTGGTATTATCTGTTGTGTGCCTGAATGCTTTCTGTGCAAGCATGTACCCCCAGATCTGAAAGTCTTCTCTCTCATGTTGTCTCTCCCTGATGTATGTGTATATGTAAACACACATATAACTGTCTGCAATACATGTACAGAATCCAAATAAAAATCCCAGAGAGATGGGATTTAAATGCAGCTAAAGTATAAAGTAGTCTTGCAAAACTGTCATGGATTTACCATCCAAGACACAATTATTGCTCATCACCCTTGTCAGAGTGATAATGATGAGAGTATACGATCTAGAAGAGAAAATGTTGAGGAAGTAAGAGCTAATTAATATATTTTTCTAAAGAAATAAACACATCTTAAAGCAGATGGAAATAGTTGTGGAATAATTGATATAACTGATATAAATATTTTTGATGAAGATTTTATTCTGTAAATACAAAGAAGATCCAAATCTCTGGGAAGCATATGCCTTACTTTTAATATATTGAATGTAGACAATTGATGCTTTCCAAATACAGACTGATAAATGCACAAAGAGCAAAGCTTAGTCAAGGTTCATTCTAAGGTCATACAGTCAGTGCAACCATCAATCTGGACAACCTCTCAGTAACCTCTACATACTTCCAGACAAGATCTGGGATTCTTTGTGTCCTGATTAGAGCATACAATAGTTAATTTAGTTTAAATAGGAAATTAAACAGTCTCATGAAGTACTATATGAGGGTCATAAAATGGTTGTTGAGGTGTATTGATGAGGACTGTTTGGAATTCTTAATCCAAATCCTGCTACAGCAAAGCAAAACAGCAGAATGATGGAATAAAGTAATTGGAAACTTCACAGTGAAAAGTCATGAAAGAAAATCGGTGGACTGAGCACTAAAAGGACATATCCTTAGATGGTTTAACTTTTAGAGACACTGTCTCTCTGTCCCACTGTCAGGAGGCCATGTAGAACTGGCACTGCAGAAAGCAGGCTGCTTTCTGGAGGCTAGAAAGAACAATGCGGGACTAGAAATCTGGGAAGGAAGGTGAGGAAGGTGCAGAAGGAAGGCACAGAAGGAAGGCGCGGAAGGAAGGCGCAGAAGGAAGGCGGGAAGGCAGGGAGAAAGGAAGGAAGGAAGGAAGGAAGGCAAGAAAAGGCAGGCAGGGGGGCGGGAGGGAGGGAGAGAGGGAGGGAGGGAGGTGTTATAAAAAAGTTATAAAAATCAGCTGATCATGTCCTTTATACAAGTATTGCGGACAGGATGATAGCCCTGGTGACAGAGGTTTGGGGTTTTGTAAGCTGCATGTTCCAGGAGCAGCGGTGTTCAGAATCTGAAGAACAGGCAGTTGGTTGAATGGAGAGGATGAGAATGATGGGAAAGGCTGGAAGCAAGCAGAGTACATGATTGGGACTTGAATTCAGATGAAAAGGATTTTCAACATGGACTTTAAACCAAAGATGATTTATGGAAGAGGACATGCTTTCAAGACTACAATCACATCATTCTGCTCAAACCTCAGTTATGTGTATCACCCTCAAGACTAATAAAATTTTAATAATAATTTAAATTTTCTTTTTTTGGTCAGTGAAATTATTACAGACAGCTACTTCCTGAGAAGCTGGTTTACTGACCTACTGATATATCTCTTATCATTAAAAAAAAGAGAAAGACACCAAAAGGAACAGAAGAGATTCAAATCCAAGATGCTTCATTTTAAGGAGACAAGATTTACAACTATTGATACACTAACCTTGAAAATCATGACTTATGAATGATAATGGAAACCCTAATGAGACCACTTCAAAATTATTATTGTGGAAGAAAAATATTTTTAATCTGCCTTTATATCAAGTAAAAGCAAAGGCCTGATTCCCATACCTTGAAAAAGGCAGTAGAATATTAACAGAAGTTAGATGAACTAAAATTAAGCCAAATGCTGATATGAGGCAACAAGTAAGCCCCTGATGAAATGGTGGGGATGTGATTCAGGGAAGCACCCAAAAGTCTTCATGTTTAAAGCTTCACTCATAAGCCTCTCTTACCTAGATGTTATGTTTTCTTGGGAGATTTTGCTGCAGTTAGATCACCATGAAAATTAGGTTTCCTAGTTTCAGTGTTCTGCCTCTTGTAGATGATGGAAACCTGAAGCAGAGCAGAAAAAGTAGAAACAAAACTATTTCAGTGACTTGAAATTGATAAAAATAGTTTACCTTTTTGAACTCAATTTTTTTTTTACTGTATTTAAATTAGTCCTTGCAGTACTATGAGAATAAGAAGCTTTTTATCATTTGCCTATATGGTTTTTCAGTATTAACTACTCATTCAGTTCTAATATTTTTGTAGAAAAACAAAGCAACTTATGAAGATTACTAATAACACTACACCAAATATTTCCAGAGATGAAAAACCTAGAGTGACCAAAAGATTCCATCATTCCTTTTCAGTGTCTGTCTGAACTGTGACCAAGGTCTTGCAGCAGAGAAAGAGGCAGGACCAGCATGGGTAGTGATTAATCTCTCTGCTCTGCCACTTCAAGCAGTGAACCAGTACAGAAGGGGAAAGGTTTATGACACACATTGGACAGGAATAATTGGGAAGTCAGGGGAAGACTAGGGTTGCATTTGACGACCCTAAAGGTCTTTTCCAACCTATGGTTCCTTGATCAAGACAGGGCCAGAAACTAAAAAGGTAGACAAGTTGAAGACAGGTGTTGTGAAATTCCTAGGAGTTTTTTGCTTCTCCAGAAGTAAATTAGCACTGTCCATGCAAGAGGTACTGTTGGTGAAGACCTGCCCAAGCATGGAATGCTGCTTATACTCTAGTAGCCATGTCGCAACAGAAACTTACTGAGGGGCTGGTTCAGAGATAGACAAAACCTCAGTTGGTGGGACCATGAATTTTATCTTATTGAAGGAGTTCAACCCCTGGAAAAACACACACATAAGATAAAACCACATTCTTCTAAACTGTTAATACTAGTGTGAACTGTGCAACCCAAAGAAACAGTTCTCATGTATTACATAAATTTTTCCGTGCTCTATTGCTTACTGTTATCTTGCTCCGCAGTGATGTACAAGTAGCTTGTGCCTGTAAGTAGAAACAAAAGCATCTTCTGAGTATTCCCATGGTTATAATTTCACTTAGAAAAACGACAAATTCCCTGATGACATAAACTGAAAGAGTTTATTACAGCTGTTTAGTCATAGGGATCCCAAGACAAAATTTGTAGCCTTGTAACATACAGTAAGCAAAATTTTATACATTAAGAGCCTTGAATGGGCCATCCACAATGATAAACCCTGTCTTAAGACTTCGGGTTCTAGCAAAATGATTTCCATTCTAAGAAAATGAGAATGCATACATAATGGTATATTTTGAGAAAAAATTGACATGCAATTAAATGTGTTTGTTATATATCAGGTGAATAAGCATACTTACATATGCTGTTCTTGGAATTCAGAGAAAGTCTGAATCATTCCTACAGTCAATTGTCTAATGTTCTCTTTGTTTATTCCTTTCCTTTTTTTAGTTATGCTACAACATATCATCTAATAGGTCTCCAAGGCAGATGTTATTAAATAGGGAAACAACATAAGGGAAAACAGTTTTTAAGATGGTTAGACAATACAATCACTTAGGGAAACTGTTATCACTCATTACTCAGCATTTCTCTGGCTCAGTATCTACTTCCAATTGGAAGTTAATTGTGTTTTCCAGAGAGAAAACAGTATTTTGTTTCCCAACATTCCCAGTCTCAACAACATAAAGAGTTCAGGGAAACACATTAATTTGCCTAAACTAATAGCCAAGATGGATAGGGCTAATATTGGCCACAAAATGTTAATTTGTTTGCCAGTATTTTGAAGCAAAGGATGAGTGATTTTCATCAGTGCTTGCAATATGCAATTTATTGGGAACTTCAGATTATCTTTTGGCATCTCGATTTCTCCCATGTCAAAGGCAACTGACTACTAGCCCAGCAACTTATATTTCCAGAGTGAATTAACAAAAGCAGCTTTCATAGCTTTCTTTGGTGTTTCATACCACAGATATGCCTGGTTGGAAAAGTAGATTTATATTGAATCACCATTGAAAATATCTTTAAGATGATTTATGGAAAACGATTTCCCTTAATGACTGCATTTGGTAAAGCTGAAAACTGCTTTGTTGATTTTGTAACTTTGAAATATTCTCAAGGCCTGGGGATGAACTCTACGTCTTCAGCCACTCTTCTCTTCACATCCAATTCATTACATAAAAAATGTCCTAGAACTTATTTCCTGCATTGTTCCTGTCCTTCTGTAAGGATCAGTGTGCTACAGAAAACAAACTTACAAGGAAATTCAGTGATTTACTCAGAGATTTATCATGTGTAATTTGTTATTTTTACATTAAGCATTATTTTGTTTTTTACCAACCCCCAGTAAAATCCAGTGCCAGATCCTGTGAAGTGCAGAGCTCATAGCTGTGCTCATAGCTGTTGTCTTCAGCAGGCACTTGTGGATCTTGGAAATTTCCATCAAGCCTACAATACTTTTCAGTATTTGTCAACAGATAAACATGATCCTAAATCCATGGCTTAGGTGAATGAAGACAAGTCAATAAGATTACTGTTCCACAGCTCTCCTGTGTTCGTTATCAGCCTAGACAAAAAAGCAAGTCTTGACTTTATTTTAAGGAAACAAATGCTTACTTCAATTGGCAGGAAAAAAACTAGCCAAACCCATTATCAATTAATGAAGGAAATGAATGCCTGGGAAAGGGCAATTTAATTGTTGGAAATTAGATGAAGAATTTAACACCTGAAATATACCTAGTTTTTTGTGCAAGTGACCAGCTCTGTATTTGGGCATTCTTCTATAGGAGCCTATAAAAAGCAGAAAAGCTTCTTTTTCTGTGTTACCTTGGACGTGCTCTCGTGTTCTGTTGCCTCATGCAGAAAATTATCTCTTACATAGTCAAAGGAAAGAACAGCAAAAGAGTAAAAACATTTGTGTAAAAGGGGTTGTATAAAAGCAGTTCAATGCTTCCTTATGAATTTTAGGAAATGAAAATAGCTCCTCATTGTCAAGAATGAAATATTATTGTTCTGGAAAAGTCAGAGCCATTAAAATTATTACACATTTGCATTGATTTTGTGAGGACTGAATGAATTTAAATTAATACAAGACATATGTAAACTAATTTAAATGTGTGCACATGGGGGTTTTCACCAGTTTGTTTTAAAATCCATTTTGAGCATAAACAAACCATATTTCCTTTCTTTTCCTCTCTTTTACAGGCTGAAAATTAGGTAATCATTTCAACTTGGATTTTGATAACTCAACATTAAAAACAGTGCTGCATTGTTACCTAAGCACAAGTCTCCTAATAATTAATATACTGTATATTCTTTCAAAAAGAGATCTCAAATTCATATCTTTCTTTGTAGCCAAACCTCACATGCAATGAATTATCTTCAAATCTGGTCCAAAGCCATCTTGGCTGGCAGAATCAAAATCCTACATTGTCATTGTAGGAGTATGAAACCTTTCCCTGAGTCCACATTTGCACATTGAAACGTAAGTAGGTAATGTCATGCAAGCTCCAGAATAATGCTCAGGAAAATGGAGCCTGGCCATTGGCACAGTGGGTTTCTCTAGTATAGGAAACAGATCACATTCCCTGTGCCTCTTCTCCTTCCATGTCTCTTCATGCTCCATCCTCAAAAACTGCTTCTGTCTAATGGGCATTAGTAGTATCTTACTGTCATGCTTGTTCCACGGTACTTATCAGAAGAGAAAGAAAAATCCTTGTTAAGACATAGAGAAATGAATAGTGTGTTTAAATTTCACACTGTTATAGTGACATGAGCGTAAAGTGATATTTCTTGATAAAAATTGTGCAATGGCATTGGCACAAAATGCACATTTAATATCAGACCTCTGCCAAGGTACATATGACTGTACTGTCCCTCTAGACCTTTTATTGTCCACAGTTTTTAATACTCAAGCTGGTTTCTTCAAGTTTCCAAACTGCCAGGGATATGAGTAGAACACGTATCTCCTAGTATTCCACTTAGCAGTGTGACAGATTTAGTAAGTGTAGGTATGAGTAGGGTTGAGAAACCCCTTCTCTGCTGCAGCTAATATCATTTCTGGCTAGGTGGACATTTTTCTCTGTTTTCCATCAATATTTATGGCATCTTAAAATGTCAAGAAATCTTCAGGCATCTCTGGAGAAAAAATGCGTTAGTCTTAAACTCTCTCAGGATCTTAATTTCTGCTTGTCATCCCTCACTGAATTTCAGCTGGTGAGTTTTGACAAGATGACAAGGGGTGGTTAAAGGTTTCTACTTGTGCTCCTTAAAATTAGAAGTTTGGTGAACTTGTAGGTAGAAAGGGGGAATTCACAGATGTGCTAAAATAGATCCTAAAAATTGCTTCAACTGCTGAAAATTGAGGAGTGAGGACGCTAATGTCAAAGTGATGGGCTAGAGAGGATCACATCACTGCTGCATAACACAGAAATTAAGGAAGGGACATTTCTGAGATGTAAACCTGTACACACAGAGGTAAATGCTTTTGTGTGTGCTTGAGAAAGAGAAGGAATACAAGCATACATTAAAAAATGGAACAATGCTGCAGACTTTATAGACGTATATACAAACACATGTAGGAGAAACAGAGAATCTGCAGGAACTAATACTAGTCGTCTGGAAATAAATAATTGATTTGTTATATTAAATTGGTTTAAATGAGCAGGCATTAGGGTTTCATATATCTAGAGGTTCAGTGAATCTCCTTAAAAGCCAAGATGCATCTCCAACATGCTAAACACACTGAGATTTATATTTATTCTTTCTAGTTTGTATAAAACCAATAATTCTTCATCATAATAAAATAGACATGATTTTTGCATTTAATTTTAACTTATGACAAATTAAACTCAATTATTAACATTAAAATTATTTTGTGTAACATAATTCACAATAATCACAGAATTCACAGAATAAGCTGATTTGGAAGGGATCCACAAGGATCATCAAATTCAACTATTGGCCCTGAATAGGACCATCCCCAAGAGTTCATGCAAGCAATTCATTCCTCCAATTAAAATTTTAGGTTTTGATGTATTTACTGGCTAAAAAAAGGTAAGCTTTAATGAAAAATTATTAACTATGATTTTACAAGTCATTTTCTGTCAGAGTATGGATGTTTTCTTGATTAAATATCTCACATCTGGTAAGTCAGGATGCCCTACTTTCTTTCCATCAAAATGGTGTGCAGACCATTCAGTTTTCATACTCAGAATTCAATTCCATACTCACAGAGCAGGAAATCAACTTGTAAATCTAAATCATCAGTTCCCATGGTTCCATTTTCTTGGCTCATTTCCATTCCAAATATCTGCAGGAGTCCTTCACCTGAAAAAGATGAACTCCTGTTGGTGTATCATGCTCTCATATTTTGTTTCAGGTCTTCCTTGAAGTTTCTGGGATGCTTGAATTTAGGGATCCAGGTGCCTATATCAAAACTGCCGAGAGTCCTGAAACTTCGTCACAAACAGCCCTCTTCCAAAGTACTCACTACTCACAAGGAGGATTAAAAAATCTAAAGATAAAATTCCCTGTGATAGTTTTGCTGGTTCTCTAATCAGCAGAGGTTCCTTCTAGGTGAAACTGTCTTGATTTTAGGCATTAAATGAAAGGTCCTACATCTCCCAGAACCTGGAAACTCTCTTTCTATAAAGGAAGGAGTAATACAAAGAAAAACTTTGAAGAGATTTGGAAACATATTTTACAGTCTAAGAGTGAGAATTAGAAACAATCCAAGAATTTCATTTTGTTCTCTTTCCTAA